>CM034708.1:31009920-31024631 GCA_020142125.1 Phrynosoma platyrhinos
CCCCATGGATTGAGGCAGGGAACAACAACAAATCAACAATGAACAATATCAATTAAAATACATTAATTAAAACATGCAGCAAATAAGACATACACATTTTAAAACCGTCCACATTTAAAATTCACCATCTAAATTCATCATTTAAAAATCATCTGGATAAACCTGTTGGAAGAGACTGGTCTCCAATGCTGTTTTAAATTCAGACAGTGCATTTGGCTATTGAATCTCTTCCGGCAGATCATTCCACAGTCTAGGGCTGACTGAAGAAAACATCCTCTGGCTGACAGTTGCCAACTTCGTCAGACTGAAGTAAATGTCCACCAGAGGACCAGAGTGTGTGGGGTGGATTATATGGAAAGAGGTGATCCTATAGGTAATCTGGATCAATAAGCAATAGTAATCAGCAAAATGACATTTGCAAGTAGCCTTTTTTAAAAAAAAATTATTTTACTCCCTAACTTTTCTAAATTGAACTGATTCTCATGTTCCCTTTTTTTCCTCCTCAGGGAAAAGTGCAAAAATTGTATTCGTTTTGTACTCTTGCCAGTTGAATATGACCAGAAATCATTCTTGTCCTTTAACTGCCTCCTCTCTTTCCTTGCACTGTTTTTTTTCTCTTTTCTTGCATGACATATTGGGCTTAAAGGAATCAGAATCAGATCAAGAACAGGAAGAAGAGGTAATTTTGCTAATATATTAGTACACTGTAAAATGAGTTGTGACTGTGGGCCAAATAGCCTTGCCTGCCTAGAGGAAGGGTCAGCAATCCTCTCCTCCTCACTTGACCACACAGAGCAAAAGATATCAGGTGTCATGAACAGCTTTTTAAGGGGTAGTGTGAGATGGGAGCAGAACAACCACAGTTCATATGCCTGTTTTGAATTTCGCCATATGTTTTTACCTTATATTTACTTAGAGCAGGTAGGTAAAATGGAAAATCTTGATCATTAACTGTAAGGAGGTTTGAATGAATTAGAACTCTTTATTTGTCACAAATAAATATAAAAATGGTTATGCCATTTTTGGATGACAGTTGCCAAACTTACTGGTCTTGTTCTGCTGTAATACTAAAGTACAGTTTAGCAAACATACACCTCATAGGCTGTGGGAGACTCTAGGTCCTCCCCTCCCCTTTTTGTGTCCACTACCATCAAACTGGCCAACACAAACTGCATTTGTGGAAATGTGGCTGCTGCAGTGAGCAGCACAGTATAAAATAAAACAGTCCTAACACTTCTAAAAGTGTGATAGAACAGGTATCTGTTACTAGATGACACTCTGGCATTCTTCTGTTTAAGTTGTTATCAAATTAGGATGGTAGTTGCAGCCTCTGCCACCATCATAATGGTAGCCATAATGGTAGCCATAGTAGAGAAAGGATGGGGCCCTGAAGAGTTCCAGTCTGGCCAGCGTCGTCCCCTCCCCCCATTTAATGTTACATGAACTAGCCTTAAATCATTATGGTTCCAGTTCCATCTCTAGTACTACTCTTAGAATAGTGGCTGTTACCTCTGATTTTAACTAATTACAGTTTAGCATTGCATCAGAATATGAACAAATTAATCTTAATTGGTGTAATGACACAAATCCATTTCAAATGAAGTTTTATGAAATGAAATTGTTTCAATAAACCATGTTCAAGATTAACCGTATTTTAGGTTGCAGTCATAATGCTAAAATACAAATAAGCAACAACAGAAGGAAAAGATTCTTCACAATCATGCCAGAGGATGTGAGACTCATTTACAAAACACTACATCAGAGATAGGCAAAGGGTACTTCCTAAGACCCTGGGGCAGATTTTTGTAAGCAGAAAAGGGTGTTTTGTGCTCTTGGCAGTTTTTTACACTGTGGAATGTAAGAGCTGCTCTCCATCACCCCAAGTCTCCATAAAAAAGAAGCAGAAGTTGATGTCTGTTCACTTCCAGTGTTGCTGGTTTTTTCTCAAATATTTTTGTGTTTCCAAGTCTTGTACAACTCACAGCAAATGGTAGGAATTAAAATTTGACCTCTGGCACTGCCAGAGATGATCACTCCTGCACTAAAACACAATTTAGCATTATGCCCAATCAAAGCCAGTATTTTGAAATTTCTAGCAAAAGAAATATCATGTTCAAAAGATGTCATTGGGAATATTTTTACATTTGAAATCGTGAAAGCAGTTGTTAATTTTAACTGATGCCATGGTCTATTATGTTTCTAATGTAAAATGCAGTTGAAGGAGAGATGAATAACCCCCAGGTAAAGTCTTTATATGTTTAGACTGCTAAGCTAATTCATTAAGATACTTTATGTAGAATCTCATAATCACTGCAACTAGTGAATCTTCTAGTTTATTGGCCATGCGAGCAGGACAATCTGGAGAATGTCTTGACTCAGAGTGTCATCAAAAGACCAATCTGCTGTTGGCTTAACTGTCAGCATGTATACTTTTTAATTGGGTAGATGCATTACCTCTTGAGCTTTTTTTTTTCTTGCCCAGTAGTAACAATCATAACAAATAATATTTAGAAGAATGTGTTACTCTAGGTTTATGAATAGGTTTCTGGAAGTTTTATGCAGTTACTACAAAGAGCTGGATCTAATCATCCTTTTTGATTTCATCAGTTAATGGACATGATTCTAGCACAATTTATTCTATGTAAGTAAAAACAAAAGAATCCAGTGACACCTTAAGGCAGGGGTTGGCAATCTACAGCCTGGGGGCTGGATCCGGCCCCCAGAGGCCTTTGGACTGGCCCCAGCCTGGTCCTGCCAGTGCCGCTGCGCAAGTCATGGCCACAATTTTGTTTTCCAAAATGGTGCCATGACTCGTTTGCACATGCGGTGGAGTACTGCACATGTACGAATGAGTCATGGTCGCCATTTTGGGGGAAAAAAAGGCAGCCACGACTGCTTGCACATGCGCAGTATGCCGGAAGTACTGTGCATGTGCGAGCATGTGCGCACATGCGCAGTACTTCTGGCGTACCGCACGTGTGCGCGTGGGTGCGGGACACCATCCCCCCCCCTCGGCCCGCGGAAGACCTCGGGACCAGCGGACCGGTCCCAGGTAGGAAAAAGTCTAGCACAGGGGTACGCAACCTAAGGCCCGGGGCTGGATGCAACCCCTCGAGGCCTTTGGACCAGCCCCAGGCCAGTCCTGCTGCCGCCGCCCCCACCCACCATGATGATATTGATTATTGTTGTTATTACTTGTTCTTGGGGTTTTCTTGGCAAAATCTCCACAGGGGTTTTGCCATGGCTTTTCTGGGGCTGAGAGAATGTGCATGCATATTTTTTTAAATTGTTTTAAATTTATTTATTTATTTATTTATTTATTTATTTATTTATTTTTGGTGCTTCGGCCCACCAATTGTCTGAGGGACAGCAACCTGGCCCCTGGCTCAAAAAGGTTGCCAACCCCTGGTCTAGC
This sequence comes from Phrynosoma platyrhinos, assembly GCA_020142125.1. Taxonomy (NCBI): domain Eukaryota; kingdom Metazoa; phylum Chordata; class Lepidosauria; order Squamata; family Phrynosomatidae; genus Phrynosoma; species Phrynosoma platyrhinos. The sequence goes on from CM034708.1 coordinate 31,013,336, forward strand.
ATATTCAGTATAATACGAGCTTCCTTAAACTGTAGCCCACTTCATCAGATGCATTAAATGTTACCTAGAACTCAAGATATATATACTTATGATTATGTGAGCTAGTGTGGAGTTTTGGTTTGAGCATTAGACTACAACTCTTGAGACCAGGGTTCAAATTCAAGTTTGGCCATGGAAACCTAGTGGATCATCTTGAACAGGTCACACTCACTCAGCCTCAGCAGAAGGCAAAGGCAAACCCCCTCTGAATGAATATTGCCAAGAAAGCCATATGACAGGGTCACTTTAGGGTCTACATGAGTTGGAAGCAACTTGAAAATACACAATAACAAACCTATGATTGTAGAGAACCAGTGTAATATCGTGGTTTGAATGTTGGACTGGGATTTTGGGAGAAAGAATGGTTAGAATCCCTGATCAGACAAGGAAAGCCTTGGGCAAGACACACGTTCTCAGGCTCAGTGGAAGGCCATGCCGAACCACCTTTGAACAAATCTTGCCAAGAAAACCCTGTGTTGGGTTCACCTGAGGGTCATCATAAGTCATGAATGATTTGAAAGGATATCACACAACAACAATTTAAAATTGTAGATAAGATGGTAGGCAGAGTTCAGAAGAAAATTAAATGCAGGAGGTACCGGCAGTAAGAATTACATTAGTTATACTAGCCATTCATAAAACTGTTGCTCAAGACACAAGCATTCTGGTACTTATACAAAAAGGGAAATGATGAACTTTTAAAACTAACGACTGTAGCCCACAAAAGCTTATGCTGAAACAAATAGGTTAGTTTTAAAGGTGCCAGAAGACTGCTTTTTCCTTTCCCTTTTGTTCTCAAAACAAACTAACAGAGATATATGTTTGAAAATGTTTTACTAAGTAAACCTGAAAAATCACCATTATCTCTATTCAAATTTCTGAAGATTGACTGAAACTTGCAAATGGATTGTAAATCAGCAACCTCTAACTCTACTCTCCTATGGGTTTTTATGTTATGGTAATAATATAATCATAACAAATAGGCATTTTTCTATTAATTCAGTTTTTATTATTATTCAGAACTAAATATGATACCCATCAAATTAATCCCAAGGATATAAACCATCAATACCAGTTGATTTTAAAATAAGATTACAATTCTTATGTGCTTACAAATGTATAATTTGGTTATCTCTGGCTGCCAGTGTTCCCACTTTTTGCTGCTACTGTCTCAAACTGTTCTGGAAATTTTATAAATTAAGAACTTGAATAATCTGGTTGCTACTTCAGTTTTGTTGATCATTTCTCAGTGTCACCTTTAGTGGCTATTATTTCAAATATTAACTTTCATAATAAATGTAATAAATTTACAATGTATTAGTTGTACATTTTAATAATGAAAAAAATACCATCCAGGTTCAGCACTCATTTAAAAACATTCCATTTGAATTCCTTTGGTCTCAATAATTAAGCTGCTGTCTTAAATATGCCAATGTGGAAGACTGTCAACCTGAATGACTTCCAAGCATGCTTATGACTGAGCTGTAAGTTTCACTTGTACATAACACCATTATACTGAATCCACCTTAGCTTAGGTAATGTTTCTGATAATACATTCTAGTAGTTATTTTTACTAAGTGATACTGTAACTGTTTTACTCTGTGTTCTTTTTTCAGACTGAGATGACATCAGAAAAACGTAAGATTTTAATAAAAATTAATCATACAAACCAAAGTTGTCTAATGATAAAATTAAGCATGAAAGAGATCTAACTTCCACAATATTCATGTTTTAAAATAGAGAAATGCAATAATACTGCTTTTAGAAGAAATATTTTACTTATTTAACTTGATACTAATAACTGAACTTAAAGTACTAAGACAGTTCATCTAAGCATTCCCTTTTCTTTTGGCATCCCTGATGACCCTGCTATTGCTATTAGTCTCATATAAAACCTCATGCTATGATTTGTTTTCTTTTTATGTATTTCTGTTGACAAAAAGTCATTGCATTTTACAAATCAACTACAGTATCACCTTTAAAAAATAAAATTATCTAAAGTAATTACTACAACTCTACATGCAACATGCATGAGTGTGTATATAAAAAGGGATACTGTTTTAAATAACAAAGATCCATACCCTAACCCCAAACCCCCAAGTACTCTGGTGAAGTATTTCTTGCAACCATGTTTATTTCCAGATTTTTAGCTAGAAAAGAATTATTATGTCTTCAGTTGGTAGTAAAGCAAAATGGGGGAACAGAAGGATACCAGCAGCTGGGTAAAACAGGCTACAAACAGATATGTGAAACAGGTTTCCAGATAATCTGTTAGTAGCAGACAGGAGGCTATGGTGGAATCTTACAGTTAATATAGCACATCCTGCTGTTCGCTTGTACAAGATGCAGAATTGTAGCATTTGTCTGGTCAGGGTACCACCTTATAAAACACTTATAAAACACTTTGTACAGCAAAAAGAAAAGAAATATCCAAATTTCATATTTCCCCTGAAATTAATTTTACTCTATCTATTATTTCTTCATATTTCTTGCCACGAACTAAAATATTTCAAAATCAAAAACTTGATATATTGCCTTTAGAAAATAATTAATACTTCACCATAGTATGTTACATATGTTTTTTAATACTTTTTCCATTTATAATCATCTAGGTTTTTGTTTTGTTTTGTTTCTAATGTAAGAATACTTACCCTGCAATGTATGCAACAGCTTTGCTTTGCATGGAAATAACTTGGCTTACATGTATATTGTGTGTATGTTTGTGTCTCTGTGTGGACATGCCTTGTGTGAATATTTTTGGTTGTCATTCATTACACTTTCCCCCAACGTTTGAATTCTCGTTGAGCTAGTCATTGTTTAAATTTAACTTCCCAGTTGTTCTTCCATTACTATCATTAAATTTTACTTTCCCTTGATTTATTCATTGTTTGAATAATGAGGTTGTTCCAAGGAAAGGATCATACCTCTTGAAATAAAAAACTGTGTGTGTGTGTATGCACCATCATTGGATGTTAGATTCCCCTTAGATGAAATGCCGGTATGCAGCTACCTCAGATATCAATGTATTTCATTCACTGTAGAGTATTGCACAATTAAATGTAATTTTTTACTTTGTTTATTAAACAAAACTTTACATTTATCAATCTAATTATGGTTCTGAAGTTTGCTACCACTGGCTTTCTCTTTGAGGAGATCAACTGTCAACCAATTACAATCTTTCCCTCTCCCTTCCCTTTGTTCTCTGTTTTTATTTGAACATTGATCTGTAACATCTAAACAATCTTGAGATGCCTATATTTGTGGAAACTTCACTATTTCTTTTTCCCCACCTTTGTTTTTTTATGTTGTCCTTGGTTTTTAAAGGCTTTGGTGTTGTATGTGTGGGTGTGCTGTACCACAGAGATTAAGCAAGTTATTTCCAGCCCACTTTTCCTTTTCAGTTTTTTCCCCTGTTAGCTTTGCTTTGCTTTTTTTTCCACCCTCAGATTTGTGGATCCACCATACCCAGACCATTTTGTTGACCCTCCTACTGCTGCAATCAAAGACAGTCATTACAGTCCTGATTAAGTTTTTTGAATCTCTATTTTTGATTTCCATTTACTTTCAATGTTTTTCCCCATTTGCATCAAAGATGATGATGAAACGGAATCTACAGAAACATCTATCCTGAAAAGTCACCTTGTCAATGAAGTTCCTGTCCTAGCCAGTCCAGACTTGCTGTCAGAAGTCTCTGAGATGAAACAAGATTTGATTAAAATGACTGCCATCCTGACAACAGACTCGTCTGAAAAGCCAGGGTCCATTAAGGTGAAAGATCTTGCAAAAGCTTCTGATGAAGAGCCTGGAGAGCCCTTTGAAATTGTGGAAAGAGTAAAAGAGGACTTAGAAAAAGTAAATGAAATTCTTAGAAGTGGAAGCTGTCCCAAAGAAGAACCAATTCTTCAGAGATCCAGCTCGGGAAGAAAATTGGTAGAAGAAGAATGGGTTATTTTAAGTGATGATGAAATTGAAGAGGCCAAGCAGAATGCTCCTTCAGAAGTCACTGAGCCTGTTTGTACAGAATTAAGAATAGGAAAAGGAAAAATAGAAAGAGAAACAAAAGATATGGCAGGAATGATAGATTACCTCAGTGAGGATCTAAAGGCTTTTGTGTCTTTGAATGAAATGCATCCAAAGAAATTTCAGGAAGACATAGTAGGAGAGAAATTTGAAGCTGTTGTTCTAAGCAGAGGATCTGAAACAGGTGAGGGAGACAAAGAAAAACAAAGGCAACACAGACCTACCTTAGAAATTAAAAAGCCTGTTAGGAAAAAATTAAAAGATAAACAAAAGGCAAAGGATGAAGAAGCCCAAGAAAAAGAAGACCCTTCAGGACTAACTAAATTCAGCTCTGAAGAATCATTAGATGAAAAGTTGGGTTTACCCCCTGCAGAGCCTGCTAAGGCAACTGCTGTGTCTCCTGTTATAGAAGAGACACCTATTGGTTCAATCAAAGATAAAGTGAAAGCACTTCAGAAGCGTGTGGAAGATGAGCAGAAAGGACGTTCAAAATTACCTGTCCGAGTCCCTGGAAAAGAAGGGACAACTGAGAAGTCTGTTACAAAGCCATCACAAGCTAAGAAAATTATTTACAAAACAAGGGCTCCAGCTTCTCCTCCTGCCTCAAAGACTCCAGCTTCTCCCTCTTCCTCAAAGACTCTAGCTTCTCCATCTTCCTCAAAGACTCCAGCTTCTCCCTCTCAATCTAAACTCTCCTCTCCCTCTGCCAAGAAACCAGCTGTTTCTCCCACAGCTAAGAAGCCAACTGTTTCTCCCACAGCTAAGAAACCACCTGTTTCTCCTACTTCTAAGAAGCCTCCTGTTTCTCCCACTATAAAGAAGCCCCCTGTGTCACCCACAACTAAGAAGCCCCCTGTTTCACCATCTTCCAAAACAGAAAGACTTGAAGAGACTATGTCTGTTCGTGAACTGATGAAAGCATTCCAGTCAGGTCAAGATCCCTCAAAGCATAAGGCTGGACTTTTTGAGCATAAATCTATAAAGCAGAAACAGCAGGCTATTGACAAAGAGGCAGCTAAGAAAGGAACTGCTCAGACAGAGAGTGAAAAGAAACAGGCCTTTACACATAGAGAGATGCACAAAAAAGACAGCCCCAAAAGCAAACGGGGCCAGGAACTTCAAACAGAAACAGGTTTGCAGTTGAAAAAAGAGGCAAAGGATATAACTCTGAAAAAAGATTTAGCCACACAGCAGGCAAAACAGCAGACTAACAAAACTACAACAAAATTTTCCCCAGTTGCTGCTGATGAAAGTTCTAAGGAAGTAGCCCTGACCATTGATGACCAAGGGGACACTGACCTCCAGATCAGTCCAGACAGAAAGACATCAACAGATTTTTCCGATGTCATAAAAGAAGAGCTTGAGGACAATGACAAATATCAACAGTTCCGGAACATTTCAATTACCGAGGAAGGTGAGCTTCACTTAGATCAAGTTCTGACCAGTCCATTCAATGTTACATTTCCATCAGAATATGTGAAAGATGGGTTTTTGCCCACTCTCTCCTTGCAAAGTGGTGCTTTGGATGGCAGCTCAGAAAGCCTTAAACATGAAGGTATTGCCAATTCTCCAATTGGTAGCCTGCTTGATGGAACCCCTCAGATCAGCTCAGAGGAAAGTTATAAGCATGAGGGCTTGGCTGAAACACCAGAAACAAGCCCCGAGAGTCTCTCATTCTCACCAAAGAAAACAGAAATTGCTGACCAGATGGAAGACACAGAACTAGCCAGTGCAGTACAGAGAACAGCAGAGACTCAGTCACCAAAGGGACTTTCTCCAAAAGAAAGTGAAAAGACTGTTGCTGACCAAGACCTAAAAGCTATCACAGAGATCTCAGAGTCTCATTCCCATCATTTGTCTGAAGATCAAGTTACAGCCTCCAAAGAAGAGATAGGGAAATCTATTGATTCTAGCTCAACTGCAGTTAGTGAAGATGCTTTCAGGGATGAGTTATCTGTGGCTGCTGATCAAGGACATTTTATGGAGTTATCAGAAATACATACTACTTCTTTAGAGAAAGATGAGGGTGCATCCTTAGAGCACCATGCCATTAGTAGAGGACTGGCACTTTCACTTCCTAGCCATGATAGTGAAGGTCTTAGTCCAGTTGCAGATGAATCCATAGCTATAAGCCATAAAGATTCCCTGGAAGCAAGCCCAGTGCTGGAAGACAATTCCTCACGTAAGACACCTGACTCACTTGAGCCTAGTCCTACCAAAGAATCTCCCTGCCGTGATTCTCTTGAAAGCAGCCCTGTAGAACAGAAAACAAAGACTGGCATTATTCCAGGGCCTGGTCCCATTTTGACTGCCCTTGCCAAAGCAGAGAACTTCCCAGAGCTGACACCTGTGAGATCAAGACTGTTACGTGATCCTGATGGGAGTGCTGAAGATGACAGCTTAGAACAAACATCTCTTATGGAAAGTTCAGGAAAAAGCCCTCTTTCACCTGAGACTCCAAGCTCTGAGGAAATTAGTTATGAAATCACACCCAAAATTACAGATTCACAGGTGTTGTCAAATATATCGAAGTCAGCTGTGATTCCTGAAGTTATTGAAGAGCCAGAGGATGATCCAGAAGGTGAGCCAAAGAAAAGGTTCACACCAGAAGAAGAAATGTTTAAGATGGTGACCAAAGTTAAAATGTTTGATGAGCTGGAACAGGAGGCAAAACAGAAGAGAGACTATAAAAAAGATTCCAAACAAGATGATGATGCTTCAGCTTCCGATTTGGAAGCTGCTCCCGAAGCTCCTGAAATTGCATCCTCAACTAGTACAGAGGACAGTTGTATACCTACTGTAGTGACTTCTTCAGTTGAAACTAGAAAGTCGTCTTCCTCTTCAGAAAGTGAGCCTGAATTAACAAAGCTGAAAAAAGAAGCTGACTCTGGGCTGTTAATGGAGCCTCTAATTAGAGTGCAGCCTCCATCACCCCATCTTTGCAATATGGATTCCAGTTCCAGTCCTGAAGAAACAGGGTTTCAGCCTATTGAGTCAAAGCAACAATCATTCAGTACAGAAGAGGATAATACCGAATCAGATAAACCAAATGAGGAAACAAAAATGTCTGGAGATACATCACTTGCCTCTGATGCTAGTATCATAGCACAAGCCAGCGAGTCCAAATGCTACAGCACAGATGAGAGTGACACAGTTAGCCCTAATGGCCCTGTGATGCCACCTGAGGAGTCTTTCTACCATTCTGCTGGTGATGGTGCTCAAAAAGAAGCTGAGTTGTATGAAACCTCAGTGACATCACACCATCAGGATGATTCTGAAAAAGATTCTACAGCAACTGAGAGTGTACCACACAGGGGTCTATTTACTAGAGGAACCGCTGAAGGTTCCTGTCAGCCTGGTACCGCTCATTGCTGTGTATCCCAACATGATGAATTGGCTATTGTTGTTTCACCTGTTCACTCCCCTTTGGGGAGTGATATGGCTGGAACTGGCAAAGATTTTGAGATGGCACAAAGGGATTGTTGTAGTCCAGAGCACTCCAGCAAATTTTCTTCTCTTATAACCCAAAAAGGGGAATGTGAAGGTAATGTAGAATATAATCCTGAAGGTAGTGTTCTGCCTATAACAAGCCCTTATGAAAATGTTCCTTCACAACATTTTTTTAGCAGCACTGAAATTAGTACAGGAATTGATTTAAGGACAACAACAGACCAGTCATTTAGAGGTGATCATTTTGGTGAAGAAAAAACTACATTGACTAAAGAAATAGCAATGACAAGGTCCCTTTATAGACCAGAATTAGCAGGTTGTGGGGGTCAGACCTCGGAGGATATCTGTACGGAGATAGAATCCAAACAGGTGGACATCTTTCAGAAAATAACATCTCCAATGTCTACAACATCAGACCTTCCATCACTAGATGAAGCTGCTCTACATGATATCAGAGAGGAAGCTGAGAAAATAATCAGTCAAGTAATCATAACCAGGACAGATGTGGATTCTGATAAGTGGAGTCAAATACGTGAAGATGATGATGCTTTTGAGGCACGTGTAAAAGAGGAAGAACAAAAGATCTTTGGTTTAATGGTAGACAGGAGATCACAAAGCACTACACCTGATACAACACCTGCCAGAACTCCTACGGAGGAAGGAACACCCACCAGTGAACAAAATCCTTTCCTCTTCCAGGAGGGAAAATTATTTGAAATGACAAGGAGTGGTGCAATTGACATGACCAAGAGAAATTATTCCGATGAAAACCTACACTTTTTCCAAATGGAAGAACATTCACAGGAAGAGGTATCATTATCTGAAGAAATGAAAGAAGCTGAAGGCCTAGAAACTCTCCAGCAGGATCAAACCTCAGTTCAATCTGCATCTTCTGAACTGGGTAAAACAGAGATGCATACAAACAATTCCCTCCTATCTGTATCTGAGGATGAGGCCAGTGGCTTACATAGCACAAAGGGGGATATTAAATCTAGAATTCCTATTAAAATGGGTATTTCAGCATCTTCAAAGTCACCAAAGAAAGAAACTGCTGCTTCTGATGTTGATTCCATTTCTACTCTTGACACAGGTGATATGTTAGATAGCTCCCAGGTGCCTTGCCCTATATCACCCGAGCAGACTGTGATTGATGTGCAGTTAAATTTTTCAACAGTCACTAGGTCTGTATATGCTGAACAGGATGATGATTCCCCAGATTCCTCACCTGAGGAGCAAAAATCTGTAATTGAAATCCCTACCGCTGTCATAGAAAGTGTGCCTTCTTCTGAAAGCAAATCCAAAATCCCAGTCAGGACAGGTCCCTCTACACCCCACTCATTACACCAATCAGAACCTGAAAGTCTCCCTTCAGATGGCATGGTAAACAACCTAGAAGAATCACAAGATGATCCATCTGCACCAAAGTCTAAAATCCCAGTCAAGGCAGTTTTCCAAAGAGTTGAGCAAGAGTGTATGTACACGGAGACATCAGTTTGGAAACCAGAGTCATCTAAAGCCCTTGACATAGCATGCACTCTACCTATGAAACAAGACATTAGGAGCAAATCTGAATCTGATGCAAGTGCCTCCATGGACCCAAAGTCTAACCGTTCAGTCAAAGCTAGAAGTTATGCTGAGGCAGATGCAGAGACAGAGAGGGAGGGTGATATGAAGCTTGAGTTAGAATCAGACGAGCTGATGACTGCACGACCAAAGATATTTTCTTCACGGTTACCTGTTAAGAGCAGAAGCACCTCAGCTTCCCACGGTGCTGTTAGTCCCTCAAAAGAAAGTAAGGAACATTTTTTTGACCTTTACAAAAACTCCATAGAATTCTTTGAAGAGATTAGTGATGAAGCTTCCAAGTTAGTGGATAGACTTACACAGTCAGAGAGAGAACAAGAATTAGTTTCAGATGATGAAAGTAGTAGTGCCCTAGAAGTTTCGGTTATTGAAAATGTGCCATCCATTGAGACCCAGCAGTCAGTTGCCGAGGACATCTTTGACACCAGGCCCATTTGGGATGAGTCCATTGAGACTCTGATTGAGCGTATTCCTGATGAAAATGTCCCTGACCATGTTGAAGGTATTTGACAGCCATTGGGATTTCCTTTGCTACGCATGTCATGAAACGCAATTCTTTGCTTGATGTTTCTTTTCTTGTTTCCCTTTTGCTTCTTGTGTGTGGTTTCTCTCTCTCTCTCTCTCTCTCTCTTAAGGCTTTCTGTGATTGTCAATGTGTTTTGTGTCAGTTCTGTTTGTTTTGTGTTATATCCGTAATTTTGTTGTCCCTGAAACAATCTCAAGATTGCACACTGCAAATGCTTATGTAAAGCATAATTATAACTAAATAGAATTTAGTTTTAAAAAGCACACATTTGTTAATGTTGTTTAACACTAACAAACTTTACAGCATTATTATTTCACTTGTAGTACAACTGACCATGCAAGTTTTAGTTTTTTATTTTTCTTTACTCTAGTCAAATCTTTTTTGTCATGAAATACTTTTGACACATAAAAACCATGTAAGATTATTGTAACTCTGGTTATGCAGATCCATTTATCTGTACCAAAAGCAAATGTCAATGCAGTAGTAAAAATATTTTTATTGCCTCTTTCCTCAACATAAATTAATTAAAGTCTATGCTTAGGTGCTGAATTGATGGACATAATCCTATCAAATTTAGTAAGCAAATATTCATCACATTTCTTTAAAATCCACCTCTTATAACAGTGCAAAATAGTAGTATGGTAAAAATGTAGTAACTGAATGTTGAGCATCTTTCTTAGCTGGCTCTTCATGAGATCCAAAATGAACACATCAACAAACCAAAAAACTCAAACTTTGCTGGTGTCAGATTGGCTGGTGGGGATTATTCATTCTTGCTGCTTTGATGCAAATAGTCTCAAAAATTGTGCTCTCACTTTTCCATGCCTACTTTCCAAGAACTGGGAGTTCTAGCAAAAATTTAAATTCAAACTCAAACTAACCATTTATGTGCCAGGGAGATAATAATAGATTAAAATTCCTTTTTATGGTGCAAGTAGCTTGGCTTAAAATACAAATTACTTGAAAGGAAACTAGAAACTGAACCTAGAACCATAGTTGTTTGTGTGAAAAGGCTCTTTGCTATTAATACAAGAGGCATGGAAAAATGCATTTCTTGCCCCAGCAACATATTTACCTCTTTCTTTGTTCTGTTCTGTTTTGTTTTTGTTTTATTTTAAATGTACGGGAACATAAAATTTAGGACAGTGTTTCCAAGGCCTCTAATAGCTTATTATGCACTTGTTGGAGCAATCATTGGTAATAAAGTGCTATGTACATACATATTTCCAGTGTAGCCACATTATCAATCTAACCTTTGGTTTCCTTTTAAACCAGCACTATTTAAACAACACAGTAACACTGACCTTATTTTATGGAGTCTCTTTTCTTGAGGCAGATTGCCTTTTTAAAAAGTTGATTCTATTTGACCTTACTTTAGATCAACAGGATGATCGTGAAAGGACAGAAGAAAGACTAGCACATATTGCTGATCATCTTGGATTCAGCTGGACAGGTAAACTGCCATCTACTTGAGATGATAAAAAGGAGGAAGGGAGGATGAGGGGAAAAGAAAAGAACATGACAACATTACTTCCTCCCCCTTTTTTCTCCTCCTGTCTTCCTCTTCTTTTATGCATGAAGAGACAGCTACTTGGAAAACTATTAGTTGAGATCAGTTATTTTTGTTTCCTTATAGCATTTTTTTAAAAAAAAATCAAGGTGGGAAAGTATCATTTT
>CM034708.1:31029344-31041801 GCA_020142125.1 Phrynosoma platyrhinos
TTCTTTTTCTTCATTTATATCCCTTCCCCTATTTGTATAGATGTAGACATGTTAAGATCAGCAATGCCATTTACACATACACACTATTATAACCCCTCAATAAACAGATCCTCTACTCTTTAGCTCTGCGTAAGTATGTTCCCTCTTTGTATTTTTAAAGGAGAGGAAAAGATTTGTTGTTCCAGGTCACAGCAAAACCCATAATTTTGGCCCCCAAACCTGCTCTCAACTTATACATGAAGTCAACTTGTACACAAGTACATATGGTGTCTTGTTCATATTCAGCAGCAAAACTAACAAATCTTATAATATGCCAAATCAGTTAATATAAGTTCTACATGATGAAGATACTTTAGCTTTCTATAGAAAAAAAAGAGACAAAATATTAGTTTAAATATTTTTGGTATATCTTTCTTAAATAGGAATTTAGGGAGAACTGTAGGTAAGTAGAAACAACTGAATAAAATATTTACAAGTAGTCCTTACATTAACAGTATTATTTCTTTAACAAAGGTTTTATTAATCAATTCATGTTCCTAAAATACTGAACAGTATCAAGGCACAGCTAAACTGAGTTACTGAATGAGTTGAACATGAGAGAGGCACTTCTTCCACAAAGTGTTAAGCAGCGGATCCCAGAAACATTACTATTCATTATTCAATCAATATTTTTACATCATTTTCATTTGCATCATCATATTCACAAAATATTTTTATTTATTCATTCTATTTGAAACAAATTGGTTCACTTTTAGTGTCACATCTGTCTTTGAATCCTTTGTTTCTAATTGCCTAAGACACTCATAGGGCATAACACATTGTGGCAGCTGGACTACATGGGTTTTGAAGGATCCATAAGACAAAATATTTAGGCAACTGTTGTGCCTCATTTCATACATTGGGCACACTGCATGTGCATTGCATTTGTTCCTTTCCTCCTTCTTGTGCTGTGGTTGACTGGTTCAAATCCCCAGACTTCTGACTAAGAACCTAGGGAAGCTGTGCCTTTTTTAAAAAGGGGGGGGGGAGATGAGTTGACTGCTCAAGGGTGTAAAACAAGGTTTGCACAAAGGAGGCTCTCAATTCCATACTTTGCTTCCCCTATTTTAAAAGGATGTCAGGTAGAAGATGATTTTTAAAAACCCTTTAAAGGTACTGGGCTGGATCAACAAATAGTCTAGTCTGACATAAGGCATTTTTCTGTGTGAAACTACTGCTAGATTTCTGCTTTTGGCTGTCAATGTATATAAAGGAAAGCCAACATAGTGCAGTAGTTTGAATATTGGACTAGGACTCTGGGAGAGTAGGGTTCAAATCCCTACTTGGCCATGGAAATCCACTGAGTGACCTAGGACAAATCATACTTTCTCTATGGCAAACTCCCTGCGAACAAATTTTGTCAGGAAAACTCTGATAGGTTAACCTTAGGGCCACCAAAAGTCGAAAATTACATAAAGGCACACAACAACCACAGTATACAGTTCACTTGAAAATGCCAACATATTTCCAAAGACATATGAGTAGAACTGAAAATTAATTAGTGAATTTAAAATAGCAATGAGAGTAGGTTCTCCTCCTTTAATTCTCAAGTCTTATCAATTGTAATAATGGCTGGATTGTGCTCTTCAGCCATGTTGGATATTTAGCTATTATATAAATGCATATGTATTCTGTGGAGCAAAGGTGGGAATGTCTGGTTTTTGCATTATCACCCAAATAAGCTCTAGGCAGCATAGCCAAAGGTGATGGAGGTTGTAGTTCATCAGCATGTCAGGAAGACCACATGTTTCTCATTCCAGTTATCTTGAACCAAATGAGCAAAATGAACAAAATGTATGATAAGAATTGCCTTGCATCTTTAATTCACAGTGTCACAACTTCTGGAATAGATAAAACACAAGCACCCAAAGTTGGAAAAACAGCAAGTATTGCCAGTGAAAAATCTGAGGTCTCTACTGCAGTATCTGAGGATCTTGAAAGAGCGTACCTACATACCCCAACATCAAGTGAGCGAACTGATTCACCCATTGTGCAAGAACCAGAAGACCATCATTTCCAACAAGAAGATTTACATCCTAGGAAAAATAGTCTAGTAATAGTAGAATCAACTGATGAACAGCCAGGCAAGTCAGAAAGATATGAAGAAGAGTTATTGGAAAAGGTAAGTAGAACCACTAGCATAATGCATCATGAAGTACACACCTTTTGGCATATTTATTATGGGGAGGAATAACATCATTCATAGTCTTTTTCAGTACTTAGGACAAAACACATGAGGTTTTTTTCCACATGCAACTTTTTAAATATTATTCCCAACAAAAAGAATAAAGATAAAAGAAAGCTGAACTTTAGAATACAAAGTTAATAGAAATGAAATGTAAAGGTAGAAATATGACTTTTTAAAATGAGTGAGATGAAATAAATACAGTATCAACCCCAAATCAAATATTTTGCTATCAATGACCAAGCAAATCCTTTGTACAAGGACTCCTTTATAAGATGATACATTATGGCTGGTCATTTTTGTCCAGAAAGACATATGTAACATAATATTAAATATTATAGATAAATACAATTTTCAATAATACTGAATGTGGATTTAATCATGTTGACAACATTTTCATAGTCTACAATATCAGAAAGTGTGTTTCTTGAAAGTTTGGAGACCCTGACAAGGAGAACCCTGGACTAATGGGAATCATCCCAGTTTGGGACTTCTTGTTGTTGTTATTGTTGTTGTGTGCCTTCAAGTCATTTTTGATATATGATGATCCTAAGGTGACCCTATCATGGGGTTTTCTAGGGCTGAGAGTGTGAGACTCACACAGTGTTACCCAGTTGGTTTCCATGGCTGAGCAAGGAATCTAATCCTGATCTCCAAACTTGTAACCACTTATACCACACTGGCTCTTCCTATGTATAAGTCTCACAGTTTGCACAGAAACAGTATGCTTTGTGTGGCAGTATTATGTCCTGTGGAGAAAATGCTGTCTACGGTGCAGAAAATGCTGGTTTTGTGCAAAAAATAAAATAAAATAAAATAAACATAAAATGTTCTTTTTCTGCACAAGAAACACGGTTTTCTTCACAGAAAGTAATTATTTCTACACATATATGTTATTTTTCTCTGCAGAACAGTCATGTGCAAATTTTTCAGAGTCTTCAAAACTGTGAAAATGTGACACAGTTAACAGTCTCAAACTACAAATATTCTTCAAAAACTTCACCATTTTTGAAGACTTTCTTGAAGTGGGAAGAAAATGGCTAAAATTACTTTTTGCTTTCTTTGAGAATGAAATTAGCAACATATATCCCTAATCTTTATCCACCCCATAGGGGTATATCTCGCCAGAAAAATGTGGAGAAAGTACTGGAGGAGGATCATAAGTAAACAAATAGTGAACAATGTATGAATCTCAAAATAAAATTCCCAGACTTTTCAGCTGAAGAATGTACTGTTGCAAGACTAGGAAAGACTTGTGTTACTGTCACAGTACAACCTCAGTGTAAGGAAGTTCTCTGATATTGTTCTGTCCCTCTGTAAACTAGAAATTGCAGCTTTTGCTGAAGTGTATCTGTGTTAGGAAATTATTGGTATTTTTATTTATGTTTCACCTTTTCCCTCAGAACCACAACTCCAGCTGGCTCAACAAATTTGGAATAAAAACACACAAAGATAATTAAAAATTAATGAAAGAATTGATAGCATTAAAACAATTTGAAGGATTAGAAATGTAAAGAACAGTCCAAAGTAGTACAGCCCACCTAAATAAAAATGTTTTCTTTTAAATCTTTGAGTTCCAAAAAGGCTGTCAGGGTTTTTGTATGTCTCTGCCTGCCAACAGAATACCAGGGCAGTGGGGAGGGGGGTCCCCAAGAAATGGAGTTCCACAGTTCATTCAGCAGATATTCAGAGTACTGTAATATGTATTGGTCTTCAGACTCTTTCTAATTAAACTCATAGTTAAACATTTTTAATTCTATGAAGCAGCCTTAGTACATAATTTCAAATCAGGGAGAAGATAAAGTATGACCATTTTCCTGCTAAGGTTAAAATAGGTCAAGTTGCCCTTCAAGGGCAATTTTATGTTTTGCCCAAATAGCAATTCAGCCATTTACTCTGTTCCAGTGGGCATTTGTGTGGTTTTAATTTTGCTTATACAAAAGAGGCCAAATGCTATTCATTCATAAATTCAGTATCAGTATGATAAGAGCAATGCTTCCATGCTTCCACTAGGAGATAGCAGAGGAATTAGGTGAGCTGGAGGCCAGCTCAGATGAGGAAGAGATGGTAACTACCAGGGTCGTTCGCCGCCGGGTGATTATTCAGGTACAGGAGTGTTGAACTACTGCACGTGCCAGTGGTAGTTGTATCCTAAGTACACCTCCTAGGACCCACCCTTTCCCCAAAGGATTGTTCCTGAAGCATCCCCTTGGCTGGTTTTGCATTAATGAATTTGGCATGCTCCTCAATAATGCATGTCCTACATATAACATTAGTAACTTTTTCTGTTTTGGGAAGGGGGAGATGGGAAATTGAACGGGATTGTCATCTGGTATGCTTTTTGAGACAGACTGTCTCACTGCCAGCTGGGAGAATAGACACTCTGATTTGCTGCTTCAACACTACCTACTACTAGATCAGTTATTTCTTTGTTTGCCTATTGGTTCAAAATTCTTTTGCATGATTTTAAATATTGATTTGCAGAACTTTTACTAGAATTTTAACACATCTGCTTCAGAGCTTCCTGATACTCTACTTTCTACTCTTTCTTTAACCCCACTAATGTCTTTTATTCAATTTATTTAAAGCAATCACTTTTGTTCTTAGCTCAAATGTTATTCTTTGCTCAACAGGCTGATGATATGCTTGAAATGCCACCAGAAGCTGTAACAGAGGAGCAGTACACTGATGAACATGGCCATATTGTGGTGAAGAAGGTATCGTTTAATATTATCAACTTTTGATAATTGTACATCTTATGTAGAACAAAGTTAAAATAAGACAAGTAGTACTGACAGGCACCTCTGTATCTGCAACATGGAAAACAGCTATTATGAGGACTAGACATATAGGCATGCTGCGTAGTAGATCATATCAAGTTTCCCTAAGCTACAACTTGTCATACTGATTCAAATTTGATCCCTGTCTTATGCCAAGTATCTATTGGTGGGACCCCAGCCCACAAGGGCTCCCAAGTTGCTGAATAGATAAAAACCAATTAAAATGATACGAAGATTAAAACATCTTTGAAACACATTAAAATGTTCTTTAAAAACTCCTAAAAGCAGCTAAAAGGAATCCTAGAAACCAGTCCTGAAACAGTTAAAACAGCAGTTTCAAACATTGAGTGCCATGTGGAAAATTGTTTTGGCTGCCTACCAGAAGCTTAAAAAATTGGTCATAGTTCTACATCTGAACAGGTTGTCATTGTGATGAATTGCTTTGCTATGTTCTCATTCTAACTATTGATGGCACTGTCTTCCTTTTAAGGAGGTCAGTTAAGCTGCTGTTCTAAACCAAGATGAGGAAGTGTAACCTATGAGCCTCACACAGCCCTAAATCCTAAGGTTGTGTCTCGCTAAGCCCCCTGAACCTCCCTAGTTGTCATATTTGAGCCACATTTTCAAACAATTTTTCTTTTTGCATGAAAACAGCTCAAAAGGTGAGAAAACCATTAGCAGACATGGTGGGTTGGTTCTGCACCCCCTGACTCCACAGCCCTTGAAGGCATTTTCTGGCAAGAAAACATCTGAAAATGGTGATCAGGAGAAACAGTATACCACTTTGATTTTGCTATAATGTGCAAGTGCAGCTGACAGGTGGCATGAGGACAAAAATTGTATGTTGTTTCTTGTTCATACCTGTTCTAAACTGTTTTTTGCAATAGAGCTAGTCTTCTACTATTCATTTTTCTCTGCCTTATTCTTTGAAACAATGTGACAGTCACCTTGTTACACATTCAGTGCTTGATATATCAGCCAAGGGCCATTTTCAGCATAATATAGTTTATCCTCAAGACTTCTTTATTAAAGGGAAAAATTACAACAGAGTCAGTGTTAAGATTCATAACAAGACATCTAGATTACATCACACGCCCTCCTCCCTGCCAGCCATTGGTTGGAAATTGCATCCCTCAATGAACTGATTTCAAATATCAAATTCTTAATTACCTTTGATCTCATATTATCTGCTAGTAAAATGGGTGTAGTGATGCTTTCAACAACTTTAAAAAGGTTATTCATGTTTGTAGATGTTGTGTCTTTGAAACAATATGTATGTCTGCTGTGGTTTGAAAATGAATTTCCTGACAACTTACAGTAATTCTTAACTTCATCCCCTTAGGTCACTAGAAAAATCATCAGGCGATTTGTCTTACCCGATGGCACAGAAAAGGAAGAAGTTATGATGCAAGGAGAACCACAGGAACCTGTTACAGTAGAAGAGGGAGATGGATTTTCTAAAGTCATAAAGCGTGTTGTGTTGAAGAGTGATAGTGAGCAATCAGAGGTTAGATTCATTTTGTCTCCATACTTTATACAATGACAAGTGATTTATGAATATCAACTTGTATCACCCCAAGATTTCTTTTCACCATTGTACTTAATTACAAACTTAAGTTAATTATGTACTGCATCATCCAACATCCACAAAACAAAATGCACAATATACATGTTGCAAGTTTTCGAAGCTCCACTGGCTTCTTCAAACCATACAGGAGGGGGGAAATTGAAGATATTAGTCATAGGCCTGCATTTTGCTGTTTTTGTTCTGGTATGGAGGAGTATTTGTGCAGGAAGGCTTCTCCATCATCTGACCATGTGGGTACTGGGAGATTCTTAAAGTCCAGGAAATTCACTTTAAATTCCATATTTCAGTGTCAAAGTGCATGTATCTTTTAAAACAAACAAACAAACAAACTTTGAGGCTTGCAGGTGAATACATGTTCCATGAATACAGTTACGTACAGCAATGTATAATAGGAAAACTTGTAATCAGTAGCATGGGAACAGGAAATGGCTAAATCCTGTGAGTAGGGGGTTACTCTGAGCTTTGGAAAGTTACTTTCTTGCACTATAACTCCCAAGCAGCATGATGACTACTCATGGGGGTTATAGTCCAGCAAAGTAATCTTTCCAAATTCTAGGCCTACTGACAAATTGTAGGCCTATATGTCCACCATATCTAAATCTTTTTCACATTTGTGATGTCTAAGTTAGGATTCTGTAAATTCTTAAAAGGTCTAGAGCATTTTCCAGGCAATGATTTATTTTTGGGGAGGGGTTCAATTTTTGGTAGGAGGTAGTATATTCTAGGCACATCTCTTGTTTTATTAATGTCTTACCTGTTCTTAGGTTGGGAAGACATGTAACTGAACAACAAAATTATTTTTTTTCAGAATCATTTTTATCATTAGGCAGACAACTAGTGACTTTTGTCTTGCAAATTTTTCTTTACTAGGTGACCTTTTCTGAGCCAAGTGTTTTATCTAGTGCCTCAGAATTTCAGTCGGAACCAGTAGAAGGCCGCAAAGTGAGCAAGGTTGTAAAGACTACAGTAGTTCATGGAGAGCGAATGGAGAAACACCATGGAGATACTAGCTTAGCAACTGATCTTCCATCAGCCAAAGATGACTTTGAAGAGGTAAAATACTTTTCTCTTTCTGACGGTGAAATTTCAAACTGGAACAACACCATATAACTGTATATATTTAAAGAAGCACATCTACATACAAAGTACCTTTTCAAGCAAGTGCAGTAAAGTATTTTTTTTTTTAAAAAATTAGAAAGTATAATCCCATAAAATCAAAACTAAGGATCTCTTTCCACATCATCACTTCATTATTCTCTTTTCCAGCTCTTTTTCCATCACCCCTCTCCTATGAGAGATATTGGGATGCATGGTAGCCTCCAGCTCCTGAATGAGACAGATTATCTGATACAATTCTATCACCCTTCAGGCTTGGTCATGGAATTGAGATGGTCATCATGGTAGATGGCTTGTGCCACAGTCAGAGTGTGCCCTTGTTTGTTTTGCTATATCTCACAGCAGCTTTTGATACCATTGACCATGGTATCATCTTGGACCATCTCTCTGGGATGGGACTTGGAGGCAGTGCTCTACAGTGGCTCTTGTCCTTCTTGCAGGTGTGAGTATTAAAATGGTGCTGGAGGTATCATGCTTGATACATTGGTGGTTGGCCTGCACAGAGTTCACCTTCGTCCTCCATTCTATTTAAATCATGTGAAAACGTTTTTTAAAAAATTAGAGGTTCAGTGCTATCAGTATACCAGTGACATTCAATTGGCCAATGTGTCTTCACTTATTCTACACCAGGGGTAGGCAACCTTTCCCCTTTAAGGGCCGAGGGACTTCAGCTCCCAGCATCCCAGGAGCTATTGGCCAACATGGGACTATTGGCCAACATGGCTGAGGCTTCTGGCAGCTGAAGTCCCTCGGCCCTTAAAGGGAAAAGGTTGCCTACCCCTGTTCTACACACTCCACAATACATAACCTACATCTGTTGTTTAGTAAAATTATCTTTCTACACGGACGACCAAGAGCAATCCATGTGAGGTACTTTATAAATGTTGATGTGTTAATTATGGAAGTAATTTTATCAGGAAACATTTCAGAGATGCCAAACATTTTCAAATTGAATAAGTTCAAAAGCTGCAAGTTTGGGACTTACATTGGGATGGGAAGTGGAACTTCAGTGACCTCCAGCTTTTTAAAAAAGTTATAGGAGATTCCTTTCAGAATGTTTTCATAAGCAGGGACATAGGTTTCTGATAGCTAATGTCTCTTCATGGTCTTCCAATGCTGAAAAAAAACAAACAATTTGTACTCAGGGATCTACTGCTACCACTCCCTGTTTTGCAACATTACTGTGTGTTGGCTGATAATACTTGCTAACTCAGCATAGTAAGCAGAGACAAGGATATCACGGGGGATACCTGTGAGGAATACGTTTCCATTAAGAAGACATACTACCCACTTCACTAAATTCTCAAATGGGCTTGTACTATTAATAGGTGAAAATGACTGGTTTACAGATGAAAAGGAAGGATTAGCATACCAAACATGTGCTCAAACAGAAATAAAATAAACTTGTACAGTTTTTCACTTCTTGGCCCCCATACCTAATGAAGCATTCAGAGGGTATGTCAGCTGTATGCTTTGCGAAGGTAAGCTTAGATGAAGTCACCTATTTTTTCTTTGCTTTCTCTGGCTAACTACTTGTGAGGACCTCTGAAGACCATGTTTTCTCTCCCCTTCTCTTATGGATTCTACGTATTCTATCAATCCTACCAAGAGGTGTAAATTATGTTATGGCACCACAAATTTCAGCATGTCACAGTACATTCTGAAGCAGTATATTCTCCAAACAGCCCACATAGGAATAACTAGTTTATTTTGACAGCTATTTCCTACAACAAGCTCAATTTTCAATAAACATTGATATACACAAATTTGGCTCTTTTTCCTCCTCATGGGTCATACAGTATCCTGCATTTTTGTAGCTTGAAATAATTAAGCTCTGCTTACTTTCCTCTGTGCTATTTTTTTCTTGTTTTACTTCAGGCCTTGAGTTATGCAGGTAACAAAATGAAAATTGAAGTCTCCCCACTAGTAGAAAAAGAGATCATGAAAGAGGATGGCTCAGTTATTAAAAGGTTTGGGTTGGCATGGCTATGAAGTGTTTAGTGGCAAAAGATTAACAAACTAATGGAAGTAGTAATGAGAAGCAAAATTTCAATTTTGACTCTAAGAGACTTAAACACTACTTGCAAACATGCTGAATGATGTACACTAACATGGCTTGTGAAACTGGAGAGGATTTTTTAAAAATAAATAAATAAATAAAAATAACAGAAGTGACAGCAGCTTTTGAAAAAGCTAAAGTTCTGACCCACAATTTGTAATGCTACTCTAAATTAATTAAACCAGACTAAATGCCATGGGAGTCAATGTGGTGTAGTGGTTTGAGTGTCAGATTAAACCAGGGTTTGAATCCATGCTCAGCCATAGAAACCTACTGGGTGACTCTGGGCAAGTTACACTCTCTTAGCCCAAGAGAAAGGCAGTGGCAACCTCTTCTGAAGAAATCTTTCTAAGAAAACCCCATGATAAAAAGTCTTTGTGGTTGCCACTAAGTTAGAATCAACTTTAAGTCATTAAGTCAGAATCTAACAATAACAAACATCTTTCAAGATAATCCTAGAAAACTAAAGATGATTTACTTGATTCAGTGGCTTGTAATTTTGTTGAACTGCTCTTATAGATAGGAAATTTCTTCTAATATTTAGCCTAAATTTGTAATTTGTATCTGTGATGTAATTATATCTCCTCAGTGCACATAATGGGGAAAATATTTCATACCTGGTTTTAAACACTTGAAATATTGTAACATCTCCCTTTTTTGTCCTCTCAAGATGAAATATATTGGTTGTATTGTGTGCCTTCAATTCATTGTGACCCTAAGGTGAACCTTTCACAAGGTTATCGTGGCAAGATTTGTTCAGAAGGGGTTTGCCTTTGCCTTCCTTTCAGGCTGAGAGAGTGTGACTTACCTAGGGTTATCCAATAGGTTTCCATGACTGAGTAGGGATTTGAACCCTGATCACCATAGTCCTAGTCCAGTGCTCAAACCACTACACTATTGGCTCGCTTAAATTTATTGGGGGACATGCCAGTTTTTAAAATAACTAAATTAAATGTTAACCACTGATATCCTATGTTGCCTACTTAGGGGGGTTGCAGACTGCCAGAAATAGTGCAAATTGAGTCCACTTTTAGGGTTAGGGTTAGTGCTAGGGAATCATGGGAATTGTTTTTTTCCTGACACATTGAGCCTTCTCTGTCAGAGAGCTCTGGTGCCACAATAAAATACAGTTCCCATGATTCCCTAACCCTAACCCTAACCCTAAAAGTGGACTCAATTTGCACTATTTCTGGCAGTCTGCAACCCCCCTTAGTTACAAATGTGTAACTAAGTAACATCTCCTGGCCAGATCTTCACCCCCAGTCCAACCTAGCTTAACAGCCAGCAGTCACACCAAGAATGGAGGTCTGTTCAGCTGGTGATTGGGATGCAGGAGGAGGATATTTCCAGCATCTTCACTCCAGTAAGTGAAGCTGCAACAATGATTATCAAAACATATATTTGAAACTCTCCTTGTTATTTTTTGGTTTTGAGTTTATCCATGTTCTGGATAATAATAGTATGCTAGCTGTGACTGTATTCCTGACCTTTTTCTGTAATAAACAAAGCTACAAGGTCAATAATAAGAGGATGAAAATAGAAATAGAACCATAGCCTTTTTTTTCCCTGGAAGATTATGGCCTAAATCCAATCTGGTTCTGGCACTCCCTTATCTCCCACCTCTCCTGCCTCTTGCACATCTTAAATTTCTACAATGAGAAATAAATTGCCTCCTCCAAATTGGATTCTGATGTTCCTACCAGCAGAAGTTCAGAGCTGAATTCTTCCTTAGTGTTTATGAAAAGTACAATGCACAATGACTGCTGCTGTGTCCCCCTTGTGTACAGTGATGCTGTTTTGGTTGCTTGAACAGATGTGCTCAATGTCCAAACATAGGAAAGAGAAGGAATGGTGAACTTTTTAATAATATATCAACATAAAGAACAAAGACTATTTTCATTTTATGTCTTGTTGGATGCAAGGAGGAACAAGGATATATACTTTCCTGAAATGAGACTGACATTTCTTCCCAGGAAATAACAAGTAAAGTGTAGGCAGTAAGAAAGGTCAGATGTTACTGTACTGTCTTAAAGGGTGGCACTTTTTTCATAGCTCTGTGATCCAAAAATTGAAACCACCCACTGTATAGCATTTACTTGACAAGCTCATTTTTCAATATCTTATTTTTAGTGGCACTGTGATATTTATAAAAGCAGATTTAAAATGATAGTGTGAAAAAATTACAGAACATTTACTGTCTTTCAAAAGTGCATTCATCCAACCAAAACTGAACAATATAGAGTGACTCTTGAGCCATTTTTTTATACCACATTCACTAGGCATGGTGGAAACATATGCCAAGATTGCATATTGGTGAATATAGGTATTTTTGTTCCAAATCCTTGTGTTACTAATTTGCATAGGTTGCTGCATACCTATTCATGAAGAAGCAGAGCAAGCATGCTACTCAGGACACCCCAATTAATTTGCCATTTTTGAAAGTATTTATACATATTATTTTAATACATGCATTTACATTCCACCTTTCATTCATCTTGGAAGCTAATAGTATTGCTAATTCCATATGGTTTTTTATCCATGCACTCACCAGTCCCAGATCTAAGTAGCTTCAAAATGCTTGCATATCATGACTTGAGATCATAGAATCATAGACTTCAAAGAAACCACAAGGGCCACCCAGTCAACCTCCCTGCCATGCAGGAACTCAAAATCAAAGCATCCCCAACAGA
>CM034708.1:31041901-31053806 GCA_020142125.1 Phrynosoma platyrhinos
GTTTTCCAGATAATTAGTGTACTTGCTAGAGATCAAGGAGAGTAATCTCTTCTCTTCTGCTGTCTCTGGAATTTCAGCCAGACAGTACTGAAGTGACCCTTGCACTCTCCTGGCCACTAAAATTGTCATGATGGTGTACTCCAGTGCTGTCATCTGCAGGGAGTATAATAACAACAATAATTATTATAATTATAATTTCTTACCTGCCTCTCCCCATGGATTGTAGCCTGGGGAACTGTATTGGTGGAACACCACCCATCTGATATAGGATGTCAACCACAGTTAGCTACTATAACTGCTAATACGTGTATTTGGTGTTAGGGTACTCAACAGTCATTAAAAAAAATACTGTATTTTAGTCAGTTGATTTATTTATTTATTTATTTTGCATGGTACATTGTGCACACCCCATATACAGGCTTGCCATCCACAGCTTTAAGCTTACACAGACGGCGAGCCCAAGATGTTACAATGGCATGCACAGCCATTAAAATGAACTAGACTTGAGGTCTCACGGTTTTTACCATATTTGGGGTGATCTTGGCATATACCAAGAGTCCACTGTATAACCTTCTCTTAGACATAAGTTGAATAAAATGATATGGTATTTGTCCTTTCCTCTCCCCTTAAGTATTTTTGTTTTAAATCAGATTGTGTGCTATTGGCAAGGATGTATTTTATTGTTTAATATTGAGCAATAAATGTTCATTGCTGCTGCTATATGAATAATAACAAAATATTAATATTTTCTGATACAACAGAATAACATTTAAAGGAGATGGAATAGCAATATTTATCAAGTATTTATCATAATACTTGGTGTAGTATCATAGAGATACTTTGCATTGATTTCACAAATTCTCATAATGTCTGTGCATGTAGAATTTTGAAAAGATAACACCAGAATCCTGTTAGGGACTTACTTCTCCATAAGTTGACTAGCATCTGCAGGAATTAGAATTAGGCAGTTCCATAACATTCATATCCATTAAGAGGCTGTTATGTTATTTTGTAAGAGAATGAGCAAATGACTGATGTACATCGGAAATGATACATCAGAACTGCTGAACATTGGTCCTGTTATGCATTGAAACACCAGCTAGGTAGTGCTGACGTGGGTTGTTACAGCCCAGTACTCATTAGGGCACTTTGGTTAGTGTTCTCTTAGGTATCTTTATAATGCAAAACAATGCAAAAGGTTTTCTTAGCATCTCTGCTACATAGCTATAATTACAGTCATTCCCAATCATGGACTTGCCATCCATGGACTGAAGCATTTGTAGATGGTCCCACCCCATTCCTCCCAATGGCAGTGTGTGTACGTGGCTGTGCCAGCATGGTCATGTGCATGTCACACCACCATTGAGAGGAATGGGACTTGAGGTGTCACACCACCATTGAGAGGAATGGGACTTGAGGTCCCACATTTTTTGTTTCTGCGGAGTTGGGTGGGTTCTGAGATTGAACTCCCACTGATACAAAGGGCCGACCGTATATGTAAAATTATGTAATATAACCAATAATAGAGGATCCCAGCTATAGGTATTTTATATGGCCATATCTGAATCCTTTGCATACTGGAAAATTCTTAACTATTTAGTCCAAAATACTTAACCTTTCTAAGCTCTATTTTTTAATGACAAAATCATTTCATGTTGAATCAAAAACAACATATTTATTTGTTTGTATGTTTATTATTTTGAGTATTTATATCCTGCTCTTCAATTATTTTGAGTATTTATATCCTGCTCTTCAATCACAAAGGCTTTCAGAGCAGCTTACAAATGGCTGATTACATGGTTCCCTGCCCTCAGGCCTACAATCTAAAAAGACATGACAGGAAAGGAGAAGGGAATGGCAGTGGGGAAGGGGCTCAAGTCCAGCAGTTCTTCTCTCCCTCTGAGGCCTGGCCCATGGCAGATGGACTGGAGGGAGGGCTCTCCTTCTTAGTCTAGGCTAGGCCTGATGGAGCTGGTCCTGACTTTCTCCCTCTGAGGCGGAGGAGGTAATGCAGGTAACAGACCCTTGCCCCTGTCCAGCAAAAGGACAAACTTTTGCCCTCTATACCCAGTACGAGAATGAAGTGCAAGTGTAAAGAGCAGTGCCTGCTGAATCAGGGCTTCAGTCCTGCAAAGAGCTAGACCGCTAAGGGAAGCAGAGGTCGAAGGCTGTAGCAAACTCAGCAGCCTCTTCTTTCCTACAGCCCCATGATGGTCTCTATGGTCCTCAGTCTCTCCCCTGGTGGCTCCTCTGTCCCTCAGAGGCCACAGCAGTGGCAGTTGGAATGGAGGGAAGATGCCACTAGCTGTTGGGACTAGGCAATGATGGCTCTAGTAGGAACATAAGAAACTACCTTCTGTTAACAAAGACTCTTGCTGCATCTCAAGCATTGATGAATTTATTGTGATACAAGTTTTCCTGGGCCAGAATTCACTCCACATGTCCATGAAATGGTTAATGATGTGCACAGTGCATTAATGCACATTGTGCATTGATGCACATCAGTCAATCTTGCCAGGGTGCTGTTACACATCTTTGCAATTCAGTAAAGGGGTTTCTTAGTACCTCTCTTATGTAATTAGGTATATGCAAAGTTATGCAACATAACAGGTCATACAGAATGACCACCCCAACTTCAGGCTTGCCATTCACAGATTTGAGCATCTGCAGATGGCAAGCCCATTGGCCCTAATGGTAGTGCATGCACATGGTCCCACGTGTGTGTGCCAGCATTAAAAACCACGGGACTTGAGGCACCACAGTTTTTGGTATTGGGGGGGACAACTCTGGAACAGAACCCCCACAGATACTAAGGGTCAATTGTATAGTATTCTGGCAAACCATAGCATCACATTGACAAATATTATTTAAATTATAGATAACTCTATCCTGAGAATAAAGAGAAGGATTGCATTTATATATTATTGGTTAGATTGAGATTTAGTAATACTCTGATTAGGCAGTATGACTAAGTCTGGATGCAATCATCCATCTTTACTGGGGATATGTAGATATTTTATAGACCAAAAGGTAAAGCAGTATAAAATTGCTGTCTCATTCGTGCTATTGTGACACAGCTCTACTAACTTCTAGCACTGCTTGATTGCCTTCCTTTAATAACAATATACTATATACTATATTTTTACTAATACACACCCACACCCACATATGCAAAGAGACATAAGTGGGGAAGTGTAATATATATGTGTGTGTATGCATATTATACCTGCCAATTTATGTAGACCTATTTGGTTGATCACTTTCTGTTTGCATGCCAGAATTTTAAACTATTAATTAGAGAAGGAAAGTCCAGTTTCCTTCTTAGGAAATGATGCATTCATTCCAATTTTACCTTTTCATTCCCCTGTAGGACAACAATGAGTAAAGCCAGTACACAGAAGAGGACTGTGGTTAAGGACCAGTATGGGAACCGTATTCACGTGGAAGTGTTGGAGGACACACCAGAAGCACTACCCCATGATGACCTTCAGCATGACCTTCAGCAACTACTAAAACATTTCTGCAAGGATGAGTGGAAGAAAGAGGCCAAATGAGATGCTGCTAAATCTCACCCACAGATCAACATACATATCCATTTAATATACAGCATTCACATTCTTCTTTTGCTATGGATGTTATAATTTAACATAACCACTGGAGGACACTGATATTTCTGTTTTGGCCATAGAGTGTAGGTCTTCCCCTCCCCATTTTTTCCTTCTTTTTAAAAAATATCTGTAAGCTAATTTGTGACCAAAGATAGCATCCTTCATTTGGGATGTTTTGTCCACTAAAAGTCCTTGACTTTGTGCTGTACTGGAAATTTGTAGTATTTGCCATTTTTGTTCTTCCTTTGCTTTTGCATCAGCTCCATAAACGCAGTTTCTTCCACAGGCCTCTTCATATAACAATGTACACAATGTAGTTTTTAAAGGGGAATATTAACATTAATCTGTAAATAGCTTAAGTGCTTGGACTCCCAAGACTGAAAGAAACACTGCCTATTGTGACTACTTTTAGCATCGAGGACTACAAAATCAACTGAAACTGTTGAAGAGCAATTCATATAATATTGCTAACACAATCTGTTGATTATAAGACTTGGATCTACTGAGAAGGAAGCATGCCAGGCCTGCTGTGTTCATAGGACTTCCAGCTTATTGATCCACCTGACCTTGAAGATTTTAGTAGTCAGGATGAAACCTCAGTTTCTGTTTAAACACAGCTGATTGCAGCCATCACTGCTTTTCTGACTTCTGGGAAGCATCTAAAGATTTCGTGAACAAAAATAAATTCCCAGATCAATATAGCTTGCTAGCAGCTATATCTGTGGCACATTTGCATACTGTATTCACCCCTTTTAGATCGGGACTAAGGCAGGGTGCATTGAACTGCTCTGACTACTGTAGTTTCCTGTTTTCATCACTGCTTTAGCAAACCACATTGTCTTACTGGTGGTTCGTTCTGCTGGCCACTGACTACACTACAGATCATTTGACAGGGTGAAAAAGAAACCCATACCCACTCTTTTAAGAAAGGTTAATCTAAAGTTATCACATTTTATCAGGACTGTCTGTTAGCCTGGCATATGCATGTGGCATAGGAAAATGAAAACACAACCCTCTTGTAATCATGGTCAACAGCTTCTCATCTCTCTCAGCACCGAGCGAGCAGATTTTTATCTTCCATTTGAGTCTTTTTAATTTGAGGTTTTGCTTAGGGAAAGATACAAATCTAGTGGGCATTTGATTTGTGTTGATCTTTTATTTATATTCATTAATCACCTTTCAAGAATCATACTGTAAATGTCTGCACTTTGTTTTTTCCAAAAAGGGCATCTGCGGCTCTGGAAATATTCTGTGGTCTGTATCTAATAGTGGTCTGAAGCTCTGTAGCATTTTAACATATATATGTAATTATATATATTATATATACATATAAAATGATATACATTTTGAATCAGTTATTTGATAAAGACAAAGTATATTCAACAAT
Organism: Phrynosoma platyrhinos; assembly: GCA_020142125.1. NCBI lineage: Eukaryota > Metazoa > Chordata > Lepidosauria > Squamata > Phrynosomatidae > Phrynosoma > Phrynosoma platyrhinos. Next base: position 31,046,897 of record CM034708.1, read on the forward strand.
GATGAGACACATCCTCCAGGGTTGATATTTTTCAAAACCTAGCTAGGCTTTCTTTTCTTGTATAAAAAAAAACTATGACTCACTCAGTGCTCAGAATCTGAAAATAAATGTTACAAATGGCACCTCCTCATTAAGATAACTGTACTGAGAGAAAGAAAACATTTTATTAAGGAGGTTTTGGTTTCCTGCTTAAGAAGCTACCCAAAGTGCTATGCCAAATATTTAAAAAATAAAGAAATGAATAAATAGGTTGGCAAGCAGGATATAAACTCTTGTTGTGACTGAAAATGAAAAGTGACCCACTTCAGAATACACAAAAGCTCATTTCTCATTGTCAAGAACATCACTGGTTGACCTTCAAGACTGGGGCTCTACAAGAAATGCATTTCTGTTGTGTTATTTGCGGTGCAGATGATGTTCTGTGTAACAGCATAATGGCTATTCTCCTTTTTTGGTTTTGGTTTTTTGCTGTGTTATCAGAGAACTTGAATACTGTGAGAAGGTGATTTTAAGTTGATGAATTGGCATCTTGTTCCCATGGTGATAACACTAACTGAATATATCTATGAGGGCATGTATTAGTTAAAAGATTTAAAAACAACAACAAACAAACAAACAACACTAACAATACATAGCTGCAATGTGTACAATGGATGATTTAATTAAATAAAAATGTACAAGTGTTAAATGTAGCAGTAATAGTATGCTTTCTTTCTTGGTACCAGCTTAGCAAGGGGAAATTAGTTGGGTACTTTAATAGCAAAAATTCAAATCCTGGGAATTTTTACATCAGTCGACCCCAACTGAGTTTCCTCCAGATTTGTAGGACTACAGCGCCCAGCACTCAAGCTGACATGGCCACAGGATTTGAAGAGATCATGGGAGCTGAAGTCCAAAATAGCTAGAGGGCTTTATGGTGGTGAAGGTTGCTCCATGTTTTAATTCCTTCTTTGTAACAAAGAAGTGAATAGTTAAATGACACTTATTATCTGTTTTCAGTTTATGAAGAAGTAGATCTAGACATTAAGTGTTAACTTTTTGAAAACAAATGCAGTGGACTATGCAGATGCATTCCAGGATTTGTTTGGTTGTGATTCAGCAGTTTCTACATTTGTTTACTAGTGATGGAAACATCAACTTGGCTGCCACCTGAGGAACTTTTCATTTTGGAACGCCCAACAGCGCCAACACCATGCGAATTCGCATGGCACCAGCACCATTGGGCCTTCCGAAATGGCGCTCTGCCATAGTAAAAATGGAACAATACAGATTTTTTTTTTACATGTTCTGTATTTTTCATAGTTCTCGTGCTTTCCTTCTGAACCATAAAGGGATATAAACTATGGAGCTATAAGCAGAAGCAGCAGGGTCATGTCACAAAACCTTGTCTCATCATAGCTCACTGGCAGTAGGTAGAGAGATGTGTTATCCTTCAGAGCCCTTCACTTACTAACATCACCGAATTTCTTTACCCTGTGTACTGCCAGCCTTTTAGGGTGGGTTTTACAGGCATTTGCAGTCATAGCAAAGGAGTCACAATTAAATGTGAATACAAAACAGGTTAACTTATGACATCTTAACTGCCTAATGCTCATCATGAACTTCAATACATTTCTTATCTAGCTTCTTTTCTGTGAAATCAAGTATGCCTCGTGAAAAGTACAGCAATGCTTTACTTTTCCAAAACAGTCAAAAACTGTAACTTTTCTTCAACACAAGCACCCAGGAAGTAAAGGGCTACTATTAGGCACTAAATCTTGTTTTTAGTCCCAACTAGATTAGATCTGGTAGACTAAAAGGAAATTGTAAGTCAACATATTATGCGAATGCCATTAATTCAATGCATCTGTTTTGGAAGCAAAAGGGCCAAGCAGTTTTTAAGTATTTGATCAAAAAACAAACCCAAACCCAAACTTTCAACTATTCATTGTTAAGTTTGTTGTTAAGTGCCTCCAAGTCAACCTCGCCTCCTGGTGAGACACCTCCTAAAACGGGTAGGCAACCTCTCCCCTTTAAGGGCCGAGGGACTTCAGCTCCCAGAAGCCTCAACTACATTGGCCAATAGTCCCATGTTGGCCAATAGCTCCTGGGATTCTGGGAGCTGAAGTCCCTCGGCCCTTAAAGGGGAAAGGTTGCCTACCCCTGTAAATATCATGTCCTCAACAGCTGTGCTCAGGTCCTGCAAACTCTGTGGCCTCTTTATTAAGTCTATCCATCTGATATATGGGCTTCCCTCTTCCTACTGCCTTCCATCTTTCCAATCCCATTGTGAGAGAAAGGCAGGCTATAAACCCTTGAACTAAATAAAAATAAATAAGCATTATTGTCTTTTCTAGTGAATAATGCCTTCTCATGATGTAACTGAAGTACGGCAACCTCAATTTAATCATCATGGCATAGAGATGCTATGACTTATTTGTCTTTTTAGCTGTCCAGAGTATCCACAGAACTTTTCTCCTGCACCACATCTCAAATGAGTTGATTTTATTTCTGTCAGCTTTTGTCATCATCCAGTTCTCAAACCCATACATAGTATGCTATAATATGGACAATCCTAACTTTATATTGACCAAATGGATTTACCCACCAAATCCACATGTTAAAATGGCTTCTGTGCATGGGAGTTTTCTAATAGTGTTCAAATAAGAGTAGTTACAGAGCCATTTTTAAACCTTTGCATGCAATGCACAATGGTATAATTTATTTCTGACTGAACATATCTAGGGGTAGCCATGTTGGCTATACATCAAAGTACAATAGCATCCAAAGTTTTTGATGCTATTGTATTTATTTCTGAGTGCTTGGGGATACTGGTCTTACACTGAAATTGCAGGATTTATCATAGAATCATAGACTTGGAAGAGACCACAAGGGCCATCCAGTCCAACCCCCTGCCATGCAGGAACTCCCAATCAAAGCATCCCCGACAGATGGCCATCCAGCCTCTGCTTAAAGACCTCCAAGGAAGGAGACTCCACTACTCTCCGAGGGAGTGTGTTCCACTGTTGAACCGCCCTTACTGTCAGGAAGTTCCTCCTAATGTTGAGGTGGAATCTCTTTTCCTGGAGCTTACATCCATTGTTTCGGGTCCTAGTCTCTGGAGCAGCAGAAAACAAGCTTTTCCCCTCCTCAGTATGACATCCCTTCAAATATTTAAACACGGCTACCATATCACTTCTTAACCTTCTCTTCTCCAGTCTAAACATCCCCAGCTCCCTAAGTCGTCTCTCATAGGGCTTGGTTTCCAGACCCTTCACCATTTTAGTTGCCCTCCTTTGGATGCGCTCCAGTTTCTCCACATCCTTTTTGAATTGTGGTGCCCAGAACTGGACACAGTATTCCAGGTGAGGCCTGACCAAAGCAGAATAGAGTGGCACTATTACTTCTCTTGATCTAGACACTATACTTCTACACCTAAAATTGCACTGGCCTTTTTAGCTGCTGCATCACACTGTTGACTCATGTTCAACTTGTGGTCTACTAGGACTCCTAGATCCCTTTCACGTAGTCTCATTCAGCCAGGTGTCCCCTATCGTATATGTATATGTTACTTATGTTCCGATCTTTAGTGTTAGCCCTATGCATGTTCAAGTGAATGGTTGAACAGAGCTTGGGTCATGGTAAATATGCCTTTAATACATTGTATGCAACTACATCTTTCTGTTCTTCGGCAAAGCAAAGGGGTCCAAGACAGACTGGAGCCCCAGCATGAAAGACAGGTAATCTCCAGGACTTAACCTTTTACTATAATCCCAATTGGGATAGAGAGGGATGCCTGTGATTTGCATAGCTAAAGTACGAAAGCCCCAGTTTGCTTCAAAGAAGCTTTCTGGGTGGATTCAATGAGAACACAGCCCTGGATCCTGACTGAGACAACAGTGGGGCAAAGAGTTAAAAGCCCTTCTGTCATTCTAGGATCCTTATTTGGATTACAACAGGGGCCAGGAACCTATGGCCCGCGGGCCGGTTCTGGCCCAGGGGCCCGCGCTTGCAGGCCCAGGCGGATCCCTGCCACCGCTGCCGCACGTTTTGGTCACCACGTGGCCGCGTGCACCGTGGCCACCATTTTGTTCTCCAAAATGGCAGCCGCGGCTCGTTTGTGCATGCACAGTACTCCTGCGCATGCACAAACACATCGCGGCTGCCATTTTGAAGAACAAAACGGCGGGCGTGACATGCGCGGAGGTGGCTGCGACAGTACACGTGGAGGTGGCGGTGGCAGCGCATGGCGGCGAGAGTTGCGCGCATGTAAGTGAGTGCACGCACCGCCATTTCCCCCCCCCTCGGCCTGCCGGAAGGGACAACTTCGGGGGACCGGCCCCCAGCTCAAAAAGGTTGCCTACCCCTGGATTACATCTTGTGCACTTACTTTTGTGTAACAAAAATAATAGAAGTAGTTACCTGCTGTGTGTTAAAGGTAATGAGTAGTGATTCTCTAAGTACATAATGAAGGATTTACTGACTGGACCAGTGGCTCCATATAAAGCAGCTTCATATTTTCATAAGGCACTTTCTTTTGCCAAATAAGTATTTATACCATACCTGACTTATATGCAAATGAATGTCATCTTTTCTTCTCTCTCCCTCTCTCTCTCTTTCTCTTGCTCTCATTTGCAATTTATGGGACTAATTCATTGAGCATGTTGTACTTAATTAGATATTCATTATTTAGTTGACAAAATATATGAAAAAAGAAATTATTCAATGTGCCAATAGATTTATTTTAAACAGGTTGATTATTGGCCTTAGAAAACCAGGAAAGGGGCAATAAAACAGCTGGTATAGGCTACTGTTCAGCATGGTTCACTGTAGTGTTGTAGTTCTGAGTTTAAAATCTACACTAGGCTAAGTCATATATCACCACCACTCAGACCTACCAGAGTAGGAAAGATCAGATATGCATCTAGTGATGTCCTCATAAACACAAATAATTACAGCTGCTCTGACATCCACTAGTGTCCTCCAGAGTTATCAGAACTGATGTACTCATTTCATTTCTGGCCATGGAAACATAGCCAAATGCTTCTCTGATCCTGCCCACTCCCTATGAGCCACAGACTAGCCATGCAGGGAACTTCAGAGACTTTATGGTAAGTCCATACAACAGCTGTTTGGTGTTATGTAACTTCAACTTTCTGACTTATAACAACCCTAAGGTGAACCTATTGGGGGGTTTCTTGGCCTTCCTCTTTGGCTGAGTGAGTGACTTGCCCAAGATCACCAAGTGGGTTTCCATGGCTGAGCAGAGATTTGAACCCTAGTCTTCAGAATCATAATCCGAGGCTCAAACCACTACACTACACTGGCTCTAGGGAATATGTAAAGATCATGAAAGTCCGTCAACCATTTCTTATCAGCCAGCAGCCACTGCACGTGACAGGGATCTGTTCACCTGGAATGCATACTGTACCTGATGTCTAAGTGGTTCCTACAGTTTCATTCCACAGTTTTCTCTGGAAGGCAGGGGGATATCAGACAGGAGACACATTGTTCTATTCATGGATCTATTGCCTTATGCTAGACAAGACATTTACAGCTGCAATTAATAAAATTGTGGCCTCACAATTTACTCAGTCACTATGTGTCAATTATTCACCTTCCCACACACTTGCCTAGCTTTTAGGATGGGCTGACAATATAATGTATATCCTGAAGCATATTCAGTGTCTTTCTACCCTTGCCCCCTCCAGTCCAGAGGATTGTTCTGTACAAACATTTGAAGACTTCAGCAAATATCAGTATTACCATGGAGCCACAGGATGGCAGCAAATAACAATTTCCCAGAAGCTCTCCATAAAAAAACAGGCTTTTTTTTGGGGGGGGGGGTCTTTTGAAACAACAAAGTCTGAGTCCTCTGTATAATGAAAGATCCTCACATCAGCTTTTTATCTTCATGTGCAATTGTTATGTTAAATTACACATTCAATCAAATTGACCATGTTTTCAACCTGAAGTATAATTTGCCTAGCAGTCAGGTTTAGTCTCCTTCCTTGGAAGTCTTTAAATAGAGGCTGGATGGCCATTGGTCGGGGATGCTTTGATCGTGATTTCCCATCCTTAAAATATCGCTAGATGGTCCCTAAAGCGCAAGGGTGTGATTGCCAATCGCACTTGTCTGTTGTGGTGAAATCGTCATGGAGGTGTCCCCACGCCAATCCTATCAGTAAAGCGTTCATGGAGCCACCATTTCTCTGCATAATGGGAATGTCCCTTATTGACATAAGTATCCGCAATACTTTAATGATTGGAGAGGCAAAAAGATGCCTCCATGACAATTTCATCGTGGGAGAACAGCTTGACTGATGATCACACCCTTGTGCTTTAGGGACAGTCTAGTGACGTTTTAAGGACAATAAGCCTCCGTGCGATATGATTCTATGATTCTATGACCCAATACTCCTGTCAGTTGGTTCTCAAGAGTAGCATAATTATCAGATCTCAGTCCTGATATATTCCAAATTTGCTACCAAAATTAACCTTCCCAGCATGTATTTGACAGAGGAATGTGCAACAGTAAATTAATGCATACCAGAATCTAGGAATTGGAATCCTTCATCCTAGCATATCAGTTGGTAATAACCCTTTTTTACTTTATTTTCAAAATAAAAGCAAACTATGGCTTGGATTCTACACTTAGCTATCCTAAGGTAATTCATGGTAAGGAAGTTCTCCCTTTATCTGCCCACACCCCCTGTACCTAGAGCTTGGCAAGTTTATTAGGGCTACAATTTCAAATAGTCATGCTGCTTGTGGGATTCTGCAAACTCTACACCTAAAGCATAACTTTATCAAGCTCTGCCTGTATCTATGTATGATCCCCATCCCTGCCACAAACATTTAGAGCAGGGGTAGGCAACTTAAGGCCCGGGGGTCGAATGCGGCGCCCCGAGGCTTTTGCACTGGCCCCAGG
>CM034708.1:31058704-31072184 GCA_020142125.1 Phrynosoma platyrhinos
GTATTTACCTCAGCCAGCCTCTTCCCCTGGGCTGCAGTAAATCAAGGCTGAGCCAGGGATGCTGAGGGAGTGAGCGGAGAAGGAGAACTACCAGCCTCCTCTATTGTGGGAGCATGTTCCAAAATGGCAGCCAGAGTCCCACACGAGTGAGAAAGGCAGCGGCGGCGGTAATGGTGGTGGCGGCAGGACCAGGCCCCGGGCCGGATAAAAGGCCTTGATGGGCCAGGGCTGGCCCACGGGCTGTAGTTTGAGGAACCCTGGTCTAAACCCTACCAAGTAATGATCAGTCCATGACAATGGAACTACAGAGAGTTCTTCCACTCCCAGATAACCATCATCCTGCCCAGAGCAAAAAAACAAACCAACCAACCCTGGGTGTGTCCAGCAACATGGGTGGCCCCAGATATTACTTGGGACAGCCCCGTGGTTGTCATTGCAGACACGAAGTACTGAGCTTCTCCTGACAGAGCAGTCTCTTTATGGTTGTTGAAGTCCCCCAGGACAATAAGTTGAGGGGAATCCAATGCCATTGCAGAGACCAGCTCAGGCAAGAAGACTGTTGTGCAATGGGGTGGGTGGCACACCAATTGAATCCCTCATTTGTCCCAGCCACCCACCTTTAAGTAAACACACTCATACCCAGTAGGCCAGGGGTCGGCAAGCTTTCCCCTTTAAGGGCCGAGGGACTTCAGCTCCCAAAATCCCAGGAGCTATTGGCGAACATGGGACTATTGGCTAACATGGCTGAGGCTTCTGGGAGCTGAAGTCCCTCGGCCCTTAAAGGGGAAAGGTTGCCTACCCCTGCAGTAGTGGGATCTATCCCATTTCTCTGATGAGGCAAGTGTACTGGCTCTCAAAGCATTTCTCTTTTCTCTGAAGCTATCTCTCAGATTTCTCCACTTCAGATCAATGGCTCTCGTTGTTGGCTTGCTTTTAGTGATATCTTTTGGCAGACATTATTTTCCTTGCTCTCCTCTCAACAGGGGGCAGCTGCCATCAAAACATAAGCCTAAACAAATGAGTCTTTAGTGCCAAGTGGTTCTTGCAAGCTGATTTATGGCCTCTTTTGTATTGTTCTGTGGCTTCCTGCAAGTGTCTTAATTTCCATGGGAAGCTTCTTTTATTGTCTGTAGGTCAGAGGAAGGGCAAAAAGTAGTTGCACATTTCATAGATGCACAAAAATTACATCAAGAAAAGAGATTTTCCTATTCTTCTCTCTGCAGTTGGCAAAGCACTTAACATACTATAGGCACTCTAAAGCAATTTTCTATTCAGATATTGGTTGATATCCTGTTGTGCAGTTTCAAATGTGTTACACATTTATAACTGTTCAGCATTCATGTTTATGATTGTGGCAGTAACACCAGAATTGCAAATGCCACCTCTCCCCAATTTACCATAACAGTTAGCAATTGTACTGAGTGAAGGAGGTCTGTTGTACTAGTAATTGGGGAGCTGCTGGATGATGTTGCCAGCCCCCTCCTGCCAGTGACTTGCAGTGTGACAACCAAAAGCAGAACGTCTATCAAAACTCCTTATCACACCACAGATCACTTGTAGGAGAGCGCTGGAAACATCCTAGTGTTGCACTCTGATCACTAGCAGAACTCTCCATTATTCAGGGCCATATACATGTTTACGTTTCCCTGCATACACATACTCAGTTCATGGGTGTATGAGCACAGTTGTGTAAGTGTAGCCCTTCACACACAGTAGTGTATTCTTGATAGTTTGTTACTATTTATCAGTTCCTTCAAGGTACCACTTCATTCTCTGGGATTGTGAAAACAAGTATTTTGCATTTCACAATGAGACAATAAATAAATACAATGGGACATATGCAATCCTTTGCACAATGTCAGTGTTTAGCAGGTGGGTGATGTAATTCAACCATCATATATGTACATTTGTGTGAATGTATACAGATTCACTTTCTTTATCTAGATATAAAGGAAAGGTTCTAGAAAATTTAACTGTCAAAGGACAGTTATATCACAATGGACACATATTAACAGGCATCATTAACTGGCAACTGGTGACTATCTGAATATTGTCATGTGCCTTCAAGTCATTTCTCACTTAAGGAAACCCTAACCTATTACAGAGTTTTCATGATAAAATTTATTGAGAAGAGGTTTACCATTGTCTTCTTTTGAGTTTGAGAGTATGTGCCTTGTCCATGGTCACCTTGTGGTGGGTTGCTTAGTAGGATTCAAAACCTGCTCTCCAGATTCCAAGTCCAATTCTGAGATCCCCACACCATGCTGGCCCTCTGCAGGTTAACTATATATCAGGGGTAGGCAACCTAATGCCTGGGGGCCGGATGCAGCCCCCCGAGGCCTTTGGACCGGCCCCAGGCCAGTCCTGCCACCGCCGCTGCCCCCTGCCATGATGATATTGATTCTTGTTGTTATTACTTGTTCTTGGGGATTTCTTGGCAAAATCTCCACAGATTGTTGGTGGTTCGGCCCCCCAATTGTCTGAGGGACAGTAACCTGGCCCCCAGCTCAAAAAGGTTGCCTACCCCTGCTATATATGTTATGATTTGGAGTGTTTGCAGAGTTTCTCCCAAACAGTTTTGAAAAGGGAACAATTTATTGTTCACTTGACTGATTCCAACAAAGTCCAGACTGGCTGCCAGCAAGAGACATGATAAACGTGTCTAATCATAAATTAGAGGCACCCACAATATTAGAGGGACTTTCACATGCTTGTCCTCCAATGTGATTTATGCCATACTGTGTCAGCAATGCCCTTCAGCACTCTACCCTGGGCAAGGCTGGTCCCTGTACCAGAGGATAACTAGACATAAACCAGACATTAAGAATTGTAATACACAAAAACCAGTTGCAGAACACTTCAGTCTTCCTGGGTATTCCATCTCAGATTGAAGAAGAGCAGTCTTTGAACAAGGGAAAATTGGAAAGAGAATTAGCAGAATTAGAATATATCCACAGATCCCATCCTGAACAGAGACAATGGACATATGGCACACTACACATATTCCAAAACTATCTATTTTCCTCATCCTCATGAATGTGCCATTGACCAGTTCATCACACCCCCTTTGTTTCCTACACTACATTCCAACACTCATTCATATGGTTAACTTTACACAACATCTTTCCTCCTGCTTAACTTTACGCAACATCTTTCCTCCTGCTTTTGTCTCCCAACAACCATAGTTAAAACTGAAATTGTCACCTCATCTCCATACCCACAAGGTTTCGAATTTAAATTAATATTCCCACACACAACTGGCTTATATGGGCCAGTCTCTGTATTCTCCACTCCTTCTGAGGAAGTAGGCTCAAGTCTCTTCAAGTACTACAAGATCCACGAAATAAGATTTCTGCTCCATCATTTTAACACTTTTAAACATGTTCAACCTTTTATTTTTATTTTAAATTTTTGCATGAATTGTAACTTTGTATTTTTATTGCATTCATCCCTCCCTGTTTGTGGACTTAAAGTCTGTGGTCTCACTCTTCACGGAAGGAACAAGTGGGGAGGGATGAAATGGCAGTGCACACTATTATTTTCAATGGGACTCAAATATTTGTGAGTTGCCATTTTCATGGGGGTGGTGGACCAGAATGGATCCCCCCCTGCAAATTGGGAGGGGCTACTGTATTGCTATTTCTATAGGGTGAGATATGATTGAGCCTATGTACAGCTTGCTGTCTGTGTGTCTTTAATGTCCAGCACAAATGCAAAAGTTTTTTTTCCAAAACGACAAAATTGTTCTCACAGCTGTCGACAGTACAAGGAGAAAGGGTTCTGCATTTGTTTTTAGTTTGCAGCATTCTCTTAGCAACAAGAAAAATGCCACACTTTGTAAGACCTCAAAGAATGAGGGCTAGGTGGGAGAAAATACACATTTTTTTTAGTAAACTGTAGCTTTGTTGGCAGCAGAAATAAAACAGTAACAAGGGGAATCAACTTACATCATAATGCAGGTTAAGAAAATAGATGACAAATCTAAAATATATTCAGCTCCTTGTGTGGGAAGCCTTAGAAATAGTAACATGGGTGGGGAATTCTCAGACTCCACACAAGAGTATGATTTTTCTGAAGCATGAGAACAGACTTTAGAAAGTCTACAACAACGCAACTTTAGCAACCGATGTTCTGCAACTGATTTGCAAAATATTAACCAGAAAACACTGTTGTAGTCCAAGATTATTTCATTTTCATTTCACATGATGTGAATGAAACAGCCTACAAATGTACAGCATCTTTTCTTTTGTGCAAAGTTCCATTGTCCTTTCCAGGCTCAGTAGGAAGTTGCATGAAGCTATCTGTGATATAAAGTGATGGCACTTTACAGCAATTTTCTCAAAGTTGATCTAAAAAAAAACATTGTTGCAACACACAGAAATAGCTGCAAAATATATCGCTATGCCATTAGCTCATATGTTCTTTGTGATAGCCACACAGAGGAAAAGAAGTCTGTAGACAGATCTATTTGGATGCACTCAGATGAATCCTGAAATAGCAAATAGGTGACCACTAGGTGGCAGGAGACTACAAGTTTTAGTCAGCCAAGCAAAGAACAGCTTTAATATTAATCTCTGACAAAAAAGTAAATATTATTTTCCCAGCACCATACAGGTTATCTATTTTTCTCCCTCCAATTAACAGAACTGATTTCACATAGTACTAATATTTTTTACATTGTGTGTGGCAATGCCATGGGATCATTTCACAAAAGTCTTGCTGGACTATTATTTGTTGACATGGTTTTCCTGTTCTTGAAAAACCCATTTTTTTTTTTTTTAATCCAGGGAACAAATAATTATGAATGTTTAATTTATTAATTTATTTTATCCTTCCATTTTCTCCTAATGGCATCTGAAGTTCTGAATATTCTTTCCATCCCTACTAAGGTGTTGTGTGTTTGAGTCTAGTGGAGTTAGGAGCAGTTATTAACTCAATGTATGTGTTATCATTGGTTTCAGTAGTAGGTGCATAGAAGCATAGAGATACTGTGTTGTTTCAATTCTTGTTCAAACTCACTCTTACTTATTGCATGATGGGTCTAATGTTCTTTTACCTCTGATCTGCATATATCATTGACCTTCTGGAGTAAAGGAAGGCTACTCTACTTCTGCATGACACCAGGTTTTTAAAATGTGTGGGTGCCTACATGAACATGACAGGCTTCATGATGCCCGAATTGGCCCTACTGTTGGGCAGAGTGAGGTGGGCCTCTTAGGCAGTAGGTCCTGAGATTCTCCAGGAAAGAGGAGTGTGTTATGTACCACTTAACTAGTTCCTTTGCCCCCTAAACTGCAACTACAGATGAAGTAAGATTGTGCTCTCTGTGTACCAATGTTGAAGAAAAATGTTGCTGCCATCCAGTCAGTATTGACACAAGAAACCAAAGGAAGCACCATTATGTTATCGTCTCCATCCAGCAAAGTGACTTGGGACCCCAGATGGCTTCTGTTGCATGACAGAAGGAGCTGAACTAGAATACATGTCTCCACTGTTCCTCATCAGATTGTAATCTGCCTGAACAGATCTTGGAGAGATGTCTGCATCAAGTCTGAGACTTTTAGTTCTAAAGACACCCTACATACAGACACATCTCAAACCCAGACGCTTATCATGTGGCTAAGCAGGGAGTTTCTTTATTTGTCAATATGAACACCTATAGAAGGGTGGGGAAAAATTCATCCCATGTCCCAATTTGTTGTTTACATTCCAAAGTGTAAGACTTTGGGATGGAACAGGCCTCCCCGAAGAGGTGGCTTGATGCTGCTCCTAAGAGAGCCAGTTTGGGGTTGTGGCAGCCACACACTGCGACCCCAATCTGGCTTTTTGCTAGCACAAAAAGAAGTGGCAAATTGCTGCGTTTATTTATTTATTTATTTATTGGACTGGCAATAAGACAGCTTTTTGTAGCCTGCCAGTTTCCTAATCACTGCACTGCCAGAGCGCCAGGAAATTGGCCACGTGGCACACTGTGAAGTCAGCTTCCCAGCATCTTGGGGGCATGCATCATGTGTACATCATGCCACCAAGCTGCTGGGAAGCCAGCTTTTTATGCCGGTCTGATCTGGCTCTTTGTTGTTGTTTTTTAGACTTCACCAGATCCCAAGTGCAAATCTGAAAAACCACTCCCAAATCACCAACAAATCCACAAAGCCACTCCAAAATGCAACATTTGGCATCTTTTTGCTGTACAAGCCTCCACCCTCGTAATTTTTTTTAAAGAAAAAAGCTGAAAACTAGCAGAAACTGAAACCACAAATGATATCAGAGAACTTTTTTGTCTCTCAAAAGGTGCCTTTTGGCCTGCTAGGGATGGCACAGTGATGAAAGCTGATCCCTGTAGTAAGCATATTTGACCACCTTGGTCTATAAAGCTATCTAGATCACCTGGGACAGCTCATGGTTTTAGCTTCAGGTTGCCACTGACAACACTGAACAACAGCGTTGTTTTGTTGTTGTTAACTACCCTCGACAACTCAACCCTGTGAGTGAAACATCTCCAAGTCTCCTTATCCTCCACTGTTCTGCTTAGGTCCTGTAGTATTACTGCATATACTCGTGTACAAGTCGACCTTGTGTATAAGTGAAGGGAAGGTTTTAGGGTCAAAATCATGATATGACCTGTGGATAAGTCGAGGGTAAAATTTAACAGAGGAGAAGGTTTTTACATTGGACTGAGAAGAAAGTAACTGGAAGGATATGTAGTGCTTGCTGGGAGAAAGGTTTTCCATGGGAATGAGAAGGAATGGGGTGGTGGTGGAATGTGGTGCTTGCTGGACAAAGAGGATTCAGGGATTGAGAGAGAGAGGAGGAGGAGGATGACAGAAAGGTTTTCCATGGGACTGGGAAGGAAGTAATTGGAGGGATATGTGGTGCTTGCTGGGCAGGGATGATGCAGAGGGAGAAGGACAGAAGAGAAAGCTTTTCCATCCGACTGAGTCTCTCACTCTCTCTCACACACACACACTCCTGCCTGACAGCTCTTTCAGAAATCACTACCAGGGCAGGGACATTGCGAGGCAGCTCTGCTTTTAGGATCTTTCTGAGCTGCATTACTGTTTTGACCCATATATAAGTCAAAGACCCATGATTTTAGGGTCAATTTTGAAGCATAAATTTCTCAACCTATAGGCATATTTAGATAGGAAATAAAAGACCCTTGTCTCCTAACTGGTAGTGAGATGACATAAGCCAGCAGCAGGAAGATCAACTGAATGGGACAGACATGTTATTTGACGTTAATTGACAAATTCTAACAAGAGCAAAGCATGGCTGCAGTATATGAGATGATCTGGACTCCCTTCATGAATGATTGGTATCCACTAATTTCATTTGTAAAAAAATAAGCCACTGGCTGAATGTCTTCCTGAAAGACATCTTGTCAAACATACTTTTGGTGTAATTAATTTAAGTTCCTTTATAATGATATACTGTCTCTGTACTTTTCCATATTAACTGGTTTTGCCAATTCCTTCCTCTGAAATATTGCCTATAGCAAGGGTAGGCAACCTTTCCCCTTTAAAGGCTGAGGGACTTCAGCTCCCAGAAGCCTCAGCCATGTTGGCCAATAGTCCCATGTTGGCCAATAGCTCCTGGGATTCTGGGAGCTGAAGTCTCTCGGCCCTTAAAGAGGAAAGGTTGCCTACCCCAGGCCTATAGCAACTAGTATTCATTGGTGGTTTCTCCTCCAAGTACTAACTAGAGCTGATCACATTTAGCTTCCAAGATCGGATGTGAGGACTGGGAGGCCCTCAAAAAATGGCCACACAGCACACATTTTCCAGCTCTACACTAAGAGGGAAAGAAAGCAGTAGCTATATTGTAGATAGACTCACCTTGTTAACAAATGCCCTCTCCTGACACTGGTACAGAATTATACATTCCTAAGTGATCTTTGGCAATAGTATGTCTTAACAGATTGGTCTTAGTTCCTTTCTATACATTCATACCAGTTCCATTTATAAGAGCAATATTAACAACACTCAAGAATCAAACTATAAACTTAACATTAGTCTTCAGTAAATACCTTGGCTGTATGAGGGATCCATTAGAAATCACATGAATCCTAAGACAGAATGAATTAGCTCAAGAGAAACAGACAGTTCCATATAATGGAAACACAAAAAGAATGAAATGATCACATCAGACATCCATATTAAAAATAATAGCTTACAGAACACACTTGCCACGTAAAAGGAAAGCTTGTGAGGCAAGTGTGTTCTGTAAGCTATTATTTTTGTATGGCTCAGGGCTAAATTAATTGTGCTCCTAAGACATCTGGGATAGAAAAGCAGGGGAAGAGAAAAGTGAGAAGGAAAAGTAATACAAAATCTAATTGCAATCATGAGTGGAGTGTAGAGGCTTAACCTTCATTGGGCTCCAATGGGAGGTTCTGAAGAAAAGTGATTTCATCAAGTGGATTAATCTTTGGCATCAATGTGACTTCAGGAAGAAAAAGCTGGAGGAGGAGTGCTGGTCATCAGAAGCCTGGGGTTTTGAAATATCGTTTTCAAAACTAAGCCAACAAAAGGAAAAGAAGGCTCTCTCAATCTGTTGGATCCAACTCATCATTAACTAACCCGGAAAACAGCCCTAAAGTGAACAGAGCAGGTCTGCTTAGAAAATTTCTTCTATTCCATATTTGATCTCTGGGTCAGAAGACTTTTGCCAACTGCAGAACACTCTGATCTTATGCAGGTCTTTAGATGGGTGCATTCATACCTACTGATTGATTTATGTCCTCAAGCAAATCTCTGATTAGGAAGCTCCATTATTTAATGGAGACAGCATGGTGTATTGATTAGACTATTGGTCTATAACTCTGGAGACAGGGTTCAAATCCCTGCTTAGCCATGGAAACCTCTTGGGGAAGTCACATTTTTTTCAGGCTCAGTGTAAGGCAAAAGACAAGTCGTTCACAGATTGGTGACAGTGTGAGGGGAAAGTATAAGGCTTGGGAATGGTTTTGTTGGATGGGCATGGCAGAATGGATGAAAGGGATACCACCAGCAACTGGGACAGAAAGCATTGCTAACAGACTGTGTTATAGTTTTTGCCATGTATATTAATGTTTTTGCCATGTATATTAAGCTAATTCTTCCTAGTCAATTTTGAAAGGAGTTTGCCCTGAAAGATCACATATCAATACTGGAATCCCATTGCTTAGTCCCAACTAGAGTAAACTCACTTAATCAATTGTTGAATGGTGGAGTCAACACATATGATAGATCCAACAGCTTCAATGACTCTCCTCTCATTGTGATTAACAATAGAATTTAGGCTCAAGCCTTAAAATAAATGAAGCCCAAGTGACTGCATAGAAAAGTCTTAAACATTTACCTTTTTTTAAAATCTAACCAGAACATCTCACTTAAGAAGCATGGCCTCTGGGGACTCTGAGAGTTTTAGTCCCAAAAATAAATTTTCTAAGCTCACCCCTCTCTTTTCTCCTCAAACACTAGATCCTATTTTTCCGAAACAAAGATAAAATACATATGAGGGGGTATCGTAAAGTAATAATTATCACCTGGACATTATGGTATAATTTTTTTCAGTGTCATCATTGGTCCCTAAGTGCATGTTGTTAACAAAATCAGCTCTGTGTCCTTTATTTTTGTTACAAGTTGTGCCAGAAGTGACTAAAGTGTAAGATGGAGAAGTACGAGGGGGTAATTATCACCTGGACATTATTACAGTATATTGATGAAATGTTGTCAGTGTCATCATCACCAAGTGGCTTTTTCTTTCCCCAAAAATGAAAAATCCATTGCGGAGGCACCAAATTGACAACACAGATGACGTCATTCATGAAGCGGAAGAGTGGTTTAAGGCGCAATCTGCAGACTTCTACAATAATGGTATTTGGAGGGTCAAGAAATGCTGGGAAACATGTGTAAATCTGGATGGTGGCTACGTAGAGATAAGTTAACAACTACAAATTAAAACAAACTTTGTCATTTTTTAAAAAGATGATAATTAAAACTTTATGATATTGCCTCATATAGGAGTTGTTTCATTCTTAGCAGCTGGAGTTGTCATGGGCAGGCAACAGATTTTTTTCTACCCCAGTTGGGCTACTGTCGCCTAATTTTCTAGCCTTTGAGTGGGTGGCTTCTATTTGTTTCTATGGGACAAAACCAAACCACTGCATGTAGGATAAGAAAAAATTCTGCATTCCATCTCTGAAAATGGCTGACCAAGCCCACCCTTCACTGACAAGGTTCCTACAGCAGACTTCTTTGTAATACAGTATGCAGCCTTCCTTTGTCTCTCACACACACTGTAACAATGAGGATTTTGCTAGTAAAAGTTGAACAGCAATAGAAATAATGAGGTCATCACTAGGTTAAAGATCATACACCACATTCTCAAATGAAAACACTCAGTGCTAGAGGTCAGCAGAAATCACAAATTTATTAATTCTTAAATATATCTGTCAGTTCTTTACCATTATGGCAAGAAATATATATACACACACATATACTGTGTCCCATGGTAAATTGCAGCGTTTTGAAATGACAATGGGTAAGGTGTATATTCAACTGGAGTGAAGAGAACTAACTCACACAGTATTTCCCACATATCAGTGTGGAAGACAGACTTGACTTGACCTAGAATATTATGGCAATATCACATGCTATGGTAAAAAGTGTAAAATAAAAATAGAAATCATACACATAATTTTGTTAAATGTAAATGCACATATACCACTTAAAGCCGCTTTGCAAGATAAGAAATTTATTACTTTTCTTTTTTAAAAAAAATGCATGAGGCCTTTGCATTTTCACAGATTCCCACTGGCAGGTTAATATGGCTCAAGACATTTACTGTAGATGCTTGCTATAAATATTGCCATGGGTTGAAAGTATATAATCATCATCACCAGAGAAGGTTAAACGTTTTAAACATATGTTTACAAGGAACAACACTGAGGTGTAAATGGTCAGAATCACCTTTGATTAGGAATTAATACAGATGAAAGTTATACAAACTGGGACTTTTGCTTCATTCTTTGCGTTAAAATTTTCAAGCTGCTGCAAATTGTAAATTTTCCTTACTAAAAATAACATTGATCAGTGAATCATGCACTATACAGTATTACAGAAAATTGATAGCCCCACTGCTGACCAAAGTGAATAAAGAAACCACAAATCTAAAAAACAAAGTCCCTATTTTGCAGGAATATAATTTCACATGTACACAACAGAAGCAATCAAAACAGCAACTGAACAATCTGCTCTAAACTGACTGAATATATTTCCTGCTCATTTTGCAGGTGGATATATACAGCAACAAGAGGGTGGGTGGGTGTTAATCAAACCACAGAAATGATTTATTCCACATGTTGCAAGGCTGCTGAAAAGCCACAAGAAAATGGATAAAACAAATTATTGTAAAAGTGTGATAGTATTATTAGAAAACATCTTTTCCTGGTAGTTGTTGTTAGATAATAAATTGCTACAAAATATGTAGACAAGTAAACTTCTGATACTAAGCTTTTAAGGCCTATTTGTTCTAGGCTACCACACATTAGTTTTTTTAAAAAAATCCCCTACAACTTGCTTTAATAAATGTGCTGTACACCCATAAAATGATTTAAAAAATGTTTTATTTTACCCTTTTACCACCAAAACCTGTGCTATCTCTGTTCACTGCTCTGTTCTCAAAGATCTAGAAACACTACTTCAAAGTATCTTTTTTCCTGTAGTTAGAACACAGCTAAGCAAATGAGTTTTTAAAAAAAATATCTTGCTGACCAAACAAGTGATAGATAATTCTAGATAAGTCAAGTCAGCAAACTATGCACTTTTACTTCCAGTTTACACAGTAGCTCATAGGAAATATGAGTCCCTATGATCCCAAGCCTACAGAACTGCTTTGGTCTAATTATGTATTTCTACTTATATGTCCTACAATAAGAAAGCTGGAATTTCATTATTTTTACTATGACCAAAGCAATATACAGTAGTTTTTAAAAAACAAATTAGTCAACAAGAAAGCTGCAGTAATTGAAATACGCTTTTTCTAAACCTTCATTTTGATAATTTTTTTAAAAAATATATTGGCATGAGAAATATATGCTGCATATATTCTCACATTTCAATTTCTCCCTTTCTCTCATCTTGTAATTCTATTTTCAATTTGCATGGGACATCCCTTTCACTGATTTATAAACAAAAGGTACCAATGGAATATACAACAAAACGATGCATCATAAATGTACCACATGTAGAAACTTCACAGCTTCATGCATTTAAAGAACATGCATGAAGAGGGCAAAGGAGTGGCTGAGATGGTGGCCAACCAAGTGTAGACTCTGGATGACACAATGTGGCACACTGATGTTCAGCTAGAGAGAGAGAGAGATTACAATTAATTATTCATGTATTTTCATTTTAATTCCTGATTCATTTCCAAAGAAAGTAAATAATATCATTCACACAACTCCCCCTCCCAAATAAACTGATCAATATGCAAATTTACATTCTAACCAAGCAAATAACATTTGGATGAAGGGCAGAGCCTTCAGTCTAGTTAAAATTAGAGTTGAGATAAAGAGAAGAGGGCTTCCTTCTGAAGTTATCTGAACAGAAGAAATTGGACTCTGGAAGAAATGTCATGCAGAATTCAGACTTTGGAAAGGTAGCAGGGGGAAAAGCACAAAAGCAGTAACATCTGGGTTTCATTTCTGTGAAAATATTCATGGAATAGAAGAGAGAAGGAACTGGGTATAGTGAATGACACCTTCTAATTCCAAGGAATACTTTATGAGAATCTCTTCATTTACTATGGTTTGAAGTGGGGTGTTTGGAACTATGAAATGTCCCTCCTTCCATCACCACTATAATTCACTATTAAACAGAATTTTTAGTATAATAACTCTCCAGCTCTTAAATCTGTTCCTCTGGAACTGTGCAGTTTTCTGGAGGCATCTCTATGATGTAAGCCATTTTCATATTTTGCAGTGGTTCCGCTCCTTTGTCTCAGGCAGATCCCAGAGGGTGATCTGTATGCTGATGACACCCAGATATCTCTCTCCATGACCCGATTGTCTGCCCAGACCTCAGATGGCGTCTCTCCTCTCAATGACTGTCTTAAGGCAGTAATGGATTGGATGAGGAAAAACAGATTGAGACTGAATCCAGACAAAATGGAGGTACTAACAGTGACAGGCCCGAACACAGGTTTGGGAATACAACTCCCAGTCCCGGATGGAGTCACACTCTCGTCCAAGGACTGTGTTTGCAGTCTGGGGGTATTCCTAGATTCGTTGTTTCACATGACAAATCAGGTGAATGTGACGGTCAGGAGTGCCTGCTATCAGCTTTGGTTGATACACCAGCTGCGCCCTTTCCTTGAGACTAGGGACCTTGAAACTGTGGTACACGCTCTGGTAACCTCACGCTTGGATTTCTGTAACGTGCTCTACATAGGGCTACCCTTGTGCCTAACCCGGAAACTTCAATTGGTCCAAAATATG
>CM034708.1:31077498-31095315 GCA_020142125.1 Phrynosoma platyrhinos
TAGTAAAATGGTGTCCCTTACATAAAATGACAAAATCAAGGTTTGCTTATTGGAATTTATATATTTTTTGAATATTTTCAAGCTGTGGGTGCTTGAATCCATGGATAAGAAATCCATGAATATGGTGACCCAATTGTAGTTTTTTTTAAAAATAAATGTTTGTAATGTATTTTACAATTTACTGAATTGTTATCTCAAGAGGGACACTGTGCTACCGCCACTATTAGCCTGCTTGTAATATGTGATGGAGTTTGCATCTTTCTTAATAAGACTGAAACCTGAATGAAACCAGACCTTTAAAACATAATTTATGTGCTGTAAGAACAAGAAACTCTTTTGAGGCACTGTTACTTTTCTCCCACATTAAAGAAACAAACACCTTCCACCAAGGCTATAGGCTACATTTTGGAGAAAGGATATGGCAAACCACCTCTGAATATTCCTATGAGATTCACAAGGTCATCATCAGTTGACAGGTGACTTGAAGGCGTGCACACATGCACACACACACATGGAAACAAGAGAATGCTTTCTACATTTGATTAAACAGATACTGAGTACAAATGTGGTGGAATAAATACATTCTTTCTATTAACTGAGGGCTGATATCTGTCAGGCTCACATAAACAGTCTCAAATATTTTAAATTATGGCAACTTGATATGCAGCTTTATGACACTCAAATTATTAGCTAGAATGACATAAGTATTAAGCAAAACATACCATTTTCAAAGTAAAACCGGTGGAAGTCCATCCCTTCTACAAGATTTCCTAAAGCTTCAGGCTCGAATGAGGTAAGGCCAGGGTCACAGATTTTCCTATAGAGGAAGGGAGAAAAAGCCCCTCTCATCGCAACAGTAATATATGATAGATTAAAGATTTTTCAATTGGAGTACCAGAGTACAAGGCTGTCTTCTTCCAAACTCCAAATTAGGGAGCTCTGGTGGTGCAGGAAGTTAAATGCCAGTACTGCAGCCACAAGGTTGCAAGTTCGATCCCAGAGGCTCAAAGGTTGACTCAGCCTTCCATCCTTTCATAGAACAGTAAAATGAGTGCCCAGGTTGTTGGGGGCAATTTGCTTACAGATTGTAAACCACTTAGAGAGTGCTGGGTTCACTAATAAGCAGTATAGAAAGGTACATGTTATTGCTATTAAATCTGGTGGACCCATCAAACTACATTAGGTGTATTCTCAACTGAGCTATATACAAGATTGTGTATATCTCAAGGAACAATGTTGTTGACTTTATTTAGATAGACCCCCCCCCCCAGAAATGGCACATTTATTGATATTTTGCTACCTGAGGTGAACAACTGGATGCGGCGTTTCCCCGGTCCATATACAGATACCAATAGCAGTAGATAATGATTTTTATTTCAGCCCTAGCTACAGGACAGAATCCTCTGCCACGTTGAAGTCAGCATAATAGTTTACTGGCCCAGAAGAAGTTCCTCCTAGAAGAAGACAGTTGGAAATCTTCTCTATATACAGCTGGGTACAGTGAGGGGTGCCTGCTACTGCAGTATTTGCCGTCTAAAGCAGCTATTTCACTCTGCCAAATGGCTGTTTTATTTCTGTGTGGAAGATCTGCATGAAATTCTCCCAATAGGGTTCCACTGAAGGCTGTCAACTGAGGCATTGACCAAACTCTTCTTGGTTTCAAGCAAGGCTGCTGCATCACCTGTTTTGTACTATCTCCATGGGGCAATACACTATTACTCAAACCTTTTACCCTTGGAACTCCCCTTTAGCAGCTTCATTTATATACCACTTCATACTGCACTAAACAGTCTCTAAGTGGTTTAGAACTGTAAGCTAATTGCCCCCAACAAGCTGGGTGAAAGGATACAACGCTGAGTTGACCCTGAGCCCCTGGCTGGGATTGAACTCACAACCTTGTGGTTTGTGAGTGAGTGGCTTCACCAGCATTTAACCACTGCGCCACCAGGGCTTCTAATCCTTTACATCTACATGTGGATGTCATACACTCCCTTGATGTATTATAGGGATAAACATATTTTATTTAATATTTTCATTAGCACATTTATGTATATTCATATTTTAAAATTTTATAAGGAAATAACAATGTTCACATTAGAACAGTTTATTTAAGTAAATTCAATATGTAACTCCTGCCCCACCATGCGAGAACCACCGTACTATTAAGTATTAAATGGTAAGAACCCAACATAGGGATATTTATAGGGTCCATAAGATATCTGTATTTCTTTTCATGGGATGTTTATCCACTGTTAGTAACTAATGTACTTAAACATATTTTGTTTAATCCATGTTATATACTACTTCTACCCAAAATGTTATCTTGAAGTAGTGTGAAAAACAAGCAGTTTCAAAATATACTGTGCAACTGCCAGGACTTTTTTTTAAAAAAAATCAAGATGAATATACAAATAAATGATGTAATATACAGAGAGTCAAACTCTTGCTCTAACTGTCTTCAGTTTGGGGTTTTACCTTTTTAGATTATAATTCCTAGAATATTTCAGCCAGCATAGCTAGGGGAGCTATAACCCCCAGAAGAAACTCTTCTAAGCTCTGCATGTACCCTCACACTTTCTAAACCATCCATCCCCAATCTTCTGTCTCCCTAATGTGCTGGACTAGAACTCCACTGTTCTGAATGAGATGGGTTCTTCATTGTCTTTGGCTGAAAGGCCCCTCTAGTGTTTGCTATCTGAGATTTCAGCAAGCAATGCTTGCATTCTTTGCATAAAATGTCCTCCATGAAGCATATTAAAATGTCATGAATTATTCCTTCTCCCACCTGAACAATCTAGTGACACAAAGGGGGGATGCAGATGGGCAGCCCCGGGCCTCCCTGGAAAACGGAGGATTGAAGCCGAGGCTGCCAAACGTGTCAGCCCCAATCCTCCCTTTCGCCACCTGGGAAAGGAGCGCCAAAACACTGTTCCTTTCACAGGCAGTGAAAAGGGCGCCTGAAGAGTCACCATGCGGCTCTTTTGCGTCTCTTCCAGTGCAGCATGTAAAAACACTGCGCCGTGATGACGTCCTCGGGAAGGGTTTGGGGTGCCCGGCGTGTGGCTGCCCCTCGCCTTCTCTGCCTCCAAGATGTCGCTTTGCGCCATCTGTAGAGGCCCAAAGAAGCTGGCTGTAGCCTAGAAAATGAATAAACATTTGTACTTCATGTCTTGGATGGTGTGTGGTGGAGGAAGGAGAACTACTTACGTATAGGCTTCAAAATCTCCATTATTGATAGCTTCAATCAGCTGCTCGGTAACCTTGATAATCTCTTGCTTACGTGCTGAAAACAAAACAAGAGAAACAGATAAAATGACACATAAGATGAAAAGCACAGTGGGAACCAGCAGAAAAAAAGGCTGTCAGAATAAGAATATTTTTAAACGTTGACACAACTGTGTTTTCTCAGGATCAATATGACTGTCAGTCAGAGATGCTTGTTTTCCTCTCCTCTCCTTCCACTCACCCCATATTACAACCAGAAGAATTGAGTTGCTAGTTTTATGAGTGACCCAAGAACATTTTCTACTTTTATAAAGCATGTCATAGATTTGTAATACACCCACTTTCTATTTGGGAAGAATTTTGAAATCCTGAAACTTTTCAGAATTATAAACAAAGCAAGCTGGCATAATGTGGACAGTCCTTTACTAAGTTTCAAGAATGTGAGCCAAATATGTCATTTGTGATCATTCCCTCAAATCGAAACATCTTGAAATATCTATGAATTACTGAAATGTCCACTGAATGGTGGAATGCTATGGAAAAGTGGCTACCAAAAACAAAAAACTGCGGGTCAGCAACTGTCAGACACAATCATCCCAAAGTTATGGTTTATGGTCAACCAAACAATGACATGCATTAGAAATTTTAGCCTCATAAATCCAATTATTAAGGGTGACAAAAACAGTGCTTTCCTTTCCCAATATACTTTGCCCTATTTGACTTGTTTCTTTTGTTCATTGGCTTCCTTCCCTTTCTTAATTCTTTGGGTCCTCATCCAATTCTTACCCAGTACGTATACTGTTGCTCAGCTGTGTTTCTACGCAGTGGGTTGGCTGCTCTTTTTGACCAGATATATTTGACATTTGATATATTTCTTTGAGCCCTGTCAGGAAGGACAGTCTTTGACCTTTTACTTATTCGAGGTATGCTGGTTGCTAGTTATGCATGTGAGTATAAGGGTAGGAGTAATGCCTGTTCTCACAAAGGCAGTAAAAGCTCCCTATCCTAGAGAAAAGCAGTGCTATTCCCCCAAAGGAAAAAAAAAATATACTGGGTAGGGGAAAGTCTCTCACCCAAGTAAAAGGGGGCATGTTTCAAATTGTTACTGCCATGTGCTATTTAAGTGTGCACGAGTCCTTTTTGGAGAGGGCATGAAATGCTATTCTCTTGCCCTTGTCTATAAACCTCCCACTGCCTAGCAGATTTCAAGCCCCCAATGGGACCTCTACTGTCCTTGCTTATCAGTGGTGAAAAGAGGGAGGTCAGAATTAATTCAGACCATGAAGATCTGGCCCCAAGTGGTCCCAGAGGAAAGAAAAGACAGATGTACTCTATTTCAAAGTGGACTCCCATTTCTTCTCCCCAGCTGAGCTGATATCAGCAGGTTCTCCATGGTCTAAATAATCTCCCTCTTCCTCTGGTCTCTACTGGTAAGTCACAGCAACATGGACCTTTCTCCAGGGCTTGACAGTTTCCAGGTAGTTGCAAAACTATGCATGTAGACCTATATGCAGATGTAGGAGCTCAGCAATAATTTGAATTTTGTACTCTCAGTTTTCAGGTAACATTCCCCATCCCACTTCTTACCCCACAAGACATTTTAGGAGAAGGCAGGCATGTAGGCAGACTCACAAGTGTGGAAAATCACATTAATATATAACTGCAAATGGGAAGAAAAGGTGGAACCAATATTGTGATTACAACCTTCAACTCAATAAATTCTTTTAAAAAACATTTGCTCCTTTAATCCAACTGAAACTCTATAAACAAGTAAGAGAACAGGCTTCAGAATCTGAGTAATGTAGGAGTGAATCAATAGATTTATTATACTGTATTTGCTGTAAAAATATATGAAAACATGTTTGTAGGCTAAAAATACAAATCACTCTCCTACCACAAACACAAGGGATGCCTTTGCAACTGTTGACTGGAAATAGGTTGCAGAAAAGAGAAACTTTATACAGAACAGTGACAATGCCCATAAAAGACTTTGGAAGAACTAATGTATTTGTGTGGTAAAATGGGGCACTAATATGATCATGTCTGGTGCTGCAGGAACTTGACATACTTCCAATTTGAGGAATTTAGTGTAATAGGATGAGTGGAATAATGTGGTTTTTAAGGAAGCATGTGTGACCTGAATATGTGGATGTTGTTCAGCATAGGTGAAGTCTGCAATTACAGTATGATCCTTTGGGCTTATGGTAGCAAGCTGCACAAGCCTTCCCCTGCAGATCTTAAAGCTTTGACAGGATCATATAGGGAGATACATTATTTCATATAGTCTGGGCACAAGCCATGTAGGGCTTTAAAGCACTTTGAATTCTTCCTGGAAATAGATTGGCAACAAGTAGAGCTGCTTCAATGAGGGGCTTATATGCTGTCTATAACTTGCAACAGTCAGCAACCTGGTTGCAGCATTCTGAACCTGCTGAAGTGTATCATAGTAATTGAAATGGGATGTAATAAAGATATGTATAATCCTAGCCAGATCTGATGTCTCATCTCAAGAAATGGCTGCAGCTGACACACTAGTTTTAGCTGTGCAAATTCACTCCTGTCCAGTGGCAAAACCTGGGTATCCTGGCTCATATTTAAGTCTAGGAGTATGTCCAAGCTGCGAACCTGAGATTCATGGACTCTTGATAATCATTTAGACAGATGTAGGCAAAATATGCCCTATAGAATAAATGCCCCCCAGATGTATTTTTTTCTCACCCCAAGCAACCCAGAAAAATTAAAACAGAAAAATAGTCTCTGATTCAGAGCAAATTGCTTAATCCATCAACACAGTGAACTTGACTAACCAAGTGCCAATTACTTTTGACTATTACTAGTGTAGATGTAAGCCACACAATGCAATTGACTAACATAGTCCATTACTTTGCTAACTACATCAAATGGAAAAGCTTGATTTTACAAGTATTTCAAAATGTTTCAAAGAGTTTCCAAGTCAATATGAATTAAAAGAAATTTATAATCAGTGTAATTATAAACTACAATTAATACAATGATATGTAATGCATGAATTACATTAATCTTTTAAAATGACAGTTCTTACCAGGTTGTGGGGATTGTACTTATAATAAAATATTGTACATAGTTATAAAATAAACATACTGTATAAACTCATGTATAAGTCTAGAAATTTTAGTCAAAAATTGACCAAAAAAACCCACCCTGGGTCAACTTATCTACAGGTCAATGTAAGTATTGTACACTTTAACACTTATCAAAAAATGAACCATCCCCTGGTGAAAGGTGAGAGCTTAATCCCTTCTCAGAGTACCTAAAAGAAACATCAACCCCCTCTACTATCTCATCCAGCCAGCCTTTAGGGTGAGCACAAAGTTATGCTTGTCAAAAAAAAAATTAAGTTCTTTAGCATCGTTTTCCTTTGCTTCATCCTTTACATCTTTTGTTACATGCTGCTAAGTTTTACCGTCAACCTATCCATGGGTCATATCAAAATCCATAATTTTGCTCCCAAAACTTACCCTAAACTTACACATGAGGTCAACTTATAGTCATGTATATACGGTATATATTTTCCCCATTTTAAACATATTTTTCTATTTTATTTACTAAAAAGTTCTACTGTGCTTCATTGACTTTCCTCTCCTTAAGTCACAACCCCTTCAATGAAAAACGGTACCCACCAGCCTTGCAGAAGTTACCATTCTTGCTGTATATATTATTTTAGTATTTGCACCTTGCAATTTTTGATTTATATACCCATCCTGCTGGCCTCAGTTCCTTGTATGTAAAACATGAAGCATGAAAGTTTATTCTCTCAACTATGAATAAATTTAGGAAATGTTTTAAACATTGCATATATAAAGTGATCTAAGCAGTTAACTTAGGAATGTTGCAGACTGGCCCAAAGGGCTGGCCTGAGGGTAGATTTGGGGCAGCACAGTGCATGGCATCAGGACGCCCTTCCGGCACAGCATGCAGGACCACGCCGTCTGCATTGGCCCATAGTTACATATTATTGTTTTTGGGAAACTTAAAATAATTTTTTAAAGTGTGTGATTATTTTCATGTTTTGACTCACAGACAGTTTGTAGCAGTGTCACAATACAGAAATTCTGGGGAAAAAACAGAGGTTAAGGAAATCACTTTTCAAAAGGAACACAGTGAATAGTGTCTCTCAGCTTAATTTATTTTGGCAATAACTGGATCTGTCTGTTACTTTATTGCATTTAAATGCATTAACATTTGTCTAAAATGGTCTGGCAGTTAAGGCCACTAAAGTAAGTGACTGCGTTTGTTAGAACACAGAGTACATGAAGATGGAATATAAACACCCCAGTAAATGTGATTAAGGATATTATTACAGAACACAGCTGTGACTGTATGCTTATATCAAGACTAACATCATTGCATCCAGTTCTCCTCACATCTATGGAATGACATTTCAATACACAATAGTGTCTTAGAAGGAGAAGGAATAGCATGATTATGCAACCAGGTTTCTAACTATTTACCAAGTGCTCATGCACCAAACAACAATAGCAATGTCAGATCTGAGCACACCAGCAAAGTTACACCATACTCGCCCTCTTCCATCCACCTGAGTATATACCACGCTAGATTTCTTCTCTTACAATCAGTGTATGGAAGTAGTGTTTGACAAACAACATAGAGTTCCACATCTGGGGAAGTTCACCCTCTCACTGTTTAAGACGAAAATGGTATGAAAGCTGTTTATGCTTAGAGCAAGCACAAGTAGCAAAGATGGTTCATCGCTCATTGCTGACCAACTAGGGAAATAATGAGACCAGACACAGAGAACTGGGTTATAAATGAGCAACTTTATTTAACTTAACCTGTTTAACTGTTTTCTTCAAGCTGTGCAAAAAATGGAGGGGCAAACTAGTGTGGGAGCAGCTGGGGCAGGTGGTAAGCTCCTAAACCACCTCCCCTGGGTGAAACACCTGAGCCCCAAGAACAACTCAAGATTGGGTTGTGCCCTGGCTGGCCCTCATGGGAAATGCCAACTAAAGATCACCTCACTTAACTCACAAGAGTTAGGTGAGGGTTTATGTCTTAGGCCCAAGGCAAGTCTCTTTCCCTACCCCTTTGGTCTCAAGACAGTTACAGAGACTTAACCTTCACCCAAGAGGGTGCTGTAGGTGTTCACCAAGTTATTATATCTCCCCCAATATACACTGGGAAACTTATTTATGACCATGCCAGCCAATTAACAATTTCCTCAAACAAGTGTGGGGTAGGCCCCAACACCTTAGAAAGGGGAGAAAATCCCTACCTGGTTCCAAAACAACCAGAAAAATCTTACACTGATGTAGAGGCAGCAGGGTGGGCCATTCAAGCAAAGGAGGGAGAGCGCCAAGTGGGCAGGCCTTAAATAACCTGAGCCTCACTCCTGCGTTCCTCCAAATGCAGCACAGGTGTGCCACACTTCTTGTACTTGCTGGTCTCTTCTCCCCAGATGCTAGTCCCATCCCCTGATCACAATCAATCAGGGGATACACATATTCAACACAGCTACAGATTTTGGTAACAAAATTCCCTGTAGAAAATCAGACCAAAAATAAAGGAGGTACTGTCAGAAGGTCTTCAGGAGCATAAAGCTGAATATAATTTCAAAAGACCATAAGACATTCATTTTTTCCTATATGTCATATGATCCAAATAGGGCCAATATACTAGAGTGATTGAAGACACTATCTACCTCCATGTTGGGGAATAATTTCTTATCCATGCATCTCTCCTCTAGTTTCATTCCAGTCTGGCAGCTTCTTTATTTTTGGACCAAAAAATAGAAAAAGAAAAGAAAAAAGAAGTTCCAAACTGAACACAACTCCAATTGTGCACATGCTCTTACATTCCAATTTTGGATCCAATTGCTCTTATTGCTACCAACTGTAATGTCACTGACCTTTTATATTACAGTAGACCATTGTTTTGCCACATTTTATTTTACTTTGAGTTGGACTGCAGAGTTTTCTTGGCAACACTGCAATCTAATCCAGCCAGTCAAACTCCACCTTTTGTGAAACTGATTTGTTTTTCTCTTCCTCCTCTATATTTACATGCAATGTGTTAATTGATATATTAATACATTTTTCCCACATAAAGACTTTATCAGCATTCTTGAAGCCACCGGCATGCCATTTTAATCCTCCCCCCCCAGTGGAATTACTCATAGTTAACTTCCTTCAGCACTGCAGTTTCCTTCCTACATTACTGGCATGAAACATGCCACTATTTCTGCTATAAAATATAAGATTATGCTCAAACATAAGACTAATTCACAGGATTCTGCATTTGTAGGTATATATTCAGTACTATATGTTATAAAGAAAATGGATGACATAAGGTGATTTTTTTATATCCTGTGACACCTGTATAGAAAACTGAAGGCTAACCTTTTTGAACAACATGGAAGTTGTTCCTTTGTGTGATCTAGGAATCACTGAATTTGTCAGTTCTGGTTTCTTAAGTCTGCATTTTTCTGATCTTATATCCATTCAGTGTTGTTTTGGCATAGGCATTTTCATGCGGAGTTTTCCCAATATAAACATTTCTTGTATGCAGTTCTGCATGTTAAATGTATGCCTGTTAGCAGTTGTTCCTACTGTAATATAGCTTCATATGCTTTTCCCCATTAATATACTCATAAATTCATGTGACCATTTATAGATCTCTTCTTCTAGGAATGGAGTGTTTGGGGAACAGTACAACAAAAATCTGAATACTGAGTTTCAGTTTGTATATTGATTTATTTATTTGGGCTGAAGTTCTTATAAAGCTGCAAAATGAACTTGTCTTCCACCCTAGACTGAACCCAGACTCAGAGTGTTGCTTATATTGCTAACCTCCTAATAAAATAGAGTAGTAATATTGTTATTCTGTTCATTTAAAGACTACTGTACTTCTAGAATGGATACTTCTAGAAGTATCTAGACCACAGCTTTCCATATTTAATCGGAAGAATCATGAACTTAACGACATTGAGCACAACCCAAAATTAGTTCATGACAACTCTGAAGTAAGTGCACTTTACGTATTCCAATTGCCTCTTGGTGTATGAATCATGTGACTTTACTATTTCATTCATTATCAAGCCCCAGATGAAAATGAAAGTCTCTTGATGACAAAGAATTGCTTAAATAATCTGCTATTAGCACACTTGCAACAAATACAGTCCCAGTCTTGTGAAGCAAAGCTAGGCATTCCTACTGACAAATAGGGATGATTTGTTCTAAGATAAGAAGGCATTCTATGTGAATGGACCAGAAAAATCAATTGTACTATTTGTGACTCAATGTTGAGCTGATGGATATGCACTAGATTTGTAGTTTCTTTTTGGAAGAGATAAGGGAGGCCTAGATCAGGTGAGGATATTTCATTCTAACCCTATGCCTCAAAGAGGCAGGCTGGGTGGGCTTTAGATCTTCATGGTTCCACAGCTTATTCCTCCAACCACCACTGTGTCCATATTTAGCTTCTCTAAAAGATTAGAATCCTGTGCAATACCTACTCAAAGAGAGACTGTAACATGGTCACTTTGCAACTGTATTGGGTTAAAAGAGTACACAAGCTTTATATGCAAAAATTTAGGTACGAATTAATCAGGTCCACACAGAAAAGGTGGTTGTTCTTTTTTAAAAAGGAAGCTACTATAGAAAAGGAGCCAGAAACATTTGTTAATGTGTTTTGAAAGACTTTATGGTGATCCTGAACACTTAAACTGTGATCGGTACAGTGATACTGCTTTCCAAAGTCTGCTGCTTCAAGTGATTCACCCACTAATGATCTGACAGAAGTTTTAAGAAAGCAGATTCTCTCTTCAGATTCCTGAGAAGAAAAGACTCTTCAGTGCATGATTAGTGAAAATGCAAATGTCTCATTTCCTAATAGACAGAAAAATGAAAAACAATGAAGTCAGCAAATGGACTATCTTGTATCCAAATACACTAATGGATATGCATACCCCCATAAATATTACTGCTTGGATGTACTAAGATGCCCGGGACCTTGCCACATACCAGAGGAATAATTATTTTAATATTTCCCACACATACAAAACTAATTTGTGTTAAGTCACCAGATGTCTGTTGCTACCAGTGAATGCCATTATTTTTAATTGCCACCACTTGATAACTTCCAAGCATGCCAACTATGTAATTAATGATGCTGCAAGAACACAGTCATCTTTCTTTTAGCTATATATTTCTAATATTGTATGGGGCTGGTGCATGATCTGGGACATCATATGACAGTGCTTAATCTTTTCCACCTAACAGCTGTAACCATGTTGTGAGCTATCTTACTATGCAGATCAACTGATTTTAACCATAGCATCAGCATCCAAATAGAAATATTTGCAGTAGGAATGCAATTTAAAATGACTTTACTTGCTATTAGAGGAGTGGAAAAAAGTGTTACAAAAAATAAATTTAACTAGGTCTGCATTTTAAATTAACATTAAGTAGAATATGCAAGGAGGGGGGGAAATCTGTGTGGTAATTCCATTCTAATTAGGCTACAAGCCCAATAAATAACTGGATAAGTCCACCTAGACCCTGAGAAAGCAGACACAAGATCTCTAGATCCATTTTCCAAAGATTATTCTTTTCTTCAGGGAAAATAAAAAGATTATTTTCAGCCTGGGATTTTTCTTCTAATATGTTCTGAAAGAAAATCTGGAATTTTTGTTCAGTGGAGGGGCAGGAATAATTCCTAGAATTTCCCAGCCAGCATAATAATTTTGTGGCCTCTGTTTCTGAACATATGCGGTATGAAACTATGGATCTGTGTGACTCTTCAGGGTCTCACTCAATTGTCTTTCTTAGCCCTAAATGGAAATTCCAGAGAAAAACCTAAGACCCCTTGTATTCAAAGCATGTGGTCTACCTATGAGCAAACAAGAAACAGAGAACAGATATAGGCCCATGAAGATACTCCATATCTATTCACTCTCTCACTGTTTCAAGGTAAGCTTTTTTTTTCCCTAGGGGAACAGGAGGATGAGCTGACAAACAGTAAGAAGGAAAGCAAAGGCATGGGGATATGTCAATTGTGTATAGATGTATGAGTTTGGGAAAGGTAGACAAAACTGGGCCTACTGAGTCCTCAAGATGCATGGACCCTGAAAAGGGGGCTTCAGTACCCTCCCCCCAAGACTAAGCTAGAATGGGCTCAATCTTCTCCTGAAATGTTTGCCAAAATTAGGTTGTCAAGATTCCTATGTAGATGAGCCCTCTCGGGAATTATCAGTAAGTAATAGTAAGCAATTGTTGAGACCCCTTCCCCTAGGAATAAAAAAGGCTACCTGCAAGCTATCCTATGTAGACTTATTTGGAAGTAGACTAATAGAATCACTGGAAGGAATCCCATAGACCATTGAGTCCAATCTTCCACTTATTGAAGAGAATTTATCTACAGCATCCCTGAGCATCCTTAGCTATCAAGCCTCTTTTGAAGACATCCAGAGAAAGAGAAGTCATGCCTTCTCTAGGTAATTTGAACAGCTCTTACTGTCAAGAAGTTTTTTTCTGATCTTCAATCGCAATCAACCCTGCTATAACTTAAACTCATTAGATCTGGTTCTACCCTCTGGGGCAGCAATGGACAGGCCTGAAATCCTCCTCTCTGTGACAGCACTTAAGGTATTTAAGTGCAACCATTCCATCCCTTAGTCTTCTATGCATCAGAGGAAAATGCCCAACTCCCTCAACCTTTTCACATATGTTTTGTTCTCCATGCCTATTATCATCCTTCTTGCCCTTCTCTGAACCCACTCCAACATTGAACACATGGAGTACACTTCTACGTAAGCATCTCTAAATATCTGTAAGTTTCTTTGTATTTAGACATGTTTCAATGATAAGGGATGAGAAAGGAATTTGTCCTCACCCTGCAATAGTCCTCAAGTGGTCAAATTTAATATAAAAAACCCTTCTACATTAAATTTTAGGCCTCCCCTTAAAACAGTTCTTGAATCCCTGTCAAGGAATACTTGAAATCACTATTGAAATTATTTTCTCTGTTCACAGAGTCAAAACTTGAGGAACCCAATTATTTTCCAGGATGAGAGGAGGGGGTAGGTCAAATCTTACAAAGTTCTGTAATTACGACATTTAACTTCACATTTCTTTACAGCTGACAAAGGAGACAAGAGCCCCAAGCACATCCAAGACACAGACCTGCTTTCCTGGTGAGGAGGACTTCTGAGGTTTGATTTCTCAGGCTATAGAGAGAAGTAACAATCCTCCTTATCCATCTCAGTGCAGGTATCTGTAGCACTAGCATCATCTAAAAAAGAAAAATGCTGCAATGCCTATGCAATAACAATGATTGTTTCTCTTTACATAAAGAATGAAAAACTTTCTATTTTGGAGAGGCAGGGCTAAAAAATATACCTTGGCTAGGTATCAGCACTACATGATTTGAGTGCTTAAATTTTTTCTGGTACTCCTGAAGTTTGTATATGCTTTCATCATGGAAGTTATTTTTTCTAAAGTATACAAGTACCAAGTATATTCAAGTAATATGTATATCATTCAGGAGAAGGTGGTAGATAAATTGAAATTACCACATCTCTTTGCTTGAGGCTTGCTTTAGCTTAAGGCAGTAGTCTCCAAACCTTTTAGTTCCATCTTTAACCTCAATTGTGGATTAGGAGATATATTTCTTAATACACACACACACACACACACACTACCATGTTTCCCTGAAAATAAGACATACCCATAAAATAAGCCATGACAGGATTTATAAGCATTTGCGCAATATAAGTCATACCCTGAAAATAAGACATAGGGCTGATGCAGACGGGGTGGCTCTTCTGGGCCGCCCCTGGAAGCAGCAGACTGGGGCTCAAAGGGCCGCGGCTCTGATCCTCCTTTTTGCCACCTCCAAAAGAGCGGCTCAAAGGGCCACTGCTTTTGGGGACAGCAAAGAGGTGACCTTTGAGCTGCACCTGCGGCTCTTTTCTGAGGTGCCCCTGGAAGAGGTGGATCTGCTGCTCCCAGGGCAGCCCAGAAAAGACCCACCACCGTGACTCAAAGGGTTGTGGCCCTGCTCCTCCTCTTTGCCTCCCCCAAAAGAGCAGCTCAAAGGGCCACTCCTTTTGCGGTGGCAGAGAGCTGGCCTTTGAGCCGCAGCCGCGGCTCTTATTTGGGCTGCCCTTGGGAGTGGTGGATCCGCTGCTCCCAGGGGCAGCCCAGAAAAGAGCTGCGGTCGCAGCTCAAAGTGTTGTGACCATGATCCTGCTTTTTGCCACCCCCGAAAGAGCAGCTCAAAGGGCTGCTCCTTTTCGGGATGGCAAAAAGCTGGGCTTTGAGCCACTGCTGCAGCTCTTTTGTGCCCTTTCATTCAATGGACCACAGCATAAGTTGTCTGGTATTTATGGTACATCTGCACTGGTGCATCCATGGACTCAAGTTTCTGGGATGGTAACCAGTGCTTGTGCCATGGTTGTCGTGGGTAATCTTATTTGACTAAGACAGTGAGACTTTTTGCATTCATGCATGTGGTCCATTGCAAGAGGGCACCCTAATGGGCGTGTGAAGTCAGGGTGGAGTCAGCTAAGACATCCCCTGAAAATAAGCCATACTGTGTCTTCCTGAGGAAATATAAATATAAGACAGTGTCTTATTTTCGGGGAAACACGATATTAATATTATACCCTATAGTGAGATGGTGATAGCAGTGCTCTAACTTGGGGCAGATAACAACCCACTAATGGGCCCTGAGATCCCTCTCCAAGACTAATGGGTTTGGGCTTGGATCTACCCAATTGAAAGAATAAAGATAGGCTATGGTTTCTCTGCAATCTAATAATTATGTCTGAATGGTATATTTTTCACCTTTGTATGAGAAATTAGACTTGCCCCAAAGTCTTCTTCTATAAAACCTTCGAACAGTACAGGGGTTTCATTTGATTAGGCTATATTTGGCAGTAAGCATGCAAATATCATTTTATAAAAATATAATTTCTGCATTCTTTGCTGTCCTTGACAAACATAACTTTCCTCAAAGAATTATAAGGAAATATTTTTCCAGTTCAGGGCTAAAGATTAATAACAATGGTTAGGCATGACCACATATAACAACCACATTTTCCACTATTATTACTTCAACCATCTATTTAGTTTATGTTTGTCTTTCAGGCAAAAACCAACCAGATCATTTATGGAAGAATACAATTAAGAAAGTGTTTTGCATAAACCAGATGGTTCTTTTACACCATTATTTTCAAATACCATGATGCAAATGATTTTAAAAATTTTGTAGACAGAAGGGGAGAAGTAGTTTGTGTCCTTGCCATTTCTGTTTGTGAGAAGAATGGCACTTTTCTAACAGAGAAAAATATAAATCTCCCAAAATGTACATTTGATAATGTTGCCACATCCTGTGCTTATCCAAGGATTATTTGCAATCATTGATAATTACCTAATATGCATAAATAAAAGCCCATGTGGTTAAACGTTGTTCCCTCCCCACGCCCTTTTAAACTGAACAAGAACATATGGCCTTCCCCATATGGTCCTCAAAGCACAAACCTTCATTTACTGCTGCTATTTCTGCATTCTAGGAAGGCAAGTATGGGGTGAAATGCACTTAGCCAGTATATTAAGTGTTGGTCTAGGCTGGAAAATCAACCACTGACTCAGCGTGTCTGGCTTCATTTTCCTCTTGCCTTTCCTACATGAGGAAGGTGGGTGGTGGGTGAAGGGCCTCACTAAAATGCTTGCTGGAAGCTGCACCCAGCATTTTAGTCAACAAATCAGTGATCTAAGGGGCCATATGCCTTTATATCTTGTGGCCTGTAGAGGAGTGAATGGCCATCCCCTTCGTCCCTCCAGGAGAGAGGAGTGGGATTGGGGATGGCCTGTTTGCTGCCCTCCCCTGATGGGCGACAGGTCCATTTAAATCACTCCATGGCACTTATGCCATGGCATAAGGCCTTGGGGGAGGAGTCAGAGCTGTTATAAGAGGCAGCCGCCCCCAGGGCTTCAGAACTGCTTTCAGATCGACCCACCCACCTGCCACTGGTGTAGTGTGAAGTTCTTCTTGGTCATCTAGGGGCCTGGTAGGAATTTTCTCCCTTTTCCACGGGTTTTTTGCCTACCTCATACTATGTCCAGTTGGCATATGGGAAATTAGCTTGGGTGGAATCTAAATAGGAATCAATTTGGTATAAATGATGCAATCACGATTTGGATTACATCAATAATTCAATTGGCTGGAATAATTGGAATTGACATAAATAATTGAATTTGGCATAAATAATTGAATTATTTTTTGACGAGCACCTTGGACACTGTTTGGGTGGACAGGACGTTTCTGCAAACACTTCTTTAGGCCTTGCAACCTGGGGGCTGACAGAAAAAAATTGCCCTTATATCTGGCTTTAGAGACAAACCGTCTCTTTAATCTTTGCAGATTGGGAGAAGGACTTTCTGGTAAAACTTCCTAATGTGGGTCAGCCAATGAATAACCCAGTGTTTGGGTTATTGTTGAGGGCTCAGGAATTATTGCCCAAATAAGCTGCAGAGGTGGTCCATAGAAAGACACTAGCTGCAGCTTCTCCCATACTTGGTTGTTCTTTGAATTAGTTGCAGTTCCATTAAGAATTTAATAAATAGGTCAATTAATAAAGGGCCCTGTTTTATCCCAATCTTTTGTCCTGTCTCATTATTTCTGGGGTTGGGTGGCAAATAACAGTCTAGTTGATAACCCTTGGTTTACACTCCACTATCACAAAAGAGTATAAGATTGAATGACAGCTGGCCATTCTATCTTTTACCCAAAGCTACTTTTGATGGGGTTTGCACAAGATAACTTTTCTGTAGAAGATATTTTATAAGGTGGATTCCATAAGATTTCCTGTCTAAAAATAATGTTACATATTCAAGATTATAGTATTGCTTTTAAAGTGCCTTCTCCCCTATGGGATGAAGGTGCATTTAATTTTAAAACCGGGTGTTATCACACTCGCTGGTGGCTGGGCAAATTCAATCCATATGCAGCCCGGATCCCAGCTGCACTTATCCAGTGGCTTTCCAAAAATGAGATTTTGCCATTTTTGAAAAGCCGCTGGGTACATGTGGCTGGGATCTGAGTTGCATATGGGTTGCATTCGCCTGGCCACCTTTTACATCGATCAAGGAATTAGAGTATGATCAATCAATACAAAGGTGATTCTCTTCAGGTTTTTAGAATGAATACCTGTTAAAGCCATTGCAACAAAAAGCTGACTGGATGAACACTAAAGGAGAAAGCTGTATGAATGTTGTACACTAATGTCTAAAGTAATGTTGTACAGAAGAGGGCAAGAAGAAACACATGGATGCTATTACAGCTTTCTGTCTGAGAAGTTCTGAATGGCTGTTTTGATCTCTGAGAAATCTCTACTGCCCTCACCAAACTACAGTTATTAGAATTCTTTGGGATAGGAAAAACAGATTGGTGTTTAAAGATGTAATTCTGTAGTGTAGATTTGCCCTGTATTTTGTTTGTTTGTTGTGTGTCTTCAAGTAATTTATGACTTACGGTGACCCTAGTGCGACCTTATCATGGGGTTTTCTTGGCAAGATTTGTTCAGAGGAGGTT
>CM034708.1:31102796-31116449 GCA_020142125.1 Phrynosoma platyrhinos
GCGGCGGCAGCAGGACTGGCCTGGGGCCGGTCCAAAGGCCTTAGGTTGCCTACCCCTGCTCTAGAGTTTACCATAATACCACATTTTATGCAGATTTAGAACAATTTTAAAACATTTACAGTGATTTCAATTTTTCAAGGCAAGGCAATGGGGGATCCATCTTTCCAAAGCTGGATTCAGATTTGTGTCTGGACTGTTAACAGTTTCAGTCCAGATCAGACTATATCAAATAAGGCTCAGATCCAGATCACTGAACTGTGCTTCAAACCAAAGCAGGCACTCCATACACAGCCCTAATCTAAATACCATAAACTGAGATATAAGCCTGAGAATGGCCTGTAATGTTGACACTACTGCACAGCTAGTATCCACATACACAAATGATGATAACAACAAAAAATGTTAGGCAAATCTGACAAAAACATCAATGTCCAGGCATTTGTCATTTTTAATTAGTGAATTATGAGAGGCCAGTTATGGCATTCCCTAATCCAGGGATAGTAAACGTGTTCAAGCTGTGTCAGAAATTTTATTGGTAATCACATTTTGAAAGACAACTTTGTAGCAGTAAGAAAACACTAAGAAATGCTTTGTCCCACTCTCCTCACAAGAGTTGCTAATCCCAGAATTCTAGCAACAACACACAGAATATCCCTCAACAGTTGTAATCTTATTTCCAAGTCCATGCAAGAAATAACCATTTGAGATGCAATACAATGCAACACACACAGCCATCATAAACAACACACAAAAGAAACAAATGACCAAAAATGTAATAAAATAATACAAATGGGGTTCAGAGGACATGTGTTAGCAGCCGGATAATATTCTGAAAGTAGTCTGACGTTCAATGCAGAAGTCACATCAGAGTACATGTTGGAGAGCATTTGATTCACATGTGAGTTAAATTTCCCACTCCTTTCCACTGAGTTCCTTACAGTCTTTCGGACAGCATTGTTTTTGGTCTGTCACCAAAATTTGGGGTTAACCCACCTTCAATGAAGGTCAAAACAGAACAGGTAATAAAATATCCTTTACTTCTCATTTCAAATAATCACTTCATTGTTTGTTTGGAGCTGCAGCTTACCCACTTGGGAAAGGTTATGAAAAAGACACAGAAGAACACTTGAACACATGTATATGTTTATGTATAGAAGATCGTATGTTTTATCCGTTTTATTTTTATGAAGACTGTGAATGTGGGCACATAGTAGGATGCACACACATATTTGGTTGTAGCCTTAAAATTAGCCAACTTAAAATTAGCAGAATGCACTCGAGCCAAAAGAAGTTTTAAAAAGCAGTGCATGGTCTACCCATTTTACATTGTCATGAAAGAGGATGCTGAAAAAAAGAAGATAGGAATATTTCCAAATATGCTTTTCTTGCACTTCCACAAATGTTGGATATGTAAAGCCTTAACGACACTTTACATATCTGAGGAAAATCTTCTTTTTCTACTTCAGAGTTTGGAGTCAGAAGCCATACATCTACATCAGAAACAAAGAATGGCTCCTACAAGAAATGATACTTTTTCAACTTCAATGGACTTCCGTTGAAGTTGAGGAAAAGTGCTCAATATGATCTAGTTCAGTTCAACCCAAACAATCCTCTACAGGCTTTATTAGATAAGTAAATATCTAAGAAATATGCTAAGGAAACACTGGTTTGGAAGACTGAATGGAATGTGGAGTTTGAAAAGAGAACATCATTGTTACTATCTGAATACCTTATTTCCATCTGGGTTGTGGATTACAGTAGTTTGGGGCTCCTGAGTGAGAACAAAATAAAGAGAGAGAACAGTTCTCAGTAAACAAATTTCTCATTAGTGAGAGGGAGAATGAGAAGAGCCAGATGAGAGATGTTAAGCACTGACAAGAACTAAAACAATGTTAGCTGCTGCCAGAGGATGAAACTGGCAAGAAAGACCACAATATCTACTGTAGCAGCATGCAAAGACCTTATTCATCATTGACCCACAGACAGGGCTTTGCAGCTCTGAAGACCTAAATTGGGACCAACTCCTTCATAATGTTCAAACTGTTGTCTATATTTTAAAATCTCTCCCATGTATTAGGTTATAGTTTCTATGGGGGAACACTTTAAAACATCCGTTCTAATGTACAACCCTGAACACCTCCAATTTCATCTGATACTTCAAGGTTAGGCAGGGATAGGCTCGGTTAGTATCTGAATGGAAGATAACCAGAGAAAACTAGGGATCTTCAAGTAGGGTTAGGAAAGAATAATGTGTGAAAACCTGGAAGGTCACTGCTAGTTAGCATTCACAGTGTTGAGCTAGATGTACCAATGACCTTATTCTGTTTAATACAGTTTCCTATCTTCCTCTGGTTAATTGTGTAGTGAACTGACTAAATCTCCTTGACTTTTTATTACAGGAAAGTAAAAAAGAAATACATGGTATGAGGCATCTTGGGAACCTATGAGGGGGTATTATTTATTACCATAGAAATTAACAGGAATAATTGGGGAAAGTACAGTTTTAGAGTTTTAAACTTCTCCATCCATCATCACAAATTATTTTTAAGATATGTGGTACATATTTTCATTTAAGCAATCATTTCAAACAGGGTTGGGTGATTTTGTAGCTCTCCAGGTGCCACTGGACTACAATTCCCGTCAGCTTGCAGCATACCCAGAGCAACAGATGCTGGGAACTGCAGTCCAACAACATTTAGAGGGCCACACAAGTTGCCCAAATCCATGCATAATTCATGCAAAGCTATTTGGAAATATCTGGTAGATGAAACCAAAAAGGCTTTTAGATTACACTAGTGCTCAATTAAAACTGAAGATTTTGTAATAATTTCAGCCATAATTATCATAAATCTGAAAAGGCATTTCTTTATACCAAAACATGGAAAGTGAAATGTTTCTGACAATCTGGTAATTAAGGGAAAGGATTTAATTCTGAAGCTGTGTTGCACTGCCTTGAGAAACTGGAATACTTAAGAGAAGCAAGGTTTTGATATAAATAGTCTAATTCATTAGTTATCCATTCCCCACAGAGACTATTACAGCATAATGATTCCTAGGTATTAAAGGATAGCCTTTAATATGGTATACAATAAACTTTAGAGCAGGGGTAGGCAACCTTTCCCCTTTAAGGGCCGAGGGACTTCCGCTCCCAGAAGCCTCAGCCATGTTGGCCAATAGTCCCATGTTGGCCAATAGCTCCTGGGATTCTGGGAGCGGAAGTCCCTCAACCCTTAAAGGGAAAGGTTGCCTACCCCTGCTTTAGAGCAAGGTGCCACTTGATCCCAATAAGTGAAGTTTGCAAAGTCCTGCTGAGAATGTAAAGAATGAGAAGCTGAATAAGGTCTACTTGGTTGTTGCCTAGCAATAAACTTGTTAGCTCTCCTTGACTCTGATAGTCATCTTAATTTTTTTATTTAAAAAATTGATTTTTAAAGCTCATTTATAAATATAGAAACAGTTATCAGGTGAAGAGCTAAGGGCAACATAAAAGCACATTCCATTCATTTTCTGACATAGCATGCAAAAAGTTCAGCTATGGCTACCAATACTACTGCACAAGTACATCCATTTTCCATGTCGTTTTGGATAATTAGAAACACACTGTTTCACAATGAACTGCTTTTCAGCAAACAAAAAACAAAACACAAACCTCAGTTCCCAAGAAAAAGACAAAAAAGTTTCAAATATTGAGAAAACAAACAAGGAAGTAAATGAAAAGGAAAAGTGTGGGAGGGAAAAGAATGGGGTCATCAAATGAAAAAACAAGTTGAAGGAAAAAGCCAGGTATACCAGCGCTGGGGTAGGGATATTGTCTTTGGGGCTGGTTACCACGTTGGTTTTGTTGTTTATCTGTAGATATGCAGAAAATAGAAACAAACAAGCCTTAGACCTTTCACAGCAGGTAATCATATCTATATCTCCCTATATAGAACACCTATACACAGATATAGATATGGAGATAAAAACCAACAGAATGGATTTATAAAATCAAAAGGAACAATATCATCAGATTCAATAACAAACTATAGCAGCTTCTCCCAATGCAGTTCTAAAATGTCCTAGGAGATGCTGTATAGATTATGGTTTCAACTATGTTGTGAAGAGGGTTTTGAAAGTACTTGAAAGCAAGCAACGAGCAATTAATGAAGATTTAGAGAGTAGAGGCCTACATTTCCAAAATCTTTATTTGCCACTTCCCACATAGGTATAAGATCCTACTAAATAAAGTTCACCATGTTTGCGTTGTAGCTTAAAAGCAAACTAAATGGAAGACCTGTATTTTATAGTTATATAAGTCTCAAGCTGTTTTAAAGTTGTTGTGTACCTTCAAGTCATTTCTGACTTATGGTAATCCTAAGACATATCATGGGTTGTTGTTTTTGGCAACATTTGTTCAGAGCAGGTTTGTCTTTGCCTTCCTCTGAGGATAAAAGAGTGTGATTTGCCTAAAGTCACTAAGTTGGTCTCCAGAACTCTGGCCTCCAGAATTGCAGTCCAATACTCAAACCACTACACCATGCCGATTCTCTGTTGTTTTCAGAGTACCTCCTAATTATTGGCAAAATGACATCAATACCTCCTCTTGTACATTTGCACTGAAATGTATTTAGTATTGCAGATAAAATACAAGCATTTCATTCTGTTGTAAGTAAAGTCTTCTCAAGTGAATTATACAGGCAGGACAGATTAGTTAAACAGTAAGTAGCTCTATTACTTTAAAAGGTTTTTGCTATCCATGTTAACATGGCACTTTACAGCTAAATTTGTGTAGACACAATTGGAACTTGAACCAAGGCACAAAATACACAGTCAACAAAATGTTGTATATTGTAGTGCACAATTCTTCTTGCTACCTGCATTAACTTTTAAAATGTACTAAAACAGATTGATCATACCTTAACTATTATTTCTATTATTTTTGGAAGTATCTGGATGATATATGGGCTATTACGTCTGTGTGTGTGTGTGTGTGTGTTAGAATAAAAGAATTTGCTATTTTGTGATGGGTATATTATGGTTATTTATGTAGAATGATGGATATGGTTGTTTAGATCTCAGGCACAAAACTGTTCAGTTTTCCTATAGATAAGTTAATCTCTAAATATAAATGGCATCATGGATGGCTACTAAACTAAATAAGAACTACACAG
The DNA here is from genome assembly GCA_020142125.1 of Phrynosoma platyrhinos. NCBI lineage: Eukaryota > Metazoa > Chordata > Lepidosauria > Squamata > Phrynosomatidae > Phrynosoma > Phrynosoma platyrhinos. The sequence continues at coordinate 31,107,947 of CM034708.1, forward strand.
CCATGCACAATACAGAATGCATGCCACTTTCAGTCTTTCTGGGTGGGAGGAAAGTGGTATATAAATAAAGATGATGATTAAGATGGTGATGGTGATGAAGAAATAATGAAATAAATTTTGTCCTAAGGGGGAAAATCAATTATCTTTTCTGGCAAAATAATCAGATCCAAAAGTGTATGCAACAGGTGTTTTTCCTATAATGTAAATAACTCAGTAAGTGAAAGCTTGGTTCAGTTTTTTTTCTTTGAAATACTAAGTTACAGTTGGAATCAGAAAGATTTGGTGTGATGTATCTTTTAGAGAAAATCTATGAATTCAATTTACCAATTCTAGCTGTAACAGAACTAAAACAACAGGCAAAAAGTTAGAGCTGCATATAACTAAGATAGAAAGTTAAGCTGATCAGCAATACAGAATATTTACTACTTCCCTGAAGCAAACTCCAAATAAGATAAAACACAGGATACAAAAGAAAAACAACAGTGGAAACACACATACAGTATTGTAGCTGAGCTTTTGTAAAAATCAACATAAAATTGACTATTTTAAAGAAAAACAATAACAAAAATCTAAAACCCAAAATGTACATCATGTATACCCCTGAATACATTGATTGGCAGAGTGTGTTTTTCCACATCATTCAACAGGACACTAAAACCTACCACCGTTATTGAAAAGAAAAAGCACTGGTGGAAATGTGTGTGTTTCTGTGTGTGCATTTGTGTGTATAATAATGACATTAAGGTGCATTTTCAAAAATTAAATAAGAGCCATTAAAAATACTGAAGACCTAAAGAATTGTCTGTGTATGTGTGTATGTATATGTATGCACTTCATGTGTGTGCACACATGTGCAAACACACACGCACATGCACAATGATTCCAAACTTTTTTCAGACATAAATACTGTGTACAAAAAGTGTCAGTAATATCCAGGAATGTCCATATCTCTTCTATCAAAGATTTATTTTCCATACTAAGTATTGGCTAAACTATACTTAGAATTACAAGAATATACATGCAAAAATGCACTACTTATGCTTTCCTCATAGCAGCAAGAAAATATGACTCTTTCTTTAAAACAAAACAAAAACATAATCTCAATATGAATACAGTTTAGCCAACCACAAAAGTAGCTTTCCAAAAATAGAAGGAAAAAAAGGTTACACACAAAAGGTGAAAAAAATAGGGAAGTCTTTAGCAGGAATGAAATATTAAGTATCACTCAGACAACTTTCATCTCTAAAAGAACACCCCTCTGCTAGAATATTGGCTCAGAATAGCCCCTTGTGCAATGCTGAGGCAGATAAAGATGTAGTCAGCAAACCTAAGTGGTACTTTCTGCATAACCCTTAAATATTCATATGGGGAATACTAAAAAAATTGGGCTGAGATGTCCACAGAAAGATCATCCTCTGCAATAATGGGAGTTGTTAGAAGCAGCATGTCTATATGTAGTCATTATCGTGTGTGAAGTACATGCACATTTTGTAATTGAAGGATCTACTACAGAGGTGTGGAGAAAGATGAGAACCATGGCATATGGTGAGGATTTCTTTTAACCCTTTTGTGTAGTCTGCCCAAATTGCTATTTGCACTGGGATGGAAGCTTCCATTTAAAGAAATGGAACCAGAAGGGGAACAAATATGAATGAAGCCACTGAATCATTCATAGAATTAAGATGACCATGAAGGAGGGCCTGTAGCTCAATAACAAGAGTGTATGCTTTGCATACACAAAGTCCCAAATTCAATACTTGCCATCTCCAATTTGGGAAAAATCTTGCTTAAAACCTGAAAAACCACTGCCAGTCGAGATTAAAAATACTAGGCTAGACATATCAATGGCCTCACTCATCACAAATCAACTTGCTATGCCCCTATTTTCAAACTCAATACAATATTTATCTGCTTATATAAAGTCTGGTTGCATAGAACACATAGAAGAACCTGACAATGTTCTTGAAATCCCTCACATACATTTGGGAAGGCCTGGATGCAGCTTGTTTGTTTCAGAAAAAGGAAACCACTTCTAAAAGTTTTGCTGAATAATACTATGTTCCCCCTTTCAAATTACATGTACACATAGAGACAGAGGAAACAGCTGTGCATAAAATGTGCATAGTACAGTGAGCCCTTGGTGTCCACTGGTATTTGGCTCCAGGACCACCTGCGGATACCAAAATTGGTGGATGCTCAATGCTTATTTACAATGGCATAGCAAAATGGTGTCCCTTATATAATATGGCAAAACCAAAGTTTGCTTTTTGAATTTGTTTTCTGAATTACTTTCAAGCCATGGATGGTTGAATCTGCAGATGTAGACTCCATGGATACAGAGCATCAACTGTAATGTAAATCCTTCTTGGAAGCATACAGAGTAGTTTACTTCCACAGACTTTAATTTAGATGGACTTCCATTTTTGGTATTGGGTTTATATAAGTACACACACTTTAGAGCAGGGGTCCCCCAAACTACGGCCTGCAGGCTGAACCTGGCCTGTCGAGCCCTTCCTACCAGCCCATGGCCGGTCCTGCTGCCACCGCTGAGCATGCCTGCCGCCGGACGCCATTTTGGAACACAAAATGGCGTCTGGAGTTATGCACATGCGTGCGCACGCCTCTGTTCCTCCGGAAGATCTGGGGGCCGGTGAACCAGTCCCCGGATCAAAAAGTCTGGGGACCCCTGCTTTAGAGACAAGAATTCAATGAACTTTCTTTATGCATAGCCAAGCACATTTCAAAAGCTGCCAGTAACCAATATTTACCCTTATATATAAAGGACTGCCTATGCTCAAAAGTATGCATTCTCCTTCTGCACCACCTCACTTTGCTTGCTGGCACGAAGATATCTATCTAGTCACAATCGGTGAGTACAGCACTGAGCTGGACAGTTGTGTTGATCATTTATCATGTTCTAACTGGAGAAAATTAAAGAGAACAAGAATTGAGGGCCATCTGAAATTGAAGATTGCAACACCAAGAGTGACAGATGGTGATCAATCAACAAATCCAGGACTGCTAATTTTTACTAAAGTTTAATAAAGCATGTACTTTATCAAATGATGTGATAAAAAATACATGATGGAGACAGTATGGTGAGTAGTTGCTGCTCTGACTTTGTATTAGGCCCAAAGGGGCATCTATAGCACCTAGGGATATAATTCTCTATTAATTTTCTTCTAAAAGAAAATGATGTATAACTTTAGCAATGATCTTTCCACTGCAAGAAAGTTGTTGAAAACCATGCAGTTTTCAAGTTGCATTTGCAATCTGAGACTTACTATATTACTATATGCACTTGGTTATTTTGCACATAAGACAGCATTTTGTTGTAGAGGAAACAGCATATTCTGCATGGAAAATATTATTTCTAAGCAAAAATGTTATTTTCTGTGCAGAAAAAGCTGTTTCCTGTTATAAAAGGCTGATTGCTGTGCAAATCAGTCACAGGCAAATTCTGCACAGAAAAAGCATCTATCTTTTTCTATGTAGAAAATAATATTCTGTGCCCAGAAAATGTTGTTTTATGTACACACAAAAAACTATATGTGATTCTATACAGAATAAGTCCTGAAATGCAAAGATTCTTGTCAGTCCAGAATATTTCTGTCCAGGGGTTTTCAACCATTTTTCAAATATTTTTGAATATTATTTCCATTCCTACTGAAACTACATTTGCACTTCATCTATTTGGCTTTCTTACTTGAATTCAACATGATCAACCTTGCTTAGCACATATGATATTGTGCAGTTTGATAAACATCTTTGTATGTGTGCTCTGGCTCTTTTACCTGTAGTTAAATGCATATAAATGTGTACCCCCTTTCCTAACATTTCACCATGTGAGAACTTCACTATTTAATATCAAAATTAGATGAGTGAAAAATGAAAGATAAAAGCAGTGCTTCAAAAACTGTTACTTTTTATAGATGAGAAAGGGAAATCTTGAGAAAATGTACATTCTGAATGTGAATTCAGAATGCTGTAATTAATAAATACAGCATTGGTTCTTGCAAAAGTGTAAGATTCTTATAAGCATCTAAGAATTATTGGATAGTCAAAACACTGTTATAAATCTCATCTGTTTTAAATACGAGATCATACCAACTATATGAAAGGCTTTCAAATAACAAAGCTATTATACTAGGACTGCTGAATTGACTAAAATTATGTATACTGAATACTGATATTTGTACAGTCTATAACTTTGCTCTAGGAAAATTACAAATAATTAATTCAGGATGTCATCTAACATTGAACTGGTGCAGAAGTCACAAGCCTTCTTTTAAAAGCCTTGCCACTTCCTGCATTATGTTAACAGATTTAAGCATAATGATATAATCACTAAGTGTGAACGTTTCATAGGAGGAAAAATCTGGCAGATAAAGATCCTCACCATCATTTGAACACTCGAACTGGACTTCCTTTTCTGATTTGACCAGTCAGAGAGAAAGGAAAAGAAGAAAATATGACTGGTTTGATTTGATGTATCAATGCATGGAGAACAGTATTTTTTTTTTTAACAAGGGCTAATATCCTGGAAGGGGAAAATACTCTGGATGCAGTAAAATTTCCTGCAAAAGGAGGGTGTCAAAACACTTGCATGCTGCTTAGATATATACTTTCTACCCACCACTCGACAGAATTATGAACGCAGAAGACAGCTGCCCCTGAACCCAAGGCACAGCAAACTCTTATAAAATGTAGGGCTAGCATAGTGGCTGCAACAACCATCATCAGCACAACTGTTTAAACAGACCAATTTTGTCAAACATGGTTACAGACCTGCAAGAGAAAATGGCATTGAGCAAAACAAACCATCTGAACTGGTCAGCAGCAGCAGCTATTGTATTTTAATGGAAAGCAGTAGGTTAACTTTGGACAATATCCTTTCATAGAGTACCCAGCAAACACAAGTCTCTGGGGTTTAATGGTGGGAGGATTATGAAACCTCTGCTCTCACAGTCCATCAAGTATTATACTGAAACTGATCCAGCTAATCTTTGGATGTGTGGCGGGTCCACAGGAGAATCATCTTGCTTCTGGATAATATTGATAGAGATTGGCTAGATTTAGGTTACTAGAGTAATTTGCAGTGACATGCAAAGGCATATACATACAAGAAATCCAAAGAGAAATACAAAGTGAAAAACATACTTAAATATCAAATTTATGGGAGGGGGGAATCACAAAGATAAAAATTGAAGCCAGTCAAATTCCAGGAAATTTTGAAAAACAGAAGAAACACATGTTACCTTTTTCTAATGATATATGGAAAGCTTTATCTAAAACTTAACAATTCTGTGAGCAAGAGATGACACTTTTCTTCAGTTGTACCCTAAGGCATTACATTTGTATAGTATCTCTTCTCCTATAGAATTTTGGACTATGCACTTAAAAGCTGAAAACCACATATGAAAACTACAAATACATTCTATTTCTTCCCAAAAATATTTTATTTGATCTGACCTTGTTAGCTGAGGTCTGTAATTCACTGGCTTCTGCCAATACACCCGCATTACTTCTGGCAGAATGTAGTAAAGGACTGACAAACTTTATGCTAGTATTCTAACAAACAAAATGTCAAGGTCAGAGGGATTCTACCATTCCAAAATGGCTGATCTATGAACAGCCACAAAGGACTAACAAGTTTATTAAAGCATAGATTTAAAATGACCACCTAATGAAGAAGAAGAGTACACTCAGCCTCCACATTTGCAGCTTTGACTTTTGCAGATCTGATTATTCATAGATTTTATTAATATGTTCTGTCTAGGAATATTTAGGTCCTCCAGTGCAACTTTGTGGTCAACTTTAACCAAAAGTTGCACTAAAAGACCTAGAGATTCCGAGAGAGAACACTCCACTAGGCAAATGTCTGGCAAATGTTGACCAAAGAGTTGCTCTGGAGGACCTAGAGGTTCCTAGAGAGATGTTCTCTCAGATAAAAACATAAAGTTTTTGTTATTTGTGGTTTTTCCATATCCACGGTGGTCCTGTGCCCCTAACCCCAATGAATGTGGAGGGACAAATGTAGTTGTTTCAGTGTCATATTAAACAGAAATAAGAAAGGCACACGGTAATGAAAAGTGAATAAGACATATTGTTAAATGTCCTCAGCATTTTTAGCCTACCTTCACTCCATCAGGTTTCTTCAGTAAACTCTTGGCTGCTACAAATTAAATAGAAAGAAGCAGTGTCAACTGACAAAATTCAATAATAGTGAAACAAGAAATAACTGCTTTTATTTCTTCTCATTGGAAGCATCACTCTCAGCTTTCATTTTATTTATTTATTTATTTATTTAATATGCCATCTTTCTCCCAAAAGGGACACATACCTGAGATGTTAATAAATCATCATATAGTTTCCCTGTTGCTGTCCTTTTGTTTTGCTTTCAATTTAGACCTTTCTTTCTATCTATATTAAGCACATGCCCACTGCAGTGGTAATGTTTTATTACTATTTATGATGCAATATCTACAGTGTAGGCAATTATTATTTAAATGTTTTGTGTCTGCATATGTACACATGCCTTTATGAACAGGAAGATAATGGAACAAATATGAACCATTCTGGAAAAGGTATTAATGACATTCTAATTATTTCCGGCATCAAGGGCAAAAGCTTTGTCTGCACTGGCAAGGATACTCCAGAGGTAGTCTTGGCCCTGCAGCCATTCTGATCTGCTCCCATTACCATGGTCTCTGTTCCTGCACCACAGTGGCTGTTTGCATGGGCATCCCACTGAGCCACCTGATGCATCCCCTGCTGCCATGGGCTGCTAACCTCTGAGATCGGAATGAAGTGCTCAGTGATAGTAATGTGACTGGGCACCTTGTTCTGACTTCAGAACAAGGGACCTGTGGTGGATACAGCTGATGTCTCAGCAGGATGTCCATGGAGACTGCCACAGCACAGGAGTGGAGAGTTCTGGATCTTCCTGGAAAATTTGGAGCAATAGCTATGTTATTCTACTCTGTTTTAAGGCTAGTATAGCCTGGTTCTGATGCAGAATGTTCCAGATGTCTTCCAAATTGCTCGCACCAGAAATGGGGCTTAGGATGTGTATCATCTGAACAAGATGGCACCAGAATGGGAGGGGTGGGAATGGGCTTTTTGGTTCATGTAGACAAGACCAAATATAAAGAACAACTGATCAAAGTGATCAAGACCTTAAATCATATGCATTTAATTGTTTACCTGTACAGGGGTGCTACATTTTACAGCATAGACCAGGATGTGAAACTGTTATCCTTCCAGATATTTTGGACTACAGCTCTTATAAGCCCTTATCATTGGCCATTCAGAGTGAGTCTGATGGGAATTATATACCAAGACATCTGGATGATTGAAGGTTACCCACTATCGTCCTAAGTCATATCCATACATGGTAAGTAGTCAAAAAAGAGTCTGATGGACTATATGACTGAAATCAGCACAAAAAAACACACCCCAGTTTTCTATCTCTTTTTAAAAAATAATATTTGTATTAAACCTAATGACAGCCAACATTTTGTGGCTTCCTTACAATTCAAAAGACATCTTCAGAATAAGATAAGTGCATGTATATTCCATTAAAATGTATTTAAATCCTATTCAGATCAACATAATAGTAGCTGAACTGTATGCAGCTATTTGCCATTAAAAGATAGTGATGAGTTGAAATTGAAGAGAGATGAATATTTAATAGTGCACTTTACTACCAATGATTTCAGAAAGACCTCAGCTACTATCCTAGGAAACTTTATTGGAAGTAATTATTGTTTGTATGAATAATTGTGCCCACACAATATATCTCATCAGAAACTCAGCTGAAAGATTAAGGTAAATTGTCTTGATAATCTCTATCCAATTACTGTATTACTTTACATTATTGCATTTTGCAACATTGTATTGTTACTGTATTGAGAAGTATGCATATCTAAAAATAAGAACCGTATTTCAGAATATAATGCAGGTACACAAAAATAACTAAAATCTCAAGGTCTAAATGTATTTAGAATGATAGATTTGACAACACATTTTTAGTTAAGGGACTGCACAATTACATTTTAGCAAAAAATATAATCATCTTGACATAAGTAAGAATTGTCCGTGTTGTAGTTTTGCTCCACTGTGAAAATTGAGAAAGCGAGGGCCTGTTGAAGCACTTACCATCTGAGATCCTGCCCATTCCAATAGTGGGAACACTGCATATGCAGGTCCATGTGTGCTCTAGGTAGCCTATTCATATACTTCAAGCATGAACAACTTGAAAATTCCTTTTCTGATGTTTGTAATACTGGTTTTGAATGGGCAAATCATATACATACATTGCTTGCATCACTCATCACCTCCTTTTGGTAATGAAGTGACAGACAGGGGTGTGCAAGTATACCTCATGGTAGAATTACACAATTTTTTTATTTATAGGCTTAATGAAATCATTACAGTAGTATAACTTACATTCTATGAGTACCGTATTTTTCGGCATATAAGACGCATTTTTTCTTCCCCA
>CM034708.1:31130364-31143043 GCA_020142125.1 Phrynosoma platyrhinos
AGCGCTCCGGACCAGGGTGTCCTGGACGCCCTGGTCTGCATCCCCCCTGGGCTAATACATTTTTCTTCCTGAGGTGGACTGGGCTAATATATTTTTCTTCTCCATGTAGAAAAGCTGAGTGGAATGGCAGCTGAATCTTTTTTCAGTGATAGGGTCCTTCACAACACCTGAAGTTAGGAGGTTAAGGACAGGTGATCAGTCATGCAGTAGGAATAAACAGCCAGGGAGTCCTAAACAGCTGGGAGGCTGTCACTGGTTACTCCACATTGGCTGATTATCTCACTCTGCCTAACAGTAGAGTTGGCCTTGAAACTGAGAACACTGGTTTATGTAATCCATCATGTATTTATTAATTTGCTGTTTGTTTAAAATGTGTATGTGGTTTATTTTCAAAATAAAGTAAGCATTGCCTACAGGATATGAAATATTGTAGGTTTTTTTAAAAAATGATGGCACAAGTCATCATACTTGGATTTATTCTGTGATAAGTGAGACACTTAAAGTTCTTCAATAACCAATTATGCAATAATTTATTGTTGTGTGCCTTTAAGCCATTTCTGACTAATGGCAATTCTCAGGTGAATCTAACATGGGGTTTTCTTGGCAGGTTTTTTCAGAAGGGGTTTGCCATGCTTTCCCCTGAGGCTGAGAGCATGTGATTTGCCCAAGGTCACCCAGTGGGTTTCATGGTCAGATGGGGAAATTGAACCCTGGTCTACAGTGTCACAGGATTAAATGGCAGGTCTATAATAGTTTCTAACAAAAAATCTACAGGGGTAAAAGTGATTTGTAGGGAAGACTGGGATGAGGAAAGGGATGTCAGAATCATAAATGAATATGTAATTGTTTTATAGAATTACATAGTTGTCTTACAAAGACCACAAAATAGCTGTCATCAGTAAAACAAGAGAAACCGAGGCATATATTACTTACATCATATGCGCCAGCCTTGATCTGTTGGTAAAGTCTATGTTGATCTTCATCCCAAAAAGGAGGGTATCCCACCAAGAGAATATACAGAATAACACCTGGGAAATGTCCATAATACCATGAAATTAATTAGTTAAAATAACTCAAATAATTACACAGGTTTGCAATGAAAAAACATTTTTCAGTATTGTAGCTGTTTTAAATATATTTTGGGGTGATGAATTTGGGAAAAAACATCAATAAAACATATCATGCATTGTTCTTTCACAAATTCAATATTTTTATCAATTCAAGTGTGACTCAACTTTAAGTGCGGACACTGATGTTCCAGTGCAATTCCTTTTAGTATTTTTCAAGTTTCCTGTGTTTAATATCAGCAAAGTTAAGTGTTTTAAAAGTCTATTAGAAGACTTTAATCCCATTCTTATTCTTTGCATGATAATTCTATGCAGGATCATTTCATTCAGGCACATATGACAACATAGAAATGTTAAGGGAAATTGTGAAAAAACTGTTGGTGATGGTGGTTGTGTTTTGATTTAGAATGCCAAATTCCTATAAAACCAGCATATACTTCTAATAAAGTTTTTATAACCCTCAATTTTGCAAGCCGGTGTGAGAACCTCTCTACTAAAAAAAAAAAAAATGTTACAATGTTTTTGCAGACTCCAGTTTAGTGTATAGAGACAATGAAAATGCCTGTTTCCTTCAGTGAAGTACACACTTCTGAATCAGAAGTTGGAAAAGTTACTTTTTAGGACTAAAACTCCCAGAAACTTGGTTAGGTCAGTGGGTTTTGTATATTTTAGTCCACAAAATATACCTTTTCACAACCTTTGCCCTAAGTAGAAGTGCCTCTTCTTCCCCTCTTCATAACATCAATGAGAAATTTCATGGGGAAGAGGAGTAATATGTGCCACATTCACCTATAAACTCTCCAAAGGAGAGTTAAACCTTTCCTGCAGAAACTGCTTTTCTCCAACTGCTTGAGGAAATGGGTGAGTTTGCAGATTTTTTAAAAAAAGAGAGAGAAAGTAATTATATTAAGAATGCTCCCTATGAAGTCTAAAATATAAGCTCCATTCAGGATTCTATAAGGCAGTCTGTTCAAAATTGCAATAGATGTTGCAATTTTGTGACCAAATTAATCGTGACCAAAACAATGGCACTATGCCACAGGAGTTCCTTGAATGTCCAAATGTTGAGTGTGATGTCTGCAAAGAGAAAATGTATAAGCATACTGCTGGAATCATATAGAACTTCCACATCAATGGGGACCCCATTACATGGAAGTCTCTGTATGATGCTATGATTCTAGGATCAGATCTAGGTAACAGTTGGAGAGAAGACCACCAAGGATCTCTAGGCAGGGCTAGGGAAGAATCTTGCCTACAACTCTGCTGTCAGTGAAAACTGCTGTCAGTAAAGGTTGACTATGCATGGGTCTATAGCAGAATTCTGTATAAGGCATCTTCCTGTTCTCTTTGCTGTGTGACAGTATGAGTGAATACCAATGGAGTTTTGGCATGCCCTACAGATCATGAAGCTGCTAATATCCTGAAGGATACCATAGTAAATAAACAGTGAGCTAGAAAAGAGAAACAGCAATTTGGAACACCAAACCAAACCAAGAAAACCTGAGCATGGGAATACAATCTAGCATAGGTATATTTCACTGATTTCCTGCATCTCACTCACCCATTCTATGGAAGCATTTTAAATGAAAGACAAAATACACATCAAATTAAAAGTTCCTTACCACATGCCCACATGTCCACTGGCTTTCCATAGGGGTCTTTTCGTAGCACCTCAGGGGACAGGTAACCTGGCGTACCAGCAAAACCTAGAAAGAAAGAATTCTTATAATATATGGATGTACCCATCATATTAAACTTATAAATATTTATCTGTATACTAGATTTTCACTACTTTTCCATCTCCATCTGTTTCTATAATAGGGACAACTGTGCATTGCTCCTATAAATCCACTGTAGGCCTTAGGCTGTGAGGAAGCAAATTGACTCACAAAGAATTTGAACAGGCACATAAAGCTGATCACATCAATTTAGTCCTTTTAGAAATGTGAAATATTTCCACTTCATCTTGTCTTATGTTGTCGGATTTTAGCCAGGCTTTGAATGTTGCATAGGCAAACAACAACTAATTTTGTCTCTTCCTTACTCAACCATTCTTCCACCAGTACCCTGAAGGAAGGTCTGAAGGACTGCAACAAATTGGTGAGAGAATGAGATGTAACCTCCTTCAGATTATACTCAGGACAAATGCAAGGTAAGAAAGAAACTGAATATGAGACCAGGCAGATTTTTCAGGAAGAGACACAAAGCTTATGTGCTAACCAGTGCCCATTCCCAAAGCAGTGGGCAGGAAGGAATAGGAAAGGCCTGTAAGAGGAAAAATAAATCTCCTACTTCCAAAGACTGGAAACTTATTGAAGGCTGCATCTGCAGTGCAGAAATAATCCTGGTTGATGCCCCTTTAACTGCCATGGTTAAATGCTGTGGATTTCTGGGATTTGTAGCTTGTTGTAGCACCACAGCTCTCTTACAGAGAATTCTAAATATCTCACAAACTACAAATCCAGGATTCTCTAAGACTGAACCATGGCAATTAAAATGCTGTCAAACTGGATTATTTCTGTAGTGAAGATGCAGCTGTAGTTTATTTCATTAGGGGCTGGGAGCTTTGATGTCACTTGGGCAGTGTATCCAAACTTTAAAAGGGTTATCCAGCAGTTTAACACATTTTGGGCAAAGAATTTAGCACTGTGGATTAACCCTTTTAAAGTTCAGATTGAAACCCAGAGACTAACCCATTAAAAAGCCAGCAGTTTCCATTCACTTTAACTAGTAAGCAGTGACCTTTTGGAATCAAAAATACCACTTAGGTTTCTTCAGATCTTACAGGCAAAACAAGATGAACACCCTCCTGAATTGAATAAGGAATTTGTAAGGCACTATGTCCATTTTGCACACCCAGTTTTCCCTGCCCTCTGTAGGGGGGAAATCTAGAACTTGTAGAAGCAAAGCTGGGATACAACCAGGAAATGACACCTATTGATTATCTGCCCATATATTAACACTGGCAAGCAAAGGCATTTTCATTCAAGTGCCTTTTATGCAACTAACTGACTGCTGAGGAAGAGATTGTTAAAAGACCAGTGCTGTACTATCCCATCATCATCATCATCATCATCATCATCATCATCATCATCATCATCGATGTTTTTAAATTTCTTTTACAAATAACTCCTCTAGTTTAGCATTTTTGCACAAGAAACAGCATTTTATTCCCATGAAATGTTTCTGTACAGAAATATTATTTTCTGTACAGAAAATACTGTCTTCTGCACAAAACAACATTGTGTGAATTTTGTGCAGAGTAAATCCCAAACTGTAATGATTCTCATCAGTCTAGTATTCTTCCTGTTAGAGGTTCTTAAAACTAAAAAAAGTTTTGTCATTTTACTAGTTTGAAAATATGTTTTTTTAATATCCTTTCCACTCATATTGCCCTGTCTGATCCTATTGGAACTGTAATCATTCTGCAGCAGCTGCTGAGCTAGCTTGGTTTGCTTTTATCCTTAGTGGTTTCTTAAGTGAATGAGCACTGTACATTAGATTACATCCCACAGAAAAGGACCTTAAGCAGCTAATAGTGACTGTTCAAGGTGACTGAAAACCCCAAAGTGATAAGAAAGTAGTTTTGTCTTCTCTTGCTGAAGAAATAAGCCAAGAAATACTGTGAAAAATGAGAACAATGTTCTCTTATTTAAGAAATTCTGCAGTGAATAAGTTTATTTATTTATTTGCACTCTGATTGCCTAGTGACCTGGGCCAGAGAACATTGCACTCACTATATATGAGCTTAGTTTGCCCTGGTTGCTGTTACTCCTGACTGTTATCCTCCCAAGAGACATAGGAGGGAGGTTCACCTCAGGAGGAATTTTGCCAGAGTCACAATATTCAAAGGATAAAAAGCTCAACATTTCTGAAGGGTTTGCATGTGCGTAATATTTGAGCAAAATGCAGCTAGAATTTTGACTGAGTGTCTGTGTGTGACAAAACAGGAACCATCCATAGTTAACATACTACGGGTTCTGCTCCACCTCATTTGATTTTCATGAGAATAAGGTGGTGTAGTATAAGCAAATAAGGTAATAACAGTATACAGGTTAAGTCTCCTTTATCTGAAATGCTTGGAGTCAGAGGTGTTTTGGATTTCAGGTTTTTTTTTGGGAGGGATTCTGGAATACCTGTATTTGCATATACATCCATAATGAGATATCTTGGAGATGGGGCCTAAATCTAATCACAAAATTCATTTATGTTCCATATACACATTACAGTCTGCAGGTAATTTTGTAAAATATTTTTAATAATATCTATGTACAATCGCCCCTCCATTTTAGTGGGCTTGAAATCTGCAGTCTTGATTATTCATGGAAGGGAGATCCCCACTGGCTAAAATAGCACACACACACACAGGGCCACGCACGGGACTTGAATGGGACTTGAATATGTGTGAGTTTTTGTTTTCACGGGGGAGTCTGGAACAGATCTTCTGCAAAAACAAAGGGGCAACTGTATATCAGAAAGCAAAGGTGTCACTATCTCAGCCACCCATGAAAAAAATGGTTTTGGGAATATTTTGGATTTTGGAATTCTGGATAAGGGAGATTCAACCTGTACACAGAAGGGGAAAAAATGAGGACAAAATTGTTTTCTTACCAAACCAGGCCTGTTGTTCACCTTGCACTTCAATGGCCAATCCAAAATCTGCCAGTTTTACAGCGGCTCCCTTTGACTTGCTAGCTAGAAGCAAATTCTCTGGCTTTTTAAAGGAAGGAAGAGGAAAATACAAGATCAGTATTTTTAAAAATGATTTTCAAACAAGTTGGGATGATGCATGCTATATATAATGGGGGATGGGGTTAAGAGACACTTGTTTTTCACAATTTACTAGGTAGGCCTATAAACTGTGATGATGCTAGTTGGAGAATTCTACAAGTTCCAAAAAAGTAACATTTCTAAGCTCCGATTAGCTGCTCAGAGCATCTATGAATAACTTCACAATCCTTTGGAAAAGCTTATGCTGAAGAACTTGGTCATCAGATGAAGGTTGATAGTACTAGGTTAGATGAATCATAGGACCAAAACACACTGCAGAAATAATCCAGTTTTACACTGCTTTAACTGCCCTGTCTCAGTGCTAGGGAATTCTGGGAATTGTAGTTTGTTGTGGCATCAGAGCTCTCTGACAGAGAAAGCTAAATATCTCACAATTTGCATCCCACTCCCACAATGAAGGCATTGGGATGGGATGCATAGTTTGCCCACGGTCACAGGGAGACAATATTTAAATGATGCCTCAGCAGTTATGCAACCACTCTTTTTGGCTGTTGGTTGGGCTGTTTCTGCTCGGGGAGGCTTTCGCACCCCGTTTTCAGTGCATCTCCTCCTTTCTACTGTTTCGCAGCATTAGAGCCAGATTTTTTTGAAGTTGGTTGGGTCATCCAGCCCTGGGAGACTTTCACGCCCTTTGTCAAAAGAGGTTTCTGAAGGTCAGGTCACTGGTCATTTTTAATTCCCCTGGTTAGCAATTTGAGAGTTTCCCCCTTGGGCTTAGTAACCAAGAAAGCCCTGGGAGAATATTGTGTCATGGGCCATTGGTCAATGATGCCATCCCTCGTGAGTTATGTTATGTTCGATGAGGCGGTTAGGTTAGTACGCAGCTATGGTTTGGAGGCTGAACTTGGAAAGTGCAAGATCAAGTCTGCATTCCATAACTTACCAGTTTACCCATCAGATTTTGAGTTGTTGGGTTTTCGCCTCAATGGCCAATTTTTTATGGATTGAGCCCTCCCCATGGGTTGTTTGGTTTCATGTGCAGCTTTCAAAATGTTTAGCACTTTTTTAGAGTGGGTCCTTAGGGAACAAACTGGCTTTCATGATGTGGTGCACTATCTTGATGATTTCTTATTCACTGGTCAATCAGGTTTGGGTCACTGTTCTTTCTTATTGAAAGAGCTTGAAGCCCTTGCTCTTGAGCTGGGCATGCCGTTAGCCCCTGAGAAGACTGAGGGCCCCTCCACTCGACTGGAATTTTTGGGTATTACTATTGATATGATTAATCAACTTACTATGCTTCCAGGGGATAAAATTTCTCGTTTGCTGCAGTACATCCAGCACTTCTCAGCCCAACTAAAGGCTACCCTGTATGACTTTCCAGAACCATCATTTGTCACTTGAATTTTGCTTGTACAGTACTTGCCCCAGGCAGAGCATTTTATGATGTCTCTGTGACAGAATTAGTGAGGTTTGTAGACTACACCACAGAATTAAACTTACATCCAGCATCAAGGATGGTTTGGAGGTTTGGATTCAATTTTTGAGTGAATTCAATGGGGCTTCCTTTTGGCGAGAAGAACTTAAGCTCAAGGATGCTTTGCAAATACTGTATGATGCTGCAAGGTCAGTTGGATTTGGGGTATTCTTTAATGGGAAATGTTGTGCACAGGTATGGCCTGACAATTGGGCTCATTCACTGATTTGACCTTTCTTGAATTTTTTCCAATTTTGGTGGCTGGTACAATATGAGCTGAAGAACTGTCAAACTCTTCAGGTCATTTGTGGTGTGCGAATCTTGATACTGTGCACATTATTAACTCATTAACCTCCAAATCCCAGAGGGTTATGTGCCTTGTCAAGGCTTTCACTCTACAGTGTCTACACTTTAACATTTTGGTTACAGCACGACATGTGCCAGGGATTGATAATGCTATTCCAGATGCTCTTTCCTGTAAACAGATGGAACGTTTCAGGACATTGGCACCAAAAGCAGCACTGAAGCCAGAATCAATGCTGAAACATCTGTGGAACCTTGGCAGTGTGCAGTAGCAAGAACATTGATTGTCCATTGCACCATCCACGAGGCAGAGCTACCTTAGGGCTTTAAAGAATTTTTTTTAAAAGTTTAAGTCTAGACACAATTTAACTAACATCTTACCTCCACCTGTGCCACATTTACTACACTATTGCGTATATCTGCATGATAGATTAACTTCTTCTATTTGGTCGCGCCTCTCAGCAATTGCATTTTGGCTGAAATTGCAAGAGGATTGGGACACAACTGCTGACTTCCACATCAGGAAAGTGCTGGAGAGCTGGACTAGGGAGAGGGGTAGAGTAGTTGATGCTAGGATTCCACCATCTCCAGATATATTGAAGGGTTTATGGGATATTTGCATATTGCCATTGGTGTTTTACTATTCCATGCCGCCAACTTGATGACCTTCTTTGGGGCATTAAGAGTAAGTGAATTGGTTTTGTCCTCTAAATGAGATGCATCTCAAAAGGCTTTATATTTTGCTTAACTCCAGGTTACACCCGAGTCTGTTACACTGTTAATTCATTCTTCTAAAGCTGACCAACAAGGCAAGGTCTCAACCATTTCATTTAAATTAGCTGCGGACCCTCACATCTGCCCAGTTCAAGCACTCTATGACTACGTATGTGTGAGAGGACACAGTGTAGGTCCTTTGTTTATTCATCAGGCTGCTTCGCCACTAACTAAATATCAATACTGGAATATTACTTCTAGGGTGCTAGCTTCTTTGGGTTTGCAAACGTGCAGTTTGCCAAGTACTCTTTTTGCATAGGTGCTATTTCGACTGCAGCTGCTCTTGGATTTCACTCTCAAGCTATCAAGCAAATTGGCTGAAGGAAGTCCTAGGCTTATTGTAAATATATTTGAAACTTTTGTTGTTGACATGTCTTTTCTTCTTTTTTCAGATCACAACTTGTGGCTGAGGAGACATTGGGTGCTGGTGTGTGGCCACAGTATGATCTATTGGCAACCCACTAAGTTCGGCCACTTCGGATCCCATCTTGGATTGAGTGATGTTGCTCAGTTTTAATAACTCAGCAAGCATGGGCTTTGTTGGCACAACCTGTTGCCGCTATTATTTAAGGAGTGCCGTGGGCCTCCTCCCCAAGTTGTGGTTATTCATTTAGGGGGTAATGATCTTGGTCTGCTAAAGGGGATTGCTTTGGTTTTGCATCAAGCAGCATTGGCCTCAGGCTGAGCTGGTGTGGTCGGCGATGCTGCCACGTCAGGTATGGAGGGGCAAGGGCAACTCTTGTTGTCTGGACAAAGCCTGATGGCAGGCTAATACTGAGATTCACCATGCTCTAGAAAGTGGGTTGGGTCATTTTTTACCACATCTGCAAATCACATGTCAAAGACCTGAGCTTTATCGAGTGGAATTCATTTATCTGAACTAGGCAACTCTATTTTCTTAATGGACCTGCAACATGGGATTAGGAGTGTTTTGAATGCCTTGGTGGGAGATAGGAGCTAAGCAGATGCTTGCCCCGTATCTTTGGGCATGTTTTGAAATACATTTGAATTTTGGTGAGCACCTAGGACACTGTTTGGGTAGAAGAGAGGTCTCTTTGGGCCTTGGGACCTGGGAGGTGGGGAAAGATAAACCTTGGGACTGCATGCAGGATAACCTTTTAGGGCAAAAAGAAGGTGAAGGAAGGGAAAGAGGGAGTTAAATTGAGTTGTGTCCTATCAGAGCTAAAGGCAGGAACTAGATTGGCCTGTACGGAGGGTTGTTCAGCCTAGGCGCACTCTCAGAAAAGGCTTGTGTGTTCTTGCCTGCAGGAGTGAATGGGAGGAGCAACCCACACAAGGATAGGAAACTGGTGGAGAACTATTATTTATATGTCAAAAATTATTTTTTAAAAACATAATTATGGCTGAAGTCCTGTTTCTGCACTATGACAATCAGGTAGTGTTAGCAAGAGGAAAAAGTCAATGGGATAACAGCCATGAAGTAAGTAAGATACTGGAGAAATAGGCTGCTCAGAGCTAGATTTTTTCTGTCTTCTTTTGCCTCCAACTTGTGAACTTCAAAAAAAATCCAAATACGGTACTAGCTTGGCCCACCAGCAAGGTTCTAGCCCATGGTTACTAAAATATTCACTATACTTCTTCTATATCTAACAAAGGAATCTCCAAGAGTCCTTTATTAAAGGAAGAGAAAAAGGTTGGCAACGATTAATTCCTGGAAAGCACTGCTTATGCAAACTACTTAAAGCACTGAATGATCCTATTTGCTTTTAAGCTTCAAAACCCAATACAGTAGGTTGTTAGGTTACAAACAAATACACACACACCAAGTAGGTAAACTTATTCTATTTACAGCATGTGACTATTAAAAGAAGTAGATTTGCTTTCCTATCACTCCATTAGAAATACTTAACACCTGTCAACAAATAATTTTGGTATCAAAGTACAATAAAACAAACTTCATTATCAAAAGGAAGTAAATACACTTTGTACAAAACAGCCATACAATAACAAGCTCAGTTGACGTTGGGACAGCTGGACTCTACCGTTAAAGGAACATGCATCAGCCATTTCAGGACAACAGAAAATGTTAACATGGTGGTCATGCGAGAGTTCTGAAGAAGTTGGGGCAAATATGCACAACTGAAGGAGGATATGGGAGTACAATTTGAAAAGTTCATCCAGGAAAGGAACAAATCAGAGTCTGGGACATAATGTTGCACGTTAGCTGCAGTCATGCATGTGGCAGAAAGGAGACAACCATTTTACCTTGCTCACAGTGTGGAAATGGTCATACAGCATTTATTGGTGAGAGCATCAAATTTATGGTTTGCATTAAAGTGCAGGGGCAATTTCAAAATCATTTCAGCCAGGGATGATTATTTTGTCACAAAGGATATTCTCTATACACCAGGGAATTTTTCTGCGGGAAGGAAGATCTTGGTCCAAATGTAAATAAAGTTAGTTATTCTCAGTTCTCAAAGAAACAAATGAAACAAAATAATAAGAGTATTTTGGGTTCATTCTGATGGCTTTGAACAAATGTGTTTAACAAAACAAAACATGGCTTACGTTTCACTGATTTCAATGAGTCTACCCTAAGTATTATTAAATATGTTCAGATGTTCATTTTAATGGATGTTACTTAGTATTAACTTTGGCTGGTTTGCAGCCACAAGTCTTCAGAAATTTAAGGTATCTCAGTTTTGCACAGAATATGTTTTGCATCTCATTACCCTCTACTGGACATAAAATATAATGCTTTTTTAAAAAAAATTAGCAATCTTTCAGATGGACAGTAACTTGAAAGCACACAGGATTGCTACACAATTATGTACTAATCAGGTACATAACCATTGGCTCCACACCTACAGAATTCCTTTCCCAGGAAATTCTAGAAGAGTTTTAGATGGTAAGTGAAGATTAAATTGCTTGGAAGGACTTACAGTGTTAAAACAAACAAGCAAGCAAGCAAACAGGGGATCTGGTTGACAGAAAAAAAGAGATGGTTTTTATAGATAAGATGTAGCACTCCTCTATTGTGTATATAATATTTCTATTATAGGTATTATGAGTGTAATCCACCTTAAACTTCAATGTTTGTATAGGAAATGAAATATAAATTCTGGATAAATAAATGTGTGTGTGTGTGTGTGTGTGTGTGTGTCTGCCTGTGTGTCCAATGATGTATTATTGCCTTTGTAGTCACAACCAGGGTCCAAAACACACTGCAGAAATAATCCGGTCTGACACCGCTTTAACTGCCCTGGCTCAATGCAAGTGAATCCTGGGAATTGTACACAGTTTATTTTGTCACCAGAGCTCTCCGACAGAGAAAGCTAAATGTCTCACAAAACTACAGTTCCCAGAATTCCCTAGCACTGAGTCAGGGCATTTAAAACAGACTCAAACTGGATTATTTTTGCAGTGTCTTGGACCCAAGAAATCGCCTCTCAATTGTGAGGTGATGGGGGAGTTTTGGTTACATAATTGCTGACAGAATGCACAAATAATTCAAAATAGCTTCCTTTTCTTTTTGTCAATGATACTGACAGATTGAGACAAGTGTGGCACAAGGCCCAATGGTGCATGAATCATTCATTGCATATGTCAACCTGGCAATGGCAAGAGGAGTTAAAAACAGCAGGAACTTCTGTGCTACTTTTGAAGGACACTAAACACACATAGCTAATAACTCTGTTGGGACTGTTTGTAAATCTGAGCTTCTCAGATACTCTGCAGGGCAAATGAGAGAAAATGTACTCCTAAAAGTATTCTGTTATGGACAGATCAGATTCTATTGTCCTTAATGGGAAAGATTTGCTCATGCCTTTAATCGTTCCTTTTGAGTCAAACACAGCAAAGAGTGTTACAGCATTTTCAACCAATGTACTATGGCATATGCTCTTGATGATTAGTGACAACATGGTCTTATGCATAAAGTGTTTCCCTGGATAGGTAAACATATATGCTAGAGGAGTATCTATATATTATTTATATATTCATATAAATTATGCAAAATGCATATATTTTTTACTGATGTGCTTTGGAGACACCTATTTATTCATACTTATGTCTGATGTCAGGCATTAAAGGATGAGAACTTGGAAAAAATAACAAAATTACAATAACACGAAGAGGAAACTATGTATTTATATGCAAGCATATGAAAAAGGCAGAAGAGAGGGAGGGGGAGTTTTCTCATAAAATAGTTATTGTTGGATTCTGGATATTGGAATTATAGAATTTTAGTCTGAAGGGGCGGCAAGGACCACCTAGTCTAGCTCCTTGCCATGTAGGAACACACAATTACAGCACTACTGAAAGATACCCATCCAGACTCTGTTTAAAGCAGGGATAGGCAACCTAAGGC
>CM034708.1:31167307-31177902 GCA_020142125.1 Phrynosoma platyrhinos
CTTCTCCTAGGATGGTTGCCATAAGGCTAGGGAGCCCATCCTGCTCTTAAATACAGCGTCATAATAAAATGGTGTCCCTTATACAAAATGGCAAAATTAAGGTTTGCTTTTGGGAATTTATATTTTTGGAATATTTTTAAGATGTGGATGGTTGAATCTGTGGATAAAAAATCTGTGGATATGGAGGGCTGAGTCTAATAAATAAATCAGTCACATGAACATAGGAGATTATGTGTATATGTCTTCAAGTTGCCTGTCAACTTATGGTGACCCCATGGATTTCATAGGGTTTTTTTAAAAAAAAGGCAAGGAGTATCACTCAGAGGTGGTTTTGCCTGTTACCTTCTTTGAAATACAACCTACATCACTTGGCATTTAACTGCATTCTCCCAACCAGGTACTAACCCGAGCTGACCACGCTTAGTTTAAGAGGTTCAGGTTGGGCTGTATGGAAGACTCTGCTCTATCCTCCAGAGAAGGAAAATATCTGGCAATCTCAGAAAAACTTGAAAGACTGATATTACATGGTGTCAAAGCAGTGGTTGCCTCCCTCTGTCCTTTTCTTCATTATGTATTACAAGGTTAAAGTTAAAGCTTAAGAAAACATGAGGTCAAAGCCAAAGCTTCAGAAAGTTCCTTTTTTATCACAACCCCCAAAATTCCTTAGCCAGCCAGGCAAATTGCTATATTGGCTCAAGGATTCTGGAAGTGTAGTCAAAAAGGTACATTTCAAAAGCACTGGTTGAAGTTTCTGCCCTACAGCAATTCTTATTTCAACAATACAAGCTAATAACTACCTTTTCCTTGACTGGGTCAAAAATTAGCCTTAAATAGAAGAAAAAGATATATATCATTAAGTCCCTTAAGGAGTGACATTTCTTAGAATCTGCTCAGAAGATGAGGACTATTTGTCTGAGAAATAAGGAAGCAAAGGGCTTTTGCTATATTTGGCATTATACTTCCACTTATCAGTTCTGTGCAGCCAACTTCTAGAGGACAGCGTCAGAAATTGAGAATTTTTGCTAACTTAGATAAACCAAGCACTTCTACAAATCAATCAAACTGACAACTGCCAGAGAGAATTTTCAATGACTTAATGAAGCATACGTCTGATAATATTAAGTTCCATAGTAAGCTGGCACCTCCAAAGTGGTTTTGGCTCAGCACCTTCCACTGTGCATATTGAGGGTCAATATGTCCATCACCATATTATTATTTTCTTTTTCTTAAAATAAAGAATAGATGATTTGCAGCATGCCCATATTTGCAATCTTCATTTCTAGTAATTAATACTGTTCAGCCACATCTCTGCACATCTCTGCACTCTTCTCTAGCACTATTTCCAATTTCAATTAAAGCTGTCAGCTCCTCAACTCCCCCTCCCCACATTTTGGCTGTTTGGACTAGAAATGAATCTAACTTCCAGGTCTTGCCAGCACAATTTAAACAGCTACTAAAACGTTCATAATCCCAGTACTTCAATCTATGTTAACATCCCTAATTTGTATCTGATTATATTGGGATACGATATAAAATGTCAGAGCATGATGCAGTCAAATTTAAGTGCTCAAGCATAATTGCAATAAGCAGAGGAAGAACATTCACTTACATTCCAGTGGAAACAAAATATGATGTAAATCACCTTGTTCTGGCTAGGGTAAAAAGAAGAGAGCTTAGAAAATTTACTTTTTTGTATACTGGCTTGGAGAGTTGTGGGGGGGGGGGGGGAAATGTTCCAACCTCTGCTAAGAACATCATCAGGTATGGTCATGGATGTGCATTCCCTAGTGACATTCAGACCCCCTTGAAAAGTAATACTACCCTCAAATTACATATTATAAACTGCTTTTGATTGTTCTTTTAGTTCAAGTGTGGACTTCAGACCATGTGTAGTTTCAATCCCATTTTTGTTGCCCAAAACATTCAACAGCCCCAGGACTTTCCCCCATTTACCACCCCCCACACACAAATCAGGTAGAAATTGCCCAACAATCACCTTAATACACCTATATCCCTCCATACTGAAAATATCAGCCAAAATAAAGGTAAATCACAACTAGAATGCATTGGTACAGCCTGCATTTTCCCACTTCCAGTTTACTTTTCAGGGTTGCTTTAAATTTAGCACAGAAGGATGCCATTTGAGAACTGGAATACTTAAGAGTCCAAGGACATGTGGAAGTAGTTAGAAAGTGCCAACAATGTCATTAATGGAATAAAACTTAAGCCTTTTTAGTGGACTTGCATTAAGTCAGGTTAATTCAGTTACGAACTAAAAGTGAATACACTTGTCCCTCCACATTTTAGGCTTTGACTTTGCGGATTTGATTATTCATGGATTTTATTAATATGTTCCCTCTATGAATATCTAGGTCCTCTAGCGCAACTCTATGATCAACTTTAACCAAAAGCCGCACTGAAGAATCTTGAGATTCCTAGGGAGAACATTCCACCAGGCATTTGTAGCTACTCCAGCGCAATTCTATGGTCAATTCTATGGTCTGGCAGATGTTGAACATAAGAGTTGCACTGGAGGACCTAGAGATTTCCAGAGAGGTGTTCTCTCAGGTAAAAACATAGTGTTTTTGTTATTTGCAGTTTTTTGACATTCATGGGGGTCCTGTGCCCCTAACCCCAGCAAATGTGGAGGGACGGGTGTACTCCCCAAAATGTGTGCAGTTACAGAGTAGCAATAGGCTCTAACAACTTCTTCCTAAGAATGGTGTATGGTGAGTTTGTGTATGTTTCAGACCAGAACTAAACAATCTTTACTTAGATTTTTACAGCATGTTTACAAAACGTACTGAGTTTGAAAAAGACAAAATTACCACTAAGAACATATTATGCATGTGGAAAATGGCTACAAAGAATTGATCTGGTACTTTGAATCTTAGAATTTACTTCTACAGAATGGAACAAAATGGAACAGCTATTATGACTAGGGAGTTTATTGCTTGGGGTCTTAAACCAAATCAAGCCTCCTGGGCTGCAGCCAGGAGGCAAGATGGAGGCAGGGATTCTTGCATGCTAAATCACCACCAAATCGCCAGCCACCATCAGCCCAGGTCCCAGCTAAGCCCAGCCAACGCTTTTTAGAAACTGATTTCTAAAAAGCGCTAGCTGAGCCCGGCTGGGACCTGGGCTGATGGTGGCTGGCGATTCGGCAGCAATTTAGCATGCAATAATCCCTGCCTCCATCCTACCTCCCAGCTGCAGCATGGGAGGCTTGATTTGGTTTAAAACCCCAAGCGATAAAATGGTAAATGTAATATTATTCTGATGTGCTGGATTTCACTACAGAACACAAACTCATTACAGAAATTAATTCTGGAACTAAGAAATAAAAGCCAACATATCACCTCCTTATATCAATGGGTTAAAAAGAAGAATCTTTTCTTATGAAGTACTGTTCCATTTTTATAAAAATGAGACATTACTATGGATATCTTAATTTGTAGTGAAATCAACAGGATATAAGCTTCTTGTTGTTGTTAGCTGCCTTTGAGTCAACCTCAACACATGGCAACCCTATGGATGAGACATCCCCCCCACATGCTCCACTGCTCTACTTATGTCTTGTAGATTCAGGCCTATGATCTTCCTGATTGAGTCTATCCATCCGATATGCAAACTTCCTCTCTTTCTTCTGCCTTCTACCTTTTCAATCATTATTGTCTTTTCATTCATGCCTTCTCATGATGAGGCCAAAGTAGGACAGCCTCAATTTAATCATCTTGGCTTCCAGTGAGAGTTCAGGGTTGATCTGTTCAAGGACCTATTTATTCGTCTTTTTGGCTGTCACAGTATTCTCAGCACTCTTCTCTAACACATCTCAAATGAGTTGATTTTCTTTTAATCTGCTTTCTTCAATGTCCAGCTCTCACATCAGTATATGGTAATAGGGAATATAATGGATTGGATGGTTCTAACTTTAGCGCTCAGATGTATATCTTTATTCTTTGGGATCTTGTCTATTTGACTAATTCATATTAAAACTATTGAGAATACTGATTCATTATTATGTATTCCACCCTTCCTCCAAGAAGTGTAGAATAAGGGAGTTGGGTTTGTCCTAAGTTGGTGTTATCACTTCACAACAATGGCTAGAAGAGAAAGTGAAAGGTTGATTGGCATAAGATCCATGTGGGAAGTCTACAGATGAGCTGATATTTAAACTCCATTTTCCCTGGTTCTAGCCCACTATTACAACCTGCATTCAAATTAAACATAAGATACTGCCATTATGAGCCAAATCACTGGTCCTTCTAGCCCCATATGGTTTACTCTGATTGTGAGAAGCTCTCCAAGGTTTCAAATGCAGTCTTTTCCCAGCTCTAGTTTTGGAAATGAGGGATGTGATGACTTGAGTTGGGAATCATGTTACTTGAAGTCTGAATGCAGTCTTTGGACAATTTTTATAAACCACAGACCCCCCCCCCCCCCGATTTGCTAGATGTCTTCACATGGACAAAAACTGGCTGAAAATGTGATGATTCCAGGAAAGGTGAGTCTCCTTTAAACTAAGTAATCATATTTTGCTCCTAGACTCCCCAAAGCAGTTTTACAAGAGCTGAAACAAACCTCTGGCAACTTCATTTTTGGGGTGTCTCAAAATAATGGAAGTTGACTTCTGGTCTTGTAAAACTACTCCTGGGGATGAGGGACTTGGGGAATGACTATAGAGGAGGAAAAACTGAATCCTGGACCTTGCCCATCTCTGAGGTGGACCTAGGACTTTCTGTATGCAACTCATTTGCTCAAACTTATGAATAGGGGATGCCATAGGATGTTCTTTGTGGCCATCTTGCCCTGATACTGCAAAGCAGAAGGCAAATGCTCTGTGGCCTCCACACAAGTGAATATGTACTGCTGGAAAACTCCATTGCTTTCCTTCTAGGAAAAAAAGCTACAACAAGGGGAAGCGTAGCCTGGTCAAGCCAAGAAGAAGAAAACATTAGGGACCTTTCTTCTCTCTTTTTTGCTGGAAAGGACACTCATGCTCTCACTCTAGACATTGGTCAAAGAATGGTTCTAGTAAGATTGTATATGTACATAATATTGCAATCTATGGTAAGCTGCTTTAACTCAGCCCAAAAGCTGGGCATAAATCTTCAAAATATGTAAATAAACAATCATTGAATCACCTGTCATAAGATAAGCATTGTTTTGCTCCCCCATAGTGCCAAAAATATCCTCTTTCCTTTTCCCCTAATGCTGCTTAATATAACAAAGAAATATTACACAAATAACAGCAACCTCTAGGAGAGCTGAGAAGGAAAAAGGATGCCATCAGAATGATCTTTCCAAGGCTTACCAAACAGCTTCTGAAGCTGAACCAACACATATGTCAAAGTGGAAAGCACTGCGGCTATTAAGGGCCAGTGCCTTGCAGATGCCTGCAACAAGCATGACTTAGAAGCTTGTCTAATATCCTCATGGTTATAAGGACATAGTCACAAAGTTTATTTGTTGTGAGCCAGCTTGAAATAAACAATATGCACAAGTTGTCCACATTCTTTCCAAATGAATGAGAAATTTATAAGTATTATGCAAGTTAGCAAGCATTACTCAGGGGTAGGCAATCTTTCCCCTTTAAGAGCCAAGGGACTTCAGCTCCCAGAATCCCAGGAGCTATTGGCCAACATGGGACTATTGGCCAACATGGCTGAGGCTTATGGGAGCTGAAGTCCCTCGGCCCTTAAAGGGGAAAGGTTGCCTACCCCTTACATGCTCACTGTTTATGGTTCAGCATCAATTTAGATCACATACAGCACATGTATTTAGTGGAAACTTGGAGGCCACTTGCTGAGAAACATCCTATTAGTTGCTTACAAATGGGGCATGAAACAGCACTTGGGACCTTCTGCTCCAAAAGCATAACCCTCTACCAACAGGCAACTTGACCTTCACAGTGACACAGGCCCTACTGAAGTAAATTCAATGCAGTTTTTGCCAGCAGAACATTTGAAGCACTAGGACGTGCAGTGAATGAAACATGTAAGGGATTTTAAAGTCAAAGCTGCAGTTTTCAAAGGAAAATTTCCAAAGGAAAATGCAGAAAAAACATGCCTTCTGTGGGTAGCTCAATTTCTAAATATATGTGTGTGGAATAAAGTCCTGGACTAGTATGTTTTCTCAAGAACAAGAACAAACCACCAAACGGGTAGTCATATCTTCTATTTGTTCAGCACATTCTGACCTTTATTTGCCAATTCAGCAAAGTCCAAGCATTCACAAATATGCCTCATTGTTTTGAGAAGGAGGAGGAAAATATAGTTTTGGAAGGTGCATTAACCAATGGCATATCACCTCAATGCATCAAGATGAATGTAAATGGTGTGCAGCAGCAGTATGTTATACTAATTACTCATACTTAATTACCAAGGGGAACACTTATCCAAGTATCAGTTGTGATAACAAATTTCCTCCCACTACACAATTTAATCATAGCAAACATACAAATCATAGCAAACATACAAATAATCACACATGCTCTATTTCCAAAGAGGACTCTAGAATTCTGAATCTGAGGAAAATTTCAAAGCAATTTTCATGCTGGCTATTTGCCATAATAAATGAAAGAAAGAAAGAAAGAAAGAAAGAAAGAAAGAAAGAAAGAAAGAAAGAAAGCTATTTTTGATTTGGCACAGTATATAAGAGAGATAACCAATACAAAAGAGGAGGAAAAATTAAATAAGCTCATGTAAATCCATTCAGCATATAACAGGTATCTGAACAGCTTCTTGCCCTTCTTTTCAACATAGTGCTTCACTCAGCACAGCATATTGAGTACACACACATGCACATACAGGGCTGATTTGTTGCAGTTAAAAGTAAGTAAATTAAGTAATCCATTGTTGTTTTTGTTCTTGTGTGCCTTCAAGTTATTTCTGACTTATAGTAACTCTAGGGTGAACGTATCATGCAGTTTTCTTGACAAAATCTGTCCAGAGGTGGGTTTCCTTTGCATTCTTCTGAGGTTGAGACAGCATGATGTGTCCAAGTCAACCAGTGAGTTTCCATGGTTGTGCAGGGGATCCAAACCTTGGTCTCCAGAATCATAGTCGAATGGCCCAGTAATACATTACACAGTTTAAAAAGTAAACAATACATTACAGAGTAAAAAGTGAGTGAAATAATATATTACTGTTTATAGTGCATGTGTTATAAGACTACTAAGTCCAGAGTCTAAAAGGATGGTATGGTAGATCAATCTTAACACACACCATCTCAATACCTACTTTGAATTGTGTTTGTACAAATGTGATGCAACTATTCATACTGTAAGAGCAATAACCAATTTGTAAAAATTGCTTTAGCTTCCAGTCACCTTTTCCCATTCATCAGTTATATGTAGTCCTTATACCACTGCTCTGTTTGAAGTCTCTGGTGAAAACTAGAATTTGTGAAAGCAATGTTGTGGGGAACAAAGATGTATGAAAATAGCAAATGTGTAAGAGGAGGAAAAAAGTAGGTCAGTTGAAACATGCTCAGGTTTAGTTCCTTTCTTTTTTAATCAGGGCTTCTGGCAGCCAACAGTATGCATGAGACTTTAAAGGGAGGGAGGGTTGGACTGCACAAGGAACAGAAGTCATTGCTGGAGGGCCAATAGCTAAACACAAGGATGCTGTTCAAGATGATGGTAATTGAGTGTTGTCTAAATTTTAGAGTACAATAGATAGCAGAGGTCATCCCTCAATTAAAGAAGCTCTTACTGTTTCATGGCATTTGCTCCTGTCTCTTTGGATATCCTTTTTAGATAACAGCTTCAGCTACTTTCGAGTCATTTTATCTAAACAGTAGATTGCACATTTGCTTTATTCAATGGCATTGCAGGTTCACTGAGAGGCTCCGAGGCATCCACATTCACACATCCACATTCAGAACTTCTCTGCTATTAATCAAGCTGCCACTTCCAATTAGAAGCTAGGAAACCCAATTGCTTAATATGTTCACACAGTATTCGGGTTAAAAGCAGGCAGAAAACAACTATAGAAATTTGTGAATTGTTATTCAGATAAACATTATGCTCCCAAGTAAAGACTGTGTACACATGAACAAGTGATAAGCTATGACAAAGAAATGAGCATCAACAGAGAATTAACACTTCTAGCACCAGCAGTGCTACTCTCTCAATCTGCTAGCTAAGAAAAGCATGTCTCACAGTTCAATTTGTCAGCAGGGTTGGATTTCGGGATGGAAAGAATGTTAGAAAATATTAAAAATATGATAGGAAAAATGAGTGTCTTAACTGTTGGGAAAGCCTTCTGGATGTATGCTTCTCTCAGAGTGGGATACTGCCAAATGACTTTCAAACAATTATAAAATAATTCTGGGAAATTCAACAAAATATTTTTGTTAAATTGTTCAGAACTGTTTTATAATTGTTCAAAATTGGTTTGGCAGCACTCTATTCTGAAGTCTCTCCTACTCTGAGCTGTAGTGTAGCTCTACCTACAAAACTGTGTACACTACGCTCAGTGAGTATACAGCTTTGTATGAATACAGTGCTCTCTTTAACTAGGAGCCATGACTGACCCTGGTTTTCTCAACTAGTGAAAAACATGTGCATAAAAGCAGAGACCATTTTCACTGGTGCTGAACATACAGATGCCAGATATTGTATGCAGTGGCATAATGGACACAATTCTGCTCCTCTCACACATATTTTTTTTAAAAAAATAATTTTATTACATTAAAAACATACAAAAAACAAACCTACATAAATACATACATACATAAATACATACATAAATACACAAAAACAAAATAATACAAAAACATATCACTATTTAAACATACATAACCTATAAACACATATACATAAAAATAAAAATACAGATAAGTATACATGCAGATCATTCTTAAGGCATGTCTTATCTGAAGTTCACAGCTTTTCTTATACCACTATCTACAAACTTCCTTGATGTCTTATAGCTATCTATATATTTATACACTTTATTTATTTCCTCAAAATTTTTCTCTTAAACAAGGTTCTTTAACATTAACCAATATGCGAACAGAAAAAAGTAAGAAGATTAAATTTTAAAACAAATATAATCCAATATTCTGTCTTTTTCCTTTCACCTTTAATCCTATACATCCATTTATTTCAATTTTAACTTTTCTTATTTGTTCATTATAACCAGATTTACAATTCTTAATATAACCTACCTATATATAACCTTTTACATGTATAAGCTTTAGGCTTTCTTTTTATTCATGCAAAATAATATTATCTCTTATTATCTCTTATTTCAATATCAAAGTGATATTAGATCAGTTTGGTTAACTCAAAATCATCTACTAAATTTACTATTATACCTTATTATTTTCAATTGTTAATTTTCTACTGTTTTTCCTTATGTTTCTTCCTATGGTTTTTCATAAATATCCTCTTTACATTATTTTTTCTTTTATATATTCCAACATTTCCTTTCATTCTTCCTCCGTTTTTTTATTGTTCTTCCCTTTCAGCTTTGCTGTTAGTATATCCATATTCATGGCTTTCCTTAAATTTACTAACCAGTCTTCACTTGTTGGTACTGTGGTTTTCTTCCAATGTTTAGCAAAAAGGATTCTTGCTATTGTTAACATATATAATATTACTTTCGTATGTTTCTTTTCCTTAAGTTCATGAGTCATATTTAGTAGACAGAATTGTGGAGTGAATGGTATGTCTATTTTCAATATTTTTCTTATCTCGTCACAGATCATCTTCCAATAGGTTTTAGACCTTCCACACTTCCACCATATGTGGTAAAATGTCCCATTGATTTCTTGGCATTTCCAACAGTTTGATCTCCCGTTTTTATATATAAGATTAATTTTGGCTGGAGAGAGGTACCACTGATGGAACATCTTAATGAAATTCTCTTTATAATTTTGACATAGAGTAAATTTGTTTGTCTTTTTCCAGGCTTCTTCCCAGTGCTCCCATTGTATGTTCTCCCCAATATCTTGGGCCCATTTTACCATAGTGTGTTTTACTTTTTCTTGTTCTAAATCCCTTTCTTTTAGAATTTTATATAATTTCGAGATTTTTCCTCCTTCTGGTTCTAACAAAATTTTATCTAATTGTGTTCTTTCTTCTGTTATTCCCTCTGTTTTCATATCTGCCTTGAATCTTTCTGTTAGTTGCAAATATAGAAACCATTGATCATTTATCTTTTCTGCTCTCAGGTGTTCTCTTGTTTTCATTACAATTTTTTTTTTCTCTATCTTTTACTAGTATGTCTTGGTATCTTATCCAAGGTTCTTTTTCTCTACTTCTTCTGAAGAGGGCCTCTTGAGGAGATACCCAAGTTGGAATATGTCTGTAAAATTTTTCTTTTATATTTAGCCAG
This sequence comes from Phrynosoma platyrhinos, assembly GCA_020142125.1. Taxonomy (NCBI): domain Eukaryota; kingdom Metazoa; phylum Chordata; class Lepidosauria; order Squamata; family Phrynosomatidae; genus Phrynosoma; species Phrynosoma platyrhinos. The sequence continues at coordinate 31,177,654 of CM034708.1, forward strand.
GTTTTAAGCAATGCCCTTCTGATGATATGGTGATTGAAGTCTTTATTGTGTTTAAGTTTTCCGTACCACATAAACCCATGCCAGCCATATATAACGTTTTCTCTTTCCAGATTTATTATACTTTCATCATTGAGTTGAACCCATTCACTGATCCAGTCCAATAAGCAAGCTTGATAATATAATTTGAAATTGGGCAGCACACAACCACCTCTTTCTTTATCGTCAGTTAAGATTTTCCATTTAATCCTT
>CM034708.1:31208822-31243026 GCA_020142125.1 Phrynosoma platyrhinos
GCCTGTGCACGTTTTTTTGCCTCCCACTGTTGGGTCCCTGTACTGTCTGCCTGAAGAACAAGTAAAGTTAAATCAACAAACTTACCGGTATTTCAATGGGAACTATGGGCCTGCTTCTGGCTAATGAGATGGTCAATGAATCCCTGCTCAACCAGGGAAACCCACTGCCTGACCTTGAGCAAGTCACACCCTCTCAGCCTCAGAAAATGGCAAAGGCAAATCCCTTCTGAACAGTGTCTTCTGAATAGTTTGAGGACCCCTGGGCAAACCTATCATAGGTTGGCAGAATTGGCTCCAACAAGGGGTTGCCTTTGTCTTCCTCTGAGGCTGAGAGAGTGTGACTTGCCCAAGGCCACCTGGTAGTTGATTTTCCAGATATATTTAAAAAATGTATTAACTGAAATACAAAGACTGACATCTCAGTCAAACACCACAATCCAAAAATGCACCAGCATTTTCGGACATATAAGGTTAAGGACCTTGCAAAACTACAAATCCCAGGATCCTATAAAACAGAGCTATGACACTTAAATGTGGGGTCAAACTACATTTTTTTTACAGTTTGGCACCACTTTCATGGCTCCATCTTGCAAAATGCTGATATTTGCAGTTTGGTAAAGCACCATTACTCTTGGGCCAGAGAAAGCTTACAAAACTACAGATCCCTGGATCTCACAGAACAAAACTTATGGCACTTAAAAGTGGGGTCAAACTGCATTATTTCTCCAGTGCAATTTAGATTTATGAGTGCATCTGCACTGTACTAATAATGCAGTTTTGACCATGATAAGGTCAAAATAAGCCAGAAATGACTCCAAGGCACTGGATTACCCTGGCCAAATCACACTCTCTCAGCTTCAGAGGGTAGAAATGGCAAAACCCCTCTGAAGAAACCTGCCAAGAAAACCCCCATGGTAGGGTCAAAATAAGCCAGAAATGACTCCAAGGCATTGGATTACCCTAGCCAAGTCACACTTTCTCAGCCTCAGAGGGTGGAAATGGCAAACCTCCTCTGAAGAAACCTGCCAAGAAAACCTCATGATAGCTTTGCCTGAAAGTCACCATGAGGCGGAAATGACTTTAAGGCATGCATACAACAGCAACAACAACACGTTAAATTTTATGGCTTACTTGTGCTCAGAGCCAGCGGTGGCACCATGTCTTGGAGCAGAGCCCAGTGAAGGGGCCAAGGGAAGGCCCAAAACAGCCCCGTGCAGCCCCAAGGAGGGCTGGGGCAAAGCCTTGGCTTTGGTTTAAAGGCGTTTTTTCCAGTCCTCAGGGGAGGGACCCTTGCAGCCTTTGCTTTTGGGAGTAGAAAAGCCAAGGATCGATCCCCTTTAAACCGAAGTCAAACAGGAAAGAGCCCTGGCTTCAGTTTAAAGGTGGTTTTTCCAGTCCCAAAAGGAGGGACCCTTGCAGCCTCTGCTTTTGGGAGTAGAAAAGCTGAGGATTGATCCCCTTAAAACCGAAGTCAAATCTCTCTTCTGGGTTGTCCCTGCCATGGGGCAGCCCAGGAAAGAGCCCTGGCTTCGCTTTAAGGGTGTTTTTTCCACCCCCAAAAGGAGGGATCCTTGCAGCCTCTGCTTTTGGGAGTAGAAAAGCCGAGGATCGATCCCCTTTAAACAGAAGTCAAAGCTCTCTTCTGGGTTGTCCCTGCCATGGGGCAGCCCAGGAAATACCCCTGGCTTCGGTTTAAAGAGTGCTGCCATTTTAGCCTCCCTCCGCAGACAATGACGGCAGAGGGGAGGGTGGCAAGCAGGCAGGCAGAAGAGCTCACTGGCCTGACACGGAGGACAGAGGGCAGAGGGCGAGGCGGAGGAGACGGAGCACGCTGCGCACAGGGGGCAGAGCGCGGCGCGTGCAACCCGGCCACCATTTGTGTCGGAACACAAAATGGCGGCTGGAGAAGCCTGGAAAAAAAAGGCGTTGGCGGCATCGGCAGCAGGACCAGCCAGGGGCCAGTAACAAGGCCTCGATGGGCCAGGTTCGGTCCATGGGCCATAGGTTGCCAACCCCTGCTTTAAAAGATGAACTAAAACATTTAACAGTTCACAACTGCCACCAGCTTCTATTGCTATATTCTCTTGTACAGCATTAGGCATTTTAAATTATTTTTACAGGGTGTGGAATTCAGGTTGAGGAGGACACCAACTCAATAATATGAGTAAGTGAAAGCAGTTTTTATTATTCTGAATTTTTGATTCTAAGTGTTGTATCCCAAAACATACCTTTTCCACATATTTAATAATTATAGCTCATTTCTACTGTAGTACTATATCCGAAGCACTGGTGGCTAGTGGCTCCCCTAAATAGGAATAAATAGGAAGTATTTACTTTATTCCTAACTAGGTCTGAAATTTTGGACAGCTCCTTTACAGCCAGCCAAAATCTGAAACTGATTCACTGTCCAATTGATGTGGGTGCACCAGCTGCCATTGCTTTAGATGGACTGATAGTGGTTTGCACACTTTTACACAGAAGTCTTTCCTATGCTACCTGGAGAGGTCAGACACTGATGCTGCACTCTCTGAATTCTAAACATGTATTCTGCCATAGTGGTAGCAATTTCCTTTCCATATCAAGAAGTGTGAAGGAAGTGAAGGAAAGGGGGAGATGACCCAGCATTCTGCAATGCTCTTCCATGCCAGTCAATGTGATGTAGTGGTTAGTATTGAACTCAGGCTTAGAGGGAAGGAATGGAAGGGAGTTATGAACTGGGACTAAATTATCCAAGAAGTTCACTGGGTGACCATGACCCACTCTTTCTCTGTCAACCTGACCTGGCTAATACCATGGTTGTGAAGATAAAGTGGAAAGGAAGACAGCCATATGAAAGCCATCTGGTGTATGGTACATCCTTGTCTCTCCTGACTCATTTAGAAAGCCAGAAAGGGACCAGTGAAGTAGGTAAAGGGAATAGTCAGTGCCTCACAATAACAAAGGATTTCAGCACACTAAAGGAGGTAGTTATAAAACTGTAATTGAAAAAGCCCTCCCTGAATCCTACTGTATCAGATAAATACCAGCCAGTTTCCAATATTTAATTTCTAGGCATGTTACAGTGGCATCTGGTAGTATCCCAGTTCCAGCAGTTAAACAGATGGTTTAGATTTATTTCAATCTGCAGACCTAGTTATGGGGCAGAAACTGCTTTGGTCACTTTTGTAGATTATCTACACTGGAAACTAGACAGAGGGAATATGTTGGTTCTGCTGGAACTCTCAAAGACAATTTATACCACTGACCATTTTGAGGCAACTTAATGGCATGGAATGTTGATGTACTGTTTTTGATGCTGCTGTTGTTTTGTTGCTGTTGTTGTGCTTTCATGCAATTTCCAACTTACGACAACCTAACATAGGGTTTGCTTGGCAAGATCTCTTCAGGGGAGGTTTGCCATTGCCTCCCTCTAAGACTGAGAGAGTGTGTCTTGCCCAAGGTCTTTCAGTGACGTTCCATGGCTGAACAGGGATTAGAAATCTGGTCTCCCAGAGTCGAAATCCAACACTCAAACTACTACACTACACTACACTTCACTGGCTCTCAGTACAGTTTTACTCTATTTCCAATGCTAGACAAAAGATAAAATTAAAATGAAATTAAATTAAATAAAGATGAAAATGATGGTGATATATGTTCCCCAGAGCTCATTGGAAGAACAAAGCGATGTCAAAGAAACTTATAGCAAACAGGTTCATGCATTAAAACTACTTAAATATATTTTACTACAGATACGACCATGAAATTGTAGATGACCAGGCCAATAAATGTGAAAGAAATGGCTCACAACAGTCAGATTGCCATTGCACATCCAGCTGCAAATATGTACCTTTGAAATAAATGTATTTATATGTGAAGCTGAAATTCGTCATTCCATAATGATTCACAGCATGCATTCAGAAGAAGCCATCCTGTTTCAACCTTCTCTAAGAGATAAAATCATTAGGAAATGTGATACTGTGTCATTTAATTGAGCTCAGATATACAGTGATTCAGCTTTCCACCTTCTGCACTTACCAGACTCAAAGTAAAATTTAAAATTGAACTTCCAAATGTTTAAAGTAATCTGAGCATGAATGCATGTACACACCACATATAGAGACACAAACAATCATGGGGATTTTATGCAATCTTTATCACAGTTTGTCTTCTGCATAGCAACTGAAGGATTTTAATTTAAATTTAGTTCATCATTACACTCATGTTATTTCAATATATGAAATTCCAACATGAATACAGATAATTGTTGTTATGTATCTTCAAGACATTTCTGACTTGTGACAACCCTATGGTGAATCTATCACAGATTTTTTCTTGGCAAGATTAGTTCAGAGGAGATTTGCCATTGCCCTCCTCTGAGTGGTTTTCTATGGCCAAGCAAAGATTTGAACCATGATACATGGACATATTTAATCATAACATGATCACACAGGATTATATATCTATACATATTATCAGTTAGCTACACTAAGGAGATTCTTCTCTATGTATTCCACATTTTATCTGGTAACTTTCTGTAAGGGTTAATGTCACGTTAATGCTCATTAACTCCAACGTCATCTGCAAACAATCCCACTTGTGTGGGTTTTTCCTGGATTTAAATCCCATTTCTGCACAGGATTTGGGCCCTTCCTTCTGTGTGATAAACTTCAATGACTTAGACTTTGTAAATATCCATATTTACATCTTTGTAAAATACAAGATACCAAACCTTTAGAAGTACTTAACATTTGCACACACAGAAATGTGGGATTCCAAAGTGTATCAACATGTCCACTAATATTAAATGTGTTTTGTTGCCATTACTGTACTTCTACCATGATCACAATTTTAAAAAGCAAATTGATTGTGTGGTTTGTTCAAGCTATGAGTTAACCACTTTAACTCACAATGAATGGCCTTTAGCCTAGTAGATTAATTTGCAGAATATAGGTCTATGAAGAGGGATTATCTAATTAAGGCTAAAGAGCTAAAGCCACTGCAAGTCTAGGTGATCTAGGGCAACTCAAACAGGTAAGTTTCCCACAATGGAAGCAATGAGATTGTTTTAAAATATATACTTTCAGTCTTTTGTGTAAAGTTTTTAGCAGATATGTTATCTGATGGCATATTTTACCTGTGATATATATATATCCAGGATGCCAGGATTCAAATCCCCATTCACCTGTGGAAACCCACTGGCTGACCTTGAGGAAATCACATTCCATCAACCTAACAAGAAGCCAATGGTAAATCTGCTCTGACAAATATTGCCAAGAAAAATCTGTTATAAAGTCACCATACGCTGGTGGCATATAACACACACACATACACACTCTGCAATTGTCTGGAATGTTGTATAGCAATAAATCATGTTAGATGGGCTAAGTATAGAATATGAAGTTATAATTATTCTTCTAAGAAGGCAAGCACTGGCAAACCCTAATGGTTGGAGGAACAGATTAACAAATGAACCCACTGATCTGTTTATTTCTGTTTTACAAAATCTCTTGTTGCTCAGTAAAGCATAATTACTTGCAGGTAAGACAAAATATGAAAAGTTGCCAGTGCCCAGAGACTCATACACATCTCACTGGGGTTGTCCACATGAGATAAGACGCAGTTTCACCCTGTTTTGAAACCTGCCAGCTTAAATGGTGCACGTGGCCAACACAGGAGGAAACCAGGATGAAGACACAATATAGCTAGCTAGAAAAATATTGATATGTTGGCGTAATAGAGTTTGTGAAACAGCAGACAGACAACAGTCAGTATATTTCATCATGAGGTTTTTCAACAGAGGTATGACTCACACACTGCTGTGGGTCTCCAAATCCCATTAACCTGAGCCAGTATGATGGATGGTTAGCCATTATGTGAGTTATAATCCAGCACCATCTGGGCAGTCAGAGGTTTTTCATTCTTGTTCCACAATTAAAGTAACAAAAGTCAAAAGCAAGACTGGTTGTTCAAGAACAAATCTGATTCCAACCAAATTGATTCTCATCACAGCTAGATATGTCATGCTTTGTATATTACTTTGGATATTCTCTACAATTTTAGTATTTGGGGAGCATATTAATTGAACCACAGCAGGTTGAAACAATCCTGAAAGTCAAGAAAAGCCTGACAGCAACCACTCTGGTTGATGAAGAATATTTATTACCTCACAGTAAAACTGCAACTTTCTAAGTCACATTGGGCCTTTGCAGACTGCCAGAAATAGTGCACATTAAATTGAGGCACTGCTCTGGCTCAGTGCTAGGGAGTCATGGGAATTGTATTTTTTTCTGGGACATTGAGCCTTCTCTGTCAGAGAGCTCTGGTGCTACAATAAATTACAGTTCCCATGATTCCCTAGCACTGAGCCAGGGCAGTACCTCAATTTAATGTGCACTATTTCTGGCAGTCTGCAAAGGCCGATTATCAGCTGAGATAGATATGAAACAAAATGGCAGAGATGCCAACAGTTGCTGCTGTTGTATGTGGTTAACTTTTTGCACATAGAGATACACTGATGCATCTCTGCAACAGTGTCATTTCATTCTTGCACAAATAGCATGGATTTGGAAGAGAACTATCTAGGAGCAAGCACTTAAAATTCCAGGATTGTTTTGCCTAAGCCCCCATCCACTGCAGTAGGCTAGAAAGAGTAAGGATTAAAGAATAAATAAACAAACAGATTGCTGACCTTGGAGTCCAAACTGGCCCATATAAAGCCTATAATTTCCTCACACAAGCAACAATTTGTGGCTAGACATTTGAGCGACATGGGCAAATCTGGCATCTGGTCAGCTAAATATATGAATTTCATCATCCCTTTATGCTGCTGAATGAAATTATACTGACATACAATTGTGTACTGACTGGAATATGAAATTATATTCAGGCTTTGTGAGGTAGCTTCCCCTTCCCCCACAAAAAACCACTGTGGGATATTATCTGTTCTTTCTACAAAGATCTAAATATTGAATGATTTAATAGAAATAATTCAACCTTCTAAAGCCTCAATGAGCTGCACTGTTTTTTGTTAAGGTCAAAGCTGTTCTTGATTTGCAGTTGCAACAGATCATTAGTTTTATGCTTATAGGTGACCTGAGAAATCACAGGCAAGCTAATAAGGTCATTTCAACTTTTCTTTCATAACTACTGATCATTTCTGATAGTCATGGCAAGCTAAAAGTAGGTTAGTAAGGATCTCTTGACTTGAAATGTTTAACAACAGCAAGAAAAATAATTCCTCCACTTTAAATTGAGCTGCCAGAAATAAGAAGGTTGGAGGGGACAAGTAATCAAAAATTGAGTTTTATGTGGAAGGGCTGCAAATTCTGGTACTCGCAACAAATTCCTCATTCCTCCACCCTCACTTTGAATATATGACTTTTGGACCTGGTTCTGGTTAGTAGATTTTGAGGTTCTATTATAAAAGTAAGCAGAGCATGAAGTTTCTCCTCCCTTGCCTTTATAAGTATTGTACTTAAATTGAGTCACATGGGAGGTGACTAGTCAAAGAAAAGGCTTTCAGTCATGAAGATTATCTAACATAAGGGTATCACCACAAAAGCTATGATTATCTAAATCAGGACTATATAATATCCAATCAATAATAAATCAAGATTATCAAATACCAATTAATAATATCTAATACTAAACTAGCTGAAGAAGGGGAAGAGGTGATGGAGAAAGACACATAATGATAATGAAACAACCCTAACATAATGAATTTCTTTCATATTTTGGAGTTGCTCATTTAATAAGATTTAGTGCCCTCCAACTATGTGGAAAATATCCCTGAAAGAGACTGCTCTGACTTGACTTTAGCTACTTTAAAAATGATAACACACAACGATCTCTGTATTTTATGCCAAAAGGGTATCACACTTTAAATGTTGCATCTATTACATTGTGCAATGTATATATTTGCATATATTGTAATATATTCTCAACCCATAAGTAAAAAGGTTCACTGTATTTTTAGATTATGTTTAATGCATGACAGAGATGACTAAAGGCAACAGAACAGAGAGGGCAAAGAGTGGCAAGTGTGAGAGAAGACAGAGCACATTACAGAATTCCATACAGCTCAGATTGTGCAAGTACCACTTATTTCCAGTCTTGCCCAATTTGTTCACATTCCCAACAGTTTTGGTTACCAAAGATCCAGAAAAGCAGCATGCATCAAAGGATTTTGAACAACTAGTTGAAGAAATGGTAGCATGCATCAAACAATTTTAGACTATTACCACTGGAAACTGGCATCCATTTTGTAATTTAGTAAAATGAGTGGAAGTTAGATATATTTAAGCAAATCAATCTTACAATTTTAAAATAAAAAGAGGGTGGTTATGATTTAGATGCAAACCATTAAAAAGTTGCACATTTATGTATCAAGAAAGCAGACTTGTCTTGTGGGGTGCAGCAGGGAGGACTGGTTTCATTTTACTGTCAAGTGTACAAGTACGGTAGATACTCAGTTTAAGACAGCCTTCTGCCATATGAGTTAGCCAATTGCCCTAAGCAGAAAAAGAAGGAACTAGAATAGCTACCATATTTCTGTCATTTATATCCTTTTGAATAGCTCTAAACACCCTAAAGGCAGCAGATCCCAACTAATTTTGGAAAATAAGCAGGGTGAGCCCTGGTTAATACTTGGATGGGAGGCCACCAACGAATGCCAGATATTGTTGTCTATATTTCAGAGAAAAGAACTGGTAAAACCACCTCTGAGTATTTCTCATGAAAGAAAACCCTATGAAATTCATGGGATCACCATGTCGACAGGCAACTTGAAGACACACATGCATGTGCATGCGAACACACACACACACCTCTGGCCACAAGTAAGGACCTTTGCAGACTGCCAGAAATAGTGCAAATTGAGTCCACTTTAACTGTCCTGGCTCAGTGCTAGGGAATCATGGGAACTGTATTTTTTTCTGAGACATTGAGCCTTCTCTGTCAGAGAGCTCTGGTGCCACAATAAACTACAGTTCCCATGATTCCCCAGCATTGTCAGGGCAGTTGTGGACTCAATTTGCACTATTTCTGACAGTCTGCAAAGGCCTTAAATTACTTAAAATTGGCTTTTGAAAATCAGAATTGGCGCTTGGAAATTGTAAAGTTAATACCTGATTTCAGTTCAATATTAATTTATCTGTACAGCTTATCTGAACAGTACTTGACATGCTTTAAGCTATGTTAGATATAAATGAGCTTAGGGAGAAAACATATGGCAGTTATTGTTTGCTTTCTTGTTGTTAAGCAACTGGAAGTTTATCAGGTTTCTCCAGCCAATTAATTGCCCATCCTGCCTTAGCAGAAAGCAAGATCATTGGGTCAAATCCTCAAATAGCTTTAAGCCCTCCACAAAAGGCTTTGCATGTTACGATGAACAGACAAGCCTCAGTCAGATAATTCCCAGGCAGCAAACCTAGATTAAGAATTCTGTCCACATGTATGCTTTGTTTCTTCATTTGACAAAAAAACAAAACAAAAAAAAAACAAAACAGATTTTACAGCAGAAAGCAAGCCAGACATATCTGGAGAGAGAAATCTGTCAACATATTTGAAAAACAAACAGTGACACTTTCAAAGTAACACAGTAGGGCGGTGTTTCTCAAATGGTAGGGGTGGGACTCACCAGGTGGTGATGGTGAGAATTGCTGAAGGAGGTGATCTAGACCCATGCAAATTTACATGATGATTGCAGAATGAAAGACTAAGACTAAGAGGAAGCAAGGTAAGAACGAAAAGAATTAAAGAATAAAAAGCTTTGTGTCTGATTCTACAAAATGATATTCAAGTATGAAAATCTAGTTCAATATAAATCTCTTTAAACGTCTATATCAGGGATAGGCAACCTTTTTGAGCAGGGGGCCGGGTTGCTGTCCCTCAGACAATTGTGGGGCCGAAGCAAAAATAAATAAATTTTTAAAATTATTTTTTTAAATATATATATATATATATGCATGCACACTCTCTCAGCCCCAAAAAAGCCATGATGGCAAAACCCCTGTGGAGATTTTGCCAAGAAAACCCCAAGAACAAGTAATAATAACAATAATCAATATCATCATGGCAGGCGGCTGTGGCAGCAGGGGTTGTCGGCGGCGGCGGCAGGACTAGCCTGGGGCCGGTCCAAAGGCCTCAGTGGGCCGCATCCGGCCCCCGGGCCGCAGGTTGCCTACCCCTGGTCTATATAATGCTTTGATGCAACAGGTCTGCCTATTTTTTTAAAAAAATTGCATGCATATAGCAAAATTACCTTAAACAGTGTTAAAATATCCATAGTGTCTTTTACTTTAACATTTCACAAAATCTAAAATGATATCTTGGGTCACTTTCTCTAAGCTTTGTGTGAAGCAGGAAACACTTCAATATTGGCTGAGCTGGAATAACATGTCAACAAAATTTGAAGATTAAGATGGGCTAAATTAATTTTTTAAAATAAAATTATGGGCCACAACTTTTGAAAAACAAAACTTTTCTTTCTGTCTATCTTAATTAAACAGTAATTGAAATAATATGTCCTATGAAAAAGATGTATCAAATTATTTTGTATTATCAACTGATATCATCTGAATTTTAATTTTCCATGTATTCTGATATGGACAATTGCTTCTGTTACTATGGATTAAGTTTTCCTATGGTCTTTACATAAACTCTCTTATTAATCAAATATTTATAAATTTGAAGTGTATACCATAGCTTTATATTCACTTCTCAGATATAAATGTCATTCCAGGAGTAATACAATATTTTAATGTACATTAACTTATTACAACCTAAATCCACCATTCAAGGGATGTCTCAGAAATCTTCACTGTTTTTATGAGTGAACAGTAAAATATTCTTTGCATTAATATTGCTCATATTTATAAAAGTGTGATAGCCACATATCAAACCATTCAATACTGTAACAGTTATCTGCAACAAAGAACTGATTCATTGGACAAATGGAAAACAATCCAAAGCTTTCTTATTTTAAAAGATACATCTTTCATTATCCCTATGCCATTTCAATTTCCAAATGGAGCTGTAAAAATTATTTGACACCCTTCTCAGAAGAAGGCTCTCAATTAAATTGTGACAAGTTTGCTTAATGCTGTAGCTATTACACTGGTATGACTTCTATTTAAAGGTACTTTTAATTACCCACTCCTAGTTCAGTTCTTAAGGTATCAGATGCTAGTACCCATGTGTTAATATTCTGGCTTTCAGATCATACTTAACAGTTCAGAGCTTTAATGGATCAAAGCAGAAGGAACTTAAAATGTCTTGAATATAAAATGATGCATCTATCCCTTCTTCCTTTCTGCCTTTCCACATCAATTGGATACCTGTGGGAAATTGTTCTTCCTGCTTATCCTAGATAATATACTCAGTAAGCAATAATTATACTCTTTATATCTGATCAAGGGGCAGGAACAACTCTATTCCAAGGAAAGGTTATAACATCTGTAGCATTTGTTTATCCTAGGAAAAAAGGGGCAAATAATAGGGACCATAATAAAGGCATACATAAGTATACAAAGGTTGGAGATAGTAAAGAGATAAATAAACACATTGAAACTAAGGGGCTGAGCAGACGGTGCTTTGCGCCGTCTTCAGAGCAAGGAAGGGGGAGGGGCAGCCACATGCTGGGCACCCCAACCCCTTCCCCAAAACATCTTCGGAGCAGCCGGCCCTCCGCACGTCCGGCGCTCCGAGGATGACCTCCCACCGCAGCGTCCGTACACGCTGCAGTGGAAGAGTCGCCGAAGGTGCGCTGGCAGCCTTTTGCAGTGCACCTTTGGCAATTTGCAGAAGGAGCGCTATTTTAGCGCTCCTTCCAGGGGCGGCAAAGCTGCGCCACGGGGCTGAGGAATGGGGATGCCTTGGCCCCACGGCACAGCTTCCTGGAGCGGCCCCATGCTTCCCGTCTGCTTCCCCCCTAAGTTACAAGAGATTTGTAACAGAAAAAACAAGCACTTCTTCACACAGTGGCCCTTTGATATCCTCTGGGGATTGATTCCTGGACCCCCTGTGGATACCAAACTCTGGGGATGCTCAAGTCCCATTAAATACAGTGACATAATGAAACGGTGCCCCATATATAAAATAGCAAAATCAAGGTTTGCTTTTTGGAATTTATATATTTTTAAATATTTTCAAGCTGTGGATGGCTGAATCAATAGATAAAGAATCTGTGGATATAGAAGGCCAACTATACATAGTTAAGCTATGACTTCTGTTTACAGAAGATGCAGTGATACACATCAACTCAAAATGCTTTAAAAGAGAAGTGCAGCTCTTCAGCAGTTAGATTGCAAGTCACAAAGGGCCTAGTCAGCATATCCACCATGGTGAAGAATGCTGAGAGAACTGATTTCCATGATTTCCAACCCTGTTTTAAAGGAGGCTACTTGTTTCTGGTATCAAGGGCAGCCAGTCGTGATGGCTCTCTCTCCAGTATGACAGAAAATACACGTCTCAGTATCAGCTGTTGGGAAACATAAAATTGACAATGCTCGTCCTTTCACCTAGCTCGGATTTTCCCAAACAGCTGGATGGTTACTGTGCAAACAGAACATCTTAGCACTTTCTCTTTATAGGTACATTTGGTGCTAACATTGCAGCCCTAATTTCAGGTTAAAGCTGCCTGATCATTCTAAGTGGGTTGCCTTATCATACTGGATCTCTCAGAAAAACAAGTGAGAGGGTTTTTTGTTTTTGTTTTTTTTTTTGTTTTGTTTTCACTCTACTTTTATTTTATGTCTTTATTGTATTTTGTGTTTAGATCTGAAAAATTATAGGCTGGTATCACGTCTGCAACTTTTGAGCAAAGTAATAGAGCGGGCCATCACTTTTCAACTCCAAGTGATCTTGGATGAAACCGATTATCTAGATCCATTTCAAACTGGCTTCAGGACGAGATATGGCATGGAGACAGCCATGGTTGCTCTGGCTGATTACCTTCATCTAGGCATTGACAGAGGAAGTGTGACCTAGTTGATGCTTCTAGACCTCTCAGCGGCTTTTGATACGATAGATCATGACATCCTCTTGGAACACTTGGGAGAGTTAGGAATTGGAGGCACTGCTTTGCAGCGGCTCTGTTCCTTCCTCTCAGGTAGATTCCAGAGGGTGATGCTCGGGGACAGTTGCTCCTCAAAAACAGAGCTTAATTGTGGCATCCCTTAGGGTGCCATCCTGTCCCCGATGCAATTCAATATTTATATGAAGCCACTGGGGGAAATCATCCGTAGACATGGGACAAGGTGTTATCAATATGCTGATGACACCTAAATATACTTCTCCATGTCTCGGTCAACAGCCATGACCGCAGAAGGAAACTCTCCCCTCAATCAATGTCTTCAGGCAGTAATGGACAGAATGAGGAAAAAACAATTCAAACTGAATCCAGACAAAATGGAGATACTCACAGTAGGGGCCCCCAAACAAGGTATTGGGTTGCAATCTCCAGTCCTGGATGGGGTCACACTCTCCTCTAAGGACTGTGTTCGCAGTCTGGGGGTGCTCCTAAACCCATCACTTCACATGATAGATCAGGTAAATGCGACAGTCAGGAGCGCCTGTTATCAGCTTCAGCTGATCCGCCAGCTGCACCCTTGTCTGGAAATAAGGGACCTAGAAACTGTAGTGCATGAACTGGTAACCTCACGATTCAATTTCTGCAATGCACTCTACACGGGGCTACCCTTATACCTAGTCTGGAAACTACAACTAGTACAAAATATGGCAGCCAAGTTGATCACTGGTAAATCTAGGAGTGATCATATTACACCTATTTTGAAATCCCTTCACTGGCTGCCTATTGGTTTCCAAGCACAGTATAACATGTTAGTGATTACCTTTAAAGCCCTACACGGCTTGGGTCCAACCTATCTAAGGGATCACCTCCTGCCATAGAATCCGTCCCGCACCCTCAGGTCCTCTGAGAGGAATTTACTGCAATAGATATAAACCAGATTAATGGTGATCTCCCAGAGGACATTTTCTGCCACCGCTCCCAGATTATGGAATGCCTTGCCAGAGGAGATTCATCAAATAACCAGTTTAAACAGCTTTTAAAAATCTGTCAAGACGGATCTCTTTCGGTAGGCCTTCCCTGAGTAGATCACTCCAAATTAATCTGTGCTCTCTCCTCTTTATACATCCACTGTTGTCCCAAAAAAACTCACAACTTTAGTATTATGTTCTTATTTTAGTATTGTATTTAATTCCTTTTAAAGGGGAGTCAATTGTTACTGCTATTATTGCTTTAATGCAGGGTGTGTTTTATTTAAATTTTATTTTATTTTATGTGAACCACCTTGATTGTCTTGGGAGAGAGGCAGGATATAAGAATAAAGTTGTTGTTGTTATATGATTATTCACAGTAATTTAGTTCTATTTATTGTACAGTATACTGTCCTTGTAATTCTAATGATGAATGGCAGCTTGTAATTATATATGCTTCAAGCTCAGTCTTTTGCAGGATAATACCACAGCTTGGAAATGCCCACCAAAACCAGTGATCTATTAATGTGTCAATGTTTACATTAAGTTTCAGACTGTTAGAGAGAGATACAAAGTCTTATATTTATGAGGAGATTTGCATTTTTTAAACTTCTGTAATTAAAAAAAAAAAGCAACCCCCTAATACATAGAAGAGGTTCTATCAAGGTCAGTTCTGCATGATTAGTAGCCTCAGATACAAGACTTGTTGCCTGACTGTGTCTTTTCAGAGGGCAAATGGGGAGATCAAATATTGTCATTGCTCTCCAATATAAAAATCTCCCTACACACATAATGAAGAGCGATCATGAAGAAGGGTCTGGCCTAATACTGTCCTGCATGAGATAATCTAATTCATATTCATACACACACACACACTTTTTCTGCCCTGATATTCCTAGTTACTTTACAATTTCCCACTTGTGGAAAGATCCAGGTAGTAGGATTTGGGCAGCAGTACGAGCACACTGTTCCGTAGTGATAAGCCAATATTCTCTGTAATTCTAATTTAGCATTTCATTTAAGCATAGCCATTATCTCTTTGGCCTATCTGTGATATCCTAATTTTATGTTTGTAGGGAGATTTTAAAGACAAGGACATTTTCAAATGAGTAATTTTCTCTTTTGTCTTTTACCTTTCTAAATATTTGCACAACAATCTGCTTCAAAGGCTGAAGTAATGCAACCTCACATACCAGACTATTGCACAAGAATGTCACTACAGATGGTCTTAACACCTATACAAACATGTGCCCTGAAAGGACTGGGCGCAGGAACAACAGCTATACAAATCTCCTCTTTAAGGTCACTCAAGTGGAAACAATAAACTATTGTGGGCCTCACATTGGCCCCATCTCCATTGAACATATCTTTGATTTTCATACCCAGTACATGCAGAGGAAAAATTAAATCTGTTCCCGTTGCTACTTAGAATGCAGGAAATGAGATTGAGCTCTCAGTTGCAGTGTAGTCCTAAGCAGCTAGTGATCTTTCCACCATAAAATGCAAAAAGCTGAGAAACCTTCTACATAAGAACACATATTTCTATTATATGGCAGATCATTTCAAAAATACAACACCAGAGAAGACAGAAAGAAGACTTGAGGTCAAAACCCATAAAGGGAAAAGAGGAATTTCCTACCACTTTTACAAGAGGTGTGTGGGATATTTTGCCAACCAAGTGGTTCAGACTTTAACTCTAAGAAGCCTCAATCAAGTGAACCAATGTAAATGGATTATTGGAGTGGTACACTATAATATCTGAAAGATCTGCCTATGCTTTATTAAGTGCAGACAGACATCTACATTCAACTAGAAGAAACAGATACAGTCATAAGTTATGTTATTAGAATCATCTAAAGCAGTGAGTCCATTTTCATATTTACAGAGTTCTTCTGTAAATTTGTAATATGAAAAAAATAAAAAGGAAGAGACAAAAAGACACTCCTTCCTTATCCTAACAGCTTGATGTAACCTGTGAATTGTGTAGCCAGGCACCACTACTTTATCATTCACCTATTAGCTTGTAACCATAATTTCATTCACAGCTCCATGACTCAAGTGTATAACTAGGCTCACTGCCTCCAGCATAAATTAAAAGGGGTTGTGCTTTGAATTATTCCCGAATAATGATAACAAAATTATAAGGAAGTTCTTTAATTGGGAACCTTGTTTCACAAGCAACAAGGAGTTTCAGAAGGATAAAATACTCACATTAACTTAGTAGTGTAAGCTGTCTGTGAGTAATGTCTCCTTTCAAATGCAACTTTAGCTCCCTAACCCAACTAACACCACAAACAAAACAGATAAACATCAGTCCCAATCATTCAAGATTGATAAAGGGAGCAAGTGAACTTTCATTTACATATGTATTCTATATTGCACATTATGCTCAACAAGCACATGCACTTACTCATACACAGGTCACCATCAATAAGCCATTGAGAATGAGGCCAGATCTGAACCACTCAAATTAACCATTACACCAGACTTGCAGCTGCTAACAAAAGTGTGTATCTAGAGTCTTTTCTCACTCTCCATAGTTTGTAAGGTGGGCAATTACAGTTCCTAGTATCAGGTGCCCACATCAGAATGCACTAGGAAGTACCCAGTTTATCTCCATGGTGCCTTCCTACACCTTAGATCCTTATATGTCTCCAGAACAAAATATCTTCTTCTCTTGAGAGAGAGGCAAGGCAAAATATTGGAGTTTAGATCATTTTGTGATGCCACTGCGAATTTTCAGCAGCTCAACCATCTGGTGTTTGTGGCAGCACTTTCAAATTCAGTAGTGCTGCTGTGTTACAAAAGGAAGATGGGAATTCAATGTGAGAGCTGGGGTTTTCAGCAGCAGCTACTTGTTTAATCTAAGGTCACAGTTTTGCCTTTAGTTAGTAGGTGTTGATCACTGATAAGAAACCAAATGGCAATACCTACATGAATTAGCATCTTATGTTTTTGTCTGAATAAAATTTCTGCCCCTCAGGCAGTAACAAAACTTGAATGTTTTGCAAGAAAGAGCTGAATGCTATTTTTTTTTTTTGTAGCTAGCAATAATAGCTAGGTTTATTAACTGTAGCTTACTTATGTGAACAAGATTGTTGTGATAGAGCCTAAGGTGATCAAATCATCTACTACAAACTTAAAGATTGTCATTATCAGTGCTAATAAAAATTGGGCCATTTTCAGGCCTAGTGTGATGTAGTGGTTTGAGTGCTGGACTAGGACATGGAATCAATTGGGTGATGTTGGGCACATCACAGTTTCACCTTCATAGGAAGACAATGGCAAACCTGTTTGAATAAATCTTGACAAGAAACCTCTGTGATAGGTTCACCTTAAGGTCATCCTAAATTGGAAATGTCTTTAAGGAACACCACCACCATCACAACAACAACAATTTAATCTTCTATCTGTGTTAGGTTAAAAAACCAACAGCATATATATTTAGAAAATTAGATTTCACCTGAGTATACTGTCTGTAAAATGGGTATTTTTCCTGTATTATCCAATAGAGACAAGATATTTTACTTTGCCAGGATTTACTAATGTTTATGTTAAACTGCTTTTCTCTGCTTCTAATTTCATCTTGTTCATACAAGGTTTATCATTACTTCTACTGTGAGCAGTGGAAGAAAGGGGATCTTAGAAATGTCTCATCCACAAGGTCGCCATGAGTCAGGATTGACTGGAGGGAAGCTAACGACAACAACAACAACAACAAAGTTGCTACGTATAGATGTATAGATGTATAGATATAGTATATATATATATATATATATATATATATATATATATATATATATATATATATATACATACACACACACACACACACACACACACACAGAGATATACCATGATAGGGTTGCCTTAGGGATGACATAAGTTGGATACACAACACACACATACACACATATACATACAATTATATACAGGCATTCTTTTATATTTATCCCCTGCATGCTAAATTTAGAATTCAATTCTATAAAAGAATACTTAAAAAACACAAAATAATAAATTTATCTTAATCATGCTGCTGCTATGTGGTGAAAATGCATAATTAGATACTCCCAAGATGCATATCTGAAAGGGATGAGTCAGAAACAGAGCAGACTAGCAAGTCCACCTCATGTTCCTCTTTAAGTCAACATGCTTCAAGCAATGCAACTGAAAGCTGCACCACAATAAAGTGGAATTATCTACAATGTATGTGTGCCTTTGGCCCTAGAGAGGCAACATAAGGGATCATAAAGTCTTAGCTGGATTGACTGAAGCTTTCCCTCAGTCTATGGGGTACTACAGTGTTGCAGCTTCCCAAGTCATTGGTAGACTGCTTTTTCCACAGAGCTAGCTGTACCAACCAGCAAAGTAAGCTAGGACCCTGAGGTGGTATAACTGGGATATCATTAAATTATCTCCCATTTGATTATGAGCAGCCCTAGCACTAAAAAAACCAGACTCTCTTGTTCTTGAAAAATAAATAAGCATTTTTCAGGGACAGATGCTAGCAGGTCAGAAATACCTCATCCACAGAGGAGGGTAACCAAAATGGTAAAAAGTTTGGAAGCCATGCCCTATGATGAGCAACTTAGGGAGCTGGGTACGATTAGCCATGTTTAAATATTTGAAAGCAGGGGCAACCTTGTTTTCTGCTGCTCCAGAGACTGGGACATAGAGTAATGGATCAAAACTACAGGAAAAGAGATTCCACCTAAACAGAAGGAAGTGGAAAAAGTTGTTTGATGGGTGAACATGCTACCTTGGAGTATAGTAGAGTCTACTTCTTTGGAGGTCTTTAAACAGAGTCTCTATGGTTATCTCTTGGGAATGCTTTGATTGTGTATTTCTGTATGGCAGGGGGTCGGAGTGGATGGTCCTTGGGGTATGTTCCAACTTATGATTCTGTGATTCATCACTCATTATGTCTTGTCTGCTTCTACTTAATCCTTTCAGTTAAAGACTCAACTCTATCCAGCACACATTAAATACATACACATTAAAATGAAAGTCAATTTACTATTACACAACCATTACTAATCAATTGACTTTGGGCCCACATCAGGCAGCCACCTGCTGAAGGCCAGGCCAAATAAGAAAATCTTTGCCTGACAGAAGATGGGAAAGAGAGAGAAGGAGAGAGAGAGACTAAATTCTTTTGGAAACCAAATCCATAATGGAGGGGGGAGCAGTAACCAAGAAAGCCCTCTCTAATGTCTGCACATAAGATGAGGCAATGGTTATGGGTCATAATTATGTAATTATGTACAAATTGATGGAATTAATGAAGTTAATATATTATCTCTACTTTCCTGCTTATCTGTATATATCTATGCATGGATATGTGGACAATTCTGTTCAATTAATCAAGTAAATAGGTATCAACAAAATGTTAGTTCTGGTTCAAATAAAATAAAAGACAGATTCTTATTTTGATTCTGAGATCTCATGAATAGAATTTTGTCCATGGTGCCTTCTCAATAATGGTGTGTGTGTGTGTGAGAGAGAGAGGGGGGGGTGTTGGGAGACCTTCAGGATTAAAGATGTAAATTCTCATTTATTTTGTTTTCACATACAAGAAAAAAATCATTTAAAAAGCCCCCCCCAGCCCAGTAGTTGAGATTACAAGAGTTATTATGCAATGGGGATGGGGGTGGATATTGGGGATTTTTACAAAAATCTATTTCTGCAAAAACCATTTTTGGCGTAAAACATGAAATGCCTGTGCACAACCAGAATGTATCTATCTATCTACTTATTTTTCAAAGCAAGTTGGTTGGTTCTTGCACCAGGTTGGTTTTGTTTTTTGCAGAAAAATTAATGTCTTGTTATGGAGGTTTGCACTCTAACAACACATTTGGCAGGGGCATGATTACAATGAGTCTCAAAGGTGGAAAAACTCAAGCAGCTGACCATTTTTTGGCCAGGTGACCTCAATGATGATAAGATATTCCTAAAAAATACTCTTTACTACCCTGTTCAATGTGCATAGTTGCACAGGGGGATATAGGAAAAAATCTGCAGAAACTACCTCTCCCACATCCACCAGTGGGAGCTTTCACTGGATCAAAGTTTCTTCTTTAAACAGATAAAACCTTGCCATTCACAGAAAAACCAACGTGATCCAAGTCTGTGAATGCTGTATTTGTAAACATATGCTGAGAATTTCTGAATCATTATGAAAATGGAGGCCAGTACAGATCATTTAAGCCCACAGTTAAACTATACAATGCCAGCACATGAATAGGGCATCTCCTACCAGCTTTGTTTGCATAGTGCCAACCATAAGGTCCAAGTGTGTTAAAAACAGAATCCTGACAGGATCAGGATATCATAGCTGTTACAATATGCAACAAAGTATCAGACAGATCTGTATTTTTTTAAAAAAAACAATCTAAAATCTCATTATTTACCTGTGTAAAACACCAATTAGATAAATGTAAAATTTAATGATCAAAATTATTTGCAAAGCTATATGCTTTCACCTATTAGATCTTTGCATGATTTACCACATGACATGACAAACTGCAGCCCTCCAGATGTTGTTGGACTGCAGCTCCCAGTATTTCTCATGGTTGACTAGGCTGGCTAGGGCTGAAGTAACATGCATTCTAGTACCCCTAATTTACAGAAAAGTGTTAAATGTGAAATGCTGATCACACTTTCAGCAATGCATGTCAGAAAAACAGCCTTCAGCAGTTATTTATTATCTCCAAGGTTATGGCATATGCTACCAATGCATATTAAAACTGTCTTAAGGGAAAGAAACATGATGCACTCACAATTGCTGCTAGGTCATTAAGAGCCTATGTAGGTCTTTTAAGTCCACCTTTGACACTATTGTCATTGTTTTTAGTCCTGGTGACTGACTGCACTCTGCTAAGATCAGAGGGCTACTTGAATACAGCAAGGTGAACTTTTGCAAAGGTGTAACAACTTAAATATTGGGAAAACGTTTTCTGACTCACAAGAATTCTACCATGTGCATGCAGGTGTTTGAGAGAAAGTAATACACACAAAGGAGAGAGAGAGAGATTTAGAGGGGGGGGAATTGAGTATCAAAGTACCAATTTCACTTGAGTAAAAGCCAGGCCTGACCCAAGAATTTTGCCGCCTGAAGCACAGCCGCAATTAACAGCCTCTTTCCTAAGTTTATGTGCAGACTTTGTAAGGCCAAACAATTTATTCTTGTTTGGCCTTACAAATAAGAGGCCCAAACCTTCCTCTACACGGAGGTAAAAAATACAACAATAATGTATATTTTAAAAAATGCTACCTCAGACAGTTGCTTCATTGCACCTGATAATAAAAGCTAGCCTTGGCAAAGCCTTGCCACCCAAATACAAGGACATTTCATGTGTAGAAGACTACAGAACCACTGCACATATTCAAAATATTTAATATATAAATGACAAATATTCTTCTTGTTGCGTAGGTATGAGCAGGATGGGGGGGAGGACCAATTAAATCAATAAAACTAGATGAGAATTGACTCATCATCCCTTTTTAGTAAGCAACTGTGAGCACCCAAAAAGATGAGATAGTTGTTTCCCCACTGTTCTTTTGTTTAATGTATGCTAACTTGCATAATACTTATAAATTTCTCATTCATTTGGAAAGAATGTGGACAACTTGTGCATATTGTTTATTTCATGCTGGCTCACAACAAATAAACTCTGTGACTATGTCCTTATAACCATGAGGATATTAGACAAGCTTCTAAGTCATGCTTGTTGCAGACATCTGCAAGGCACTGGCCCTTAATAGCCGCAGTGCTTTCCACTTTGGCATAAGTGTTGGTTCAGCTTGAGAAGCTGTTTGGTAAGCCTTGGAAAGATCATTCTGATGACATCCTTTTCCCTTCTCAGCTCTCCTAGAGGTTGCTGTTATTTGTGTAATATTTCTTTGTTATATTAAGCAGCAGTAGGGGAAAAGGAAAGAAGATATTTTTGGGACTATGGGGGAGCAAAACAATGCTTATCTTATGACAGGTGATTCAATTATTGTTTATTTACGTATTTTGAAGATTTATGCCCAGCTTTTGGGCTGAGTTAAAGCAGCTTACCATAGATTGCAATATTATGTACATATACAATCTTACTAGAACCATTCTTTGACCGATGTCTAGAGTGAGAGCATGAGAGTCCTTTCCAGAAAAAAAGAGAGAAGAAAGGTCCCTACTGTTTTCTTCTTCTTGGCTTGACCAGGCTACGCTTCCCCTTTTGTAGCTCCCCACTGTTCTTTTGTTTATTATTGCTTGCCTCAAAACTACAGCACACTGGGTCTCTCATGTAAAAGGCCCCAGGTTAAATACTGTAAGTAAAATTAGGAGTTATAGTAATCCAAACAGATTTAAGGTATGTGTCACCACAAGAGAAAATGAAAAATGTACTGTAAATACACTTACACACACACACACACACACACACACACACACAATATTACATATGGATGAACATGGCCTAATCCAGATAAGGAGATTTATTGGGATAGAACATGGATCAAGTTCCATTAAAAGTCCAGTTGTAATACAAGACTATCTCCTTCAACTTTTGCAAAAGCTTTTTCACGTTGTCTAAACAAAGAAATAACATTTCATAATCCACAAATCTTCGGCACTGCTGCCTTTATCATCTAAAACATTCAATAAAACAGATGTATGTTTGCCCACACCCACTTACCTCAGAGTAGTGGATTATCAAGAGAGATAAGCAGGAAAGAATTTAGAATATTTAAATACAAGAGTCAACACATACCACATACCACAGCCAATACATAAGACACATAAAATAAGATAATTTAAAAAATGATGGTATTTGAGCTTTTCAGTCATCAGAAGTTCAAATATTGCCCTCTTTACAACAAACTTCTCGCCCCATTCTCTCACCCCAACTTCTGTGGATAGTATTCTAGCTGTCTCCTAAAGCAGCTGTAATCTGTCTTTCCAACATAACAGTAATTTAATTAAATTGTGTGTCCAATTTCATTTTGCTGCACATCATAGTAAACATAAGATATATGTGAATAGAAGGCAAGCTACTCTTTGAATAAATCTTGATTGTTGCAAATGTAAATAAATAAATAACACTGTCATTTTGTGAAGTATTACACTGTATGAAAAGTCAATGTATCAACAGTGATATGAAACAATCTATCACTCAAGCATGCAAATAATAAGAAAGAAGCAACAAAGAACACCGCAAGCCTATGTAAAACCATATGTGGCTCTGCCCCCTTAAAATCAAAGGGATTAAGGTTAAAAAGTGTGTATAACTTTCTTTTTAAAAAGCAGTTGATTAGAACTACATGTAGCTTTGAATAAACGTAAGAATGATCTATACCTCATGAACTTTCATTACTAAATTCTGGATACAGCAGTTTTGATCAAATCACAGTTATTTTCAGTTAATATGCTGAATTCTGTATGCAAGACAGGAATATGTAGAAATGCTGGATTTAAAAAAAAATAATGGAAACAAAATTAGAAGACAGGATTGCCACTGGGCTATGTACATTTAAGCATTCATAGCCCAGGGGTGATTTAAACTACACATTTAAACTTGCTGGATTTTGGCGGCCATACCTCAGAATGCTATTTTGGGTATATTCATGAGGCTTTGATTTTATTTATTACTATTATGGGTTCTGAAATTACTTTAATTGGTACATTAGTGGTACAATTAATTTAATTTGTATTTTAATAAGTATAACATTATACAGTACTCTTATTGGAACTTGTTTAACATTATGCTGGATGTTGCCTTGTATCCCAACAGTGGTCAAAATTAAATCAGTTAATCAATCAATCAATCAACTGGAGAAATACTAGGGTCTGATGCCCTATCTGAAGCTGGGTCACCACTGTAGATACAAGGGGATGCTCTCATTTCAGAAACACAAATTACAATCCTATTTGGATGTGCAGAGTTTTTTAAACTGTGGATGTTGGCTTAAACTTCTCATTCTGAAGAACAGGAAAAGTTAAAAAGAATACCTGGCACCCAGTCATATAACTACAGGGGGATATCCCTGGGAGCTGTGAACAAGGTGCTGAGAACTAGACCATCTTGGTCCATCTAAAACACTCCTGTTCTCAGATAAGGATTATGATTACAGGCTGAATTCCATGGAAGTTCAATTCAGAACATAATAAATGAGTGTGACTTGCTAGCCACAGCTAACATCTTCTTAGGGCCTAAGCAGACCAGGGCGTCCAGGACGCCCTGGTCCGGAGCGCTGCGGGACCATGGCAGCCGCACCATGGCGCTCCTGCGGCGACCCTAAAAGGAGCGCCAAATTGGCGCTCCTTTTACAAGTCAGGGAAAGTGCGCCCTAAACGCGTTGGGCGCACTTTCCCTGACTCTTCCGCCACAGCGCGTGAGGACGCTGCGGCGGGAGGTTGCCCTCGGCGCGCCAGCCGTGTGGAGAGCCGGCAGCTTCGAGGGCAACCTCAGGAAGAGGAAGGAGTGCCGGGCGTGCGGCTGCTCCTCCTCTTCCTGGGCTCGGAGACGGCTCAATAAGCCGTCTGCCGAGGCCCTTAGTTACAGCTAACATTAGTCACATTTGTTTCAATGTGTCTACTCTAGGTGGGAATAAGATTCAGACTAGCTTTACAGTTCTTAGACTGTATGTATCTACAGCAGGGGTAGGCAACCTTTCCCCTTTAAGGGCCGAGTGACTTCAGCTCCCAGAAGCCTCAGCCATGTTGGCCAATAGTCCCATGTTGGCCAATAGCTCCTGGGATTCTGGGAACTGAAGTCCCTTGGCCCTTAAAGGGGAAAGGTTGCCTACCCCTGATCTACAGCTTCAAGAGCTTCCACTTCTACTGGATCAGAAACTGCCTAATCTAGCCCAGTATTGCCTGTTGCTACTGGCAATAGCTTGAAACAGGAGAAGCCAGGGATAGAACCTGAACAACCTTCTTCATGCAAAACATGTGCTCCAACACTCCCACCCAGCCCTGTCCAGAAATTTTATATTCCCACTTATACATTGAAACACTAAGATAATTTATCCTTAAATCTCAAAGAATATCCCTTCCTGACAAACCAGAACACATAAATGAAATATTACATCTTGCACTGCAATTTACTTGTCAGAAGGTGTGCTCAGTTACCATCTGCAGTATTATATCTTTAGCTAAGTATTTCCCATCTATGAAGCCTATACCACTGAAGAGTAATATTCAACAAGGGGTGACACCTCAGAAACTTCTTCTACATTACACTAGCAAGAGAAGACTTGAATATGCAAGAAGAGAACTGAGTAGCTTTTCAAAGGACAACACAGGTTATAAGAATAAACAACTGGAAACTACAGCCAGCCCTCTGTATCCGTGGACTCTTTATCCACAGATTCAACCATCCATGGATTGAAAATATTTTTTAAAAATATATAAATTCTGGAGAACCACAAGTTGCTCACACCCCATATAGATGCTTCTAACAGTATCTAAAAAGCAAATCTTGATTCTCCCCTCCTCCATTTTCTATAAGTGATTCCATTTTATTATGCCACTGTATTTCATGGGACTTAAGTATCTGTGGATTTTGTTATTCACTGGGGGTCCTAGAACCAAACCCCAGCAGATACTGTGGGCCGACTGTATCTTGAACACAAAGTTCTCGGCCACCCTATAAACAAACTCATTGTGCTTCTGTAGGGCTTTGTGGTGTATTTAGTTTCCTCTTTGAAAGAGTATGCCCCCAGCTCACTGATTTGCATAAATCCCTTGAGTTAATCATCTGCACTAATATTGAGGAAAACACCACCCATGGTTGCCCCCACCACCAACAACCAATGACAGGCATTGCAAGAACCATTTCCCCTGTTAAGCACCTGCTGTTTTAAGTAGAGGTCACATTTTATTAGTGGTTTCAGCATCACATATTTATGACACTGATTTTAAATTGTAAGCACTCTTAAGTAGTGACTAAGAATTAAAAGGATGGGATGGAAACCTCTATATACATACAAATTACTAATAATATCACCATAAATGAGTTGGGACTTGAACACTGTGGCCACTTTTCTTGTGTCCAAACTGTTCTTAATCTAACTGCCTTTTAAATAAAAATATATTGTAACTGTGCTCCACTAAGTACATACTGTTAGAAGCATCTATATGGGGTGTGAGCAACTTGTGGTTCTCCAGATATTGCTGAAATGCAGCTCCTACCAGCTCTACCCAACCTAGCCAATGGTAAGAGTTAATGGGAATTACTGTCCAGCAACACTCAAAGAGTCACAAGTCACCTTCCTAAATCTAGATGAAGCATGGCTGCATTTAAATATATATGGGGGGGGGGAAATAACATAGGTTGGCTATTAAAATTAACCAATTTTTCAGAGTGAACAGCATGGGGTAGAGCTGGTTGCAATTGAATTCAACACTGAAATGATATCTAGTAGAAATGCTATTGTCACACTATTAACTGCATTTGAAAAACACCAGAGTACATATTCTCAGCACAAGACAACAAGTATTACTGTGTTTCCTAGACATGTGCTTAAGATACATAATGCAGAACTCTTGCTGATGTTAAAAGTGTTTTGGTCTGGTCAGTGTCTGGACTGGATACTATTAGGAACACCACTGCCATGCATTTTAATATGGAGGTAAAAAGGGCAGGATATATATACTAAATAAATGGCTAGAAATGTCAAGTTATTTGACTCCAGTGCCTTTGAAGAGTAGTCTTTCTTTCCAGTTCATATTATACATTTATTTCTTCCTTTTGCATATGAGCTGTAAAAGGGAACCATCTTGCTCCTCTCATCATTAATAAACTACTTCCTTTGGTATAAATGGATCAGTACAGTGCTGTAATAATTTTGAAGTGCAGTTGATCACTCATAGTCACACCTCCAAATAGAATGCAATTATGAAGGCAGCTGCGTTGATCCATATCACTAAACCAGTTCTCACAGTTTTCATCTCCACCAGATGATCGCATAGTCCTTGCTGATCAAAAAGTCCCAGTGTTCTGACTCTACAAACCCTGTTTTCACTACATCACTACTTTAGGACCTCAGCCATTAGGCCTGATCTACAACCTCTAGGAAGAAAACAAATATGAGGAGGGGCTTCTCAAAATAACCATTTGCGGCCTCTTTTCCTTCCACAGTGTCCACACACCTGGGAAACAGCAGGCCCTTAAATGGAGAGCCTGGAGTTGGTGCTCGTAGTGGGAAATGTTGCAATATGATTTATGGGGGGGGGGGTGTTTGTCAATCTGATACTGAAAGTAACTGCCTCGGCAGACGGCTAATTGAGCCGTCTTCTGGGCAGAGAAGAGGAGGGGCAGCCGCACGAGCTGGACGGCCGGCGCTCCGGGGATGACCTCACGGCACAGCGCCCACATGCGCTGCACCGTTTGAGTCAGGGAAAGTGCGCCCGCTGCTTTTAGGGCACACTTTCCCTGAAATCTAAAAGGAGCGCCAGTTTGGAGCTCCTTAAGTCTAAAATAACTAGTGAGGGGGGAGACTGCTAAAATGCTTCTGACACAATACTAACTGCTCTGCAAAATACATAGGGGCCCTTTTTTGGGGCGCAACAAGGACACTATCAAAGCAGTGACAAACTCCACAATAGACAAAGAGGTGTGATGGCTACATTTGTTCCAGTACAGATGTGGACTTGCTCCAGTACAGATGTGGACTAGTTGATAGATTTCAAGGGGACTAAAGCTGAGAGTGACAAAATGCAACTGAATTGCAGCTTCATCTCTAGCCTGTAAAGTATGCTGGAAGTTGCATTTTGGCAATAGGATGCACTTTACCCAGCCCTCTGCTACACTGTACTTTGGTACAAGTGGCTTCTGTATTGCTGCCTTCATAAGAAGAGTGGTGAAGTAAAGAAATGAATAAACTGTACAGAAGAAATATGTTATTTCAGAACCTAAGCAGCTGAACCAGATATTCTGCTAATAAAAAACACAGATAAGAGCCCAATTAAACCTGGAGGTTCCACTAAAATATATATCTACACTTCATCATTATAGCTGTATGTCACTTAAACTACCATGGCTCCATCCTCAGATTTGTAATCTGGTGAGATACATAGGACGTTATCACACGGGGGCAAATTTGCTGGTTAATCCACACAAAACCCAAACAGAAACTGGATTAGTGCCCCATGTTTTCACATGACGTCGCACAGAAACTGGTGTTAACCGCGATCTTTTGAAATTTGTTTGTTTGGAGGAAATGCAAATGCGCAATTAAGGTAATTTCGCATTTACCATAATGTGATAACCGAATGCGCATTTGGGAGTATTTCCCTGCTGTTGCCATGGTTCCAGCGAGCATTCCTCTATCTGTGCATATGCAAGAAGCTCATTTCTAGTACATTTACGGGCTTTTTTCACTTGTGTGTGGACGTTCAATGCGCTTACTGTAAATTCGCAATTAAGGTAATGACATTTGCGGAATTAAGGTTTATTTTCCGTTTATTTTCAGAATGCCTCATTTCCACTTTATTTTTGCTTTCTGGCCCACGTGTGATAACGTCTTTGGGTTCCTGCCACACTGCAGAATTAATGCAGTTTGACATTGCTTTAAATGTCATGACTCCATCCTATAGAATCCTGGGATTTGTAGTTTATTATGGTATCAGAACATTCTGACAGAGAAGACTAAATATCTCACAAAACTAAGAATCTCAAAATTCCACAGCATTGAGACATGGTAGTTAAAGCAGTATAAAACTGCAGTAATTCTATGATGATGATGATGATGATGATAAATAATTATTTGTATCCCGCCCCTCTGAAAACAATCGGGGTGGCTAACAGCAATTTAAAATTACAAACAATATAACTCCACAAAGACCCCACAACCCACCCACCCCTTTAAAAAGTATTAAACCAAGGAACTATTAAAACATCTAGTTAAAAAGACATAGAATAAAAACTGATTACAAATAACAATATAATAAAACATACGGAGCAGTGGGAACATTTAAATTGTGAGAGGGTGGGATAAGGGGATTCCTGAGGCCGTAGCGTCTGTAGTGTAGACGCAGTCTCTGACTTCTTTGCACAAGAGTTATAGTGCTTTACTGCAGCAGAATGCATCAGGGCTCTCTACTAGAGTATTTTTAAATACCTCACCAAACGACAAATTCCTAATTCTAGGATGGAACCAGAACTGATGAAGTGGTATCAAACTGCTATTAACTGTGCAGTACAGATACACTCTAGCTAAGGGATTTGTTTATTTATTTTACTATTCTCTCTTATTTTTTAAAAAATACCATTTAAATTTAAACTAAACTGGTGGTAATAATAAACATCTTTAAGATCACATTTAATATCAGCACTGATTAAAATGTATTCTAGTGGAAAAATAATTCATTTTAATGAATGCTGCCTGTGGGGGGAAATAACTTTAACAACAAAATCCTAAATAAAATTATCTTTCCCCTTCTCTCTTTTGTGTGTGTGTGTGTGTGTGTGTGTGTTGTGGACTCTCATTACAAGACTTTTCCTTCTTAAGGGGAAAGGGGTAGCAAAAACTGTCACCATCAAAAGATACCCTCTGTCAAAGAAAAACATTTTGATTATACCCACTGACTCAACTTTTCTTTTTGAAGCAGGCTTCCACCTTTAAACAAGCAGAGCCACCAACCTTGGTGAGATGCTGCAAGGCTCATTGTTTAACAACACATGAAAAAACATTGATTTTTATCATAGGAAACCAAGATTAAAGAATGGCAGAAGGCTATCAACTTAAAGAAAACATTCCTGCACTCTCTTTAAAAATAACAACAGCCCCCCCCCAAGCAACTCAGGACTTATCTATATGTGCCAAATTGCAAACTCAAAGAGGTACCAAATGGAAAGAGAAGTTCTATAAACCAAAGTAAGGTCCAAGAATTTCTGTAAACCAAAGGTCATCCTTGCTTTGCCATTTTTAAACAGATTTATACTAGTATGCCTGTAATGATTTTTCTCACTTTAGTTAAGTACAATAAGGGCACTGAGAATTCCAGTAGGTCCCTGAGAGACACTCAGACTGGATCCCCATTCCTTACACCAGTGTTTCCCAAACTTTGGTCCTGCAGGTGTTTTGTACTTCAACTCTCATAAGACCTAGCCAATTTAGGCAACAATCAGGAATTCTGGGAACTGAAGTCCAACACATTTGGAAGACCAAAGTTTTGAAACCACTGTCTTATACAATTGCCACCATGGCAGAAAAAGAGCAGGGCTGAGCTTGCTGGTACCACTCTCCTTTACTGAACTCCCTGCCAGGCTCTGCCTTCCTAAATCCCTCCTTACTCAAAGATCCATAAAAAGTTGTATATTTCTGTACTATAAAAGCTCCTATTGCACTCATAGGGTGAGAGATCCCCCTTCAACTGAGACTTGATGGCTGAAATGAGCTAGGCTCTCTTACTGGTTCCTGTTCCTTAAAGAAACTGACAGATATCTGTGTGGCAAAGGATATGAACAGGCCTGCATTCACAGTCATAATATGGCATGAATCCTTCATAAATAGAAAGAATATGTACAAGTATACCTCAGTTAACAAGGTGTATGTGTTCCTAGGCTTTACTTCTTTAAAGGAAACTTTGGTATCAGGGGTAGTTAACATGGAAACTGTTTCGGTGACAAAATACCCATGGCCTTCTTATCTTACCTTTGTTTACCTGTGCATTTGGTTCGACAAGTTTTTAAAGAATGTTGAGGAACAAGATTATTTGCTCCCATTCTTCAGCCTATTATGAGGCAAACAGAAATCCACTGACATGCATAATTGCCCCATTGTATAAAGAGGTCTAAACAACAGAAACAATGCTGTAGAACTGACTTACAAAGGTTTAACATTCATCATCACATATGCTATGCATTTATCAAAAGCGAACAGGCCAGTACACATTTTCCTTTATGTTATGATATTTTGTCAGACATTCTGTGAGAAGAAATGTCACCTGCCTTAGCTGTTACCTGATATGCAAGAGCACACTAAGCTGTGAACCAAGAGCTAAAGCTCACTGGAAAACTCCTCTCATTTAGCTATATTTCATGAGACAGTTTTCACAGCAGGTTCCACTCGACCTTGTGCAGAGGTGACACTGGCAGCAGGCTGTTCAAAGCTATCATGTCAAATCTCAAATTACATTTCTGTGGTAGAAACAACTGCTTTTGTCTTGCTTCCCCTCACAACCCTCAAAGACAGAATAGAGAAGAAATGCATCACTTTCACACATCAGCTGAAGCCATTCTGTGTCAATCTTGAAGCAAAGACAAAGGCTTCCTAACTTTTTATATACAGTGCACCTTTCTAAAATAAGCCAATTAAGGAAGAGCAACTCAGCCTGTGTTCAGAAATTGCAGCTTAACTAAAATATGTCCAGATTGTTGACTGGAAGCATATATCTTCAACTAGTCCAAAGACATACTAGTTATTGACAGCATGTGACTCATTACAACAACTCCACTGGCTACCAGTCTGTTTCTAGACACAATTCAAAATGTTGGTGATGACCTATAAAACTCTATATGACTTGCAATTATGATATCTTAAAAAAAACCAGTCTTCCATACAAGCCTTCCTGAATCTCAATGTCTTCATGAAAGGTGTTTCTCTTGGTATCATCACTCTCAGAGATGTTTGATGACAATGAGAGAGAAATTCATCTTGGTGGCTACACTAGACTGTGGAACTCCCTTTTTAAGGAGAATAGGCTGGCTCCTTGTCATCCTTCCAACAGCAGGCAAAGACTTTTATATCCAGGCAGGATTTCAGCAATTTACCTGCTGTGGTCAGGGCTTCAAACAGATGTGCTGTACATACTGAGTTGTTTTTAAATTGTTTTATTATCAATTGTACTTCACTATTATAACATACTGTATAAACTATAATGTATATACTAAAATGTATTATAAATACTATAATTCCTAATATTATAACCTACCATGCATTTCATTTGTTCTTTTTCAAACAAATTATTTTGTAAGTTACCTTGGGTTCCATTTCTTGGAGGAAGGCAGGATATAAATCATATCAAATATATAAATATATAGCCTGGTTTCTGTCAGCAACACATGAGACATGTACTACCCCTCTTGTAATACAAAATATGTTGGGAAGGCTTTGTCTTGGATGGGTAATGAAGACCCACTAGCTTTACAAAACATCCACTCCTGGTGGAAATGCAAACTGCTAGAGCTGACTTTTTGATGCAGATGAATACAGCTGCTTGTATCTTCATATTCTCTTTGGGAGCATGGTGATGGGGACAGTCACACTGAGTACTTTTATTTCAAAGGTTAGCACTACAGTAATGCATTAAAAACACGAAAATCCAAGGAACGAAGAAATAAAGCTTCCTGCACTCAGCAAACTAGCATGCCAAGGTTCTAGCCTAGCCTTCTCCCTGACATACTAGTTTTCACATGGAGACAATTCTCATTCATTGATTCCTCTACTCTGCCCTGCAATCTTTACAGTTTAGATGAATTTTTACTTACGGTATCTCATTTGCCGCTTGTGAAAGCTAGATTTAATGTTATTGAGAAATTGATGGAAAGAGTAACTCTAAGGCCTTCCTTGCTTGATTAAATATCTGATCCTTCTTTTTAAAAGTTTAAAATATGAATGTAAACTTAGGTTAAACAAATCCCATCAGATCATCAAGTATGGGTAATGTAGAGAAACTCTATCTGTTTCTACAGATACATGAATATCTAACATGATCGACACAGTAACATTTGCAATCAAAACACAGAATATTACCTTCACACAAGCAGTTCCTATCTGTGATTAAATTAGAAAGCAAACATCAATGGTTTCAAACATCAAAAAAATGAGCATGCTCACTAGATGTCAATAGAATATAAATTACATGAACTGATGTTGCCATTCCTCTGCATTTTAAAAAAAATATTTGGCAAGCAAGGACAAATTTAGAGAGCCAGTGTGGCACAGTGGTTTGGGTGTTGGACTGCGACTCTGGAGACCAGGGTTCAAGTCCCCACTTGGCCACGGAAACCCACTGAGTAACCTTGCAGAAGTCACATTCTCTCAACCTGAGAGGAGGACAAAGGCAAACCTCCTCTTAACAGATGCTGCCAAGAAAATCCCATGATAGATTCGCCATAAGGATACCATAAATTAGAAACAACTTGAAAGCACACAACAAGGATAAATTGAGGCTTGTTTTACTATTCTTTCTCTCTCTCTCTCTCTCTCTCTCTCTCTCTCTCTGCACAAGTGTGTGTGTGTGTGTGTGTGTAAAATTTTCCTCTTCTCCAAAAAATAAAATTAAAAAAAAAATCACAGTAAACTGAGTCCTTGGCATGGATTCGAAAGAGCTATTTAGGGCATATCTAAAGGTTAGGGCTCACCTGGCCAGACTTCTTTTTTCTCCTTGGAACAAAAGATACCCTTCTCCCAAAGATGTATCATAATCTGCTTCTGAAAACCTGCTGTGAATTTTTTTTTAAATGCTGTTGATATTGAAGGAAGACTAATGCTCTAGAAACACAGCCCATCACCATGTAATCCTTCCAACAACTTTGTGAAGTACAGTAGGGACAAAGGTCCCAGGCCATTCCAATAAAGAATTTCAGAGCTGAGTGCGGATTTCCATTTAGAACTGCCCCAGTACTAGTCTAACATTAACCAAATTTCCCCCAGTGGCCCATCTAACGGGGGATGAAGAGATGTGTAGTTCAACCACATCCAGAGGGCATAAAGATATACAGATAGAGAAAAAACCATACATTTTATATTTTAAAAGTATTTGTTTTTATACCATACAAAATCACATGCTTAATTATACAATTATCAAACATGGTATACTATATAATAAGATTAAAACAAAGTATTTAGTAAGGGTTGGGACTTGGTCTTTTAACCACTTTTTGGTATCTACCACACAAATATTTCAGCTTTCTGTACTGTTTCTGCCCCAGAATCAAATTAACAAACCAAGATTTAGGATGACAACCTGAAGATTATCATTCAAATTTGGGAGTGACTGACTGATAAACTTCAGCTTTCCTCAGAAAACTGCTTTTTGGTCTTATTTGCATGGAAGTTGGTATAGAAACAAACTTGTGCTATACTGAAATCATAAATTAAATCACCAACATCAACCCTGGTAAATGCTCTAGTTTAAAATATTTCTATACCAATTACTGAGGCAAAAACTCTCCTCCGGAGACGAATCTCCTCCGGCAGGCCATTCCAAAGTCTGGGAGCGGTCGCGGAAAAA
>CM034708.1:31243126-31256937 GCA_020142125.1 Phrynosoma platyrhinos
GTGTGACCCCGTCCAGGACTGGAAACTGTATTCCCAGATCTGGTTTTGCACCTGTGACCATGAGTACCTCCGTCTTGTCTAGATTTAACTTCAATTTGTTTTTCCTCATCCAATCCATTACCGCTCTGAGACAGTCATTAAGAGGAGAGACGCCATCTGAAGTATATACATAAATAACATAAAACATTTTAAATAATCAAAATTGAGGGGGGGGAGGGAAAGTAAAAGATGGCCTTTGATTTAATTAAAAGCAGTTTAGAACAGTCAAGTATTTAAGCCCTGTTTAAAAACAATCAAGGAGAGAGGCACAGACAGAATCCAAGGAAAAGTATTCCATAAGGATGGCACCATCACAGAAAAGGCTCTGTCTTTTGTGATTGCAAACAGGCTTTTAACAATGGACACATTAACTAGGCCTTTGTGGCTAATCTTAGCATCCTGGCAGTGGCATATAGAGTTTAAAAACAAAACAAAATCAAACTGGTTCCAAACTGTTTAAGGCTGCACACTCAGCATCCTAAATTGGGATCTGAAACTCATGACAATGAGAACAAATGGTAAAGCATTTGGTGTTCTTTATCATACTAATTCTCAGATGAGAACTAAGGTCCAAAACACACGGGAGAAATAATCCAGTTTGAGACCACTTAAACTGCTAGGGAATCCTGGGAACTGTAGTTTTGTGAGACGTTTAGCCTTCTCTGTCTGAGAGCTCTGGTACCACAAGAAACTACAATTCCCAAGATTCCCTAACACTGAGGGCAGTTAAAGTGGTCTCGAATTGAATTATTTCTGTAGTGTGTTGAATCTAAGTCTAAGTACTCTACTACACTTATCCCTCCACATTCACTTGGGTTAGGCCAGGGAACAGGACCCCTGTGAATATGGGGAAAATGCAAATAACAAAAACATTATGTTTTTAATCTAAGAAACACCTCTCGAAGAATCTTTAGGTCCTCCAGTGCAACTCTGTGATCAACATCTGCCAGACACTGGCTATAGAATTGTGCTGGAGGAGCTACAAATATTTAGTGGAGTGTTCTCTCTAGGAATCTCTACGTCCTTCAGTGCGACTTTTGGTTAAAGTTGACCATAGAGTTGTGCTGGATGACCTAGATATTCCTAGAGAAATAAATAAAATTGGTGAATAAACAAATCTGCAAAAGTCAAAGCCACAAATGTGAAGAGATGAGTGTATATCAGTTCTCAGTTGAGCACAAATCTGGATATAATCCAAGACAGGAGTGGGTGGGAAGAAAGCATGTACACAACAGATTGATTTTAGATATTTCAGAAATAAAAGACATTCAAAATAATTCTTACAGGTGGGGCTCATCTACACGGGCCAAACAAAATGGTCTCAACCCATCCTCACAATGACTTGACTTCACAATACAGGTCAAATCTTTAATTTGAGTGCGGACTGTCTTCACAACATAAGGTCAGTTCTGTACTGAATCCACATCAAATGAGTCTTAAATTGGCTTTAAATAACTCACTTTTGCTCTGAATTTTTCAGAAAAACCTCAAGAATCCCATAGCAATGCTGGGCAGCCATTTACATATGCATTCCCATCGTTGCCTGGCGGCACTGCCACTCTTACTAATCACTTCCTTTGAGGTCACAATAAGGTGCTCAGCACTTCGTTTCTGACCTTAGAGGGAGCAACGTGTGCCAACAGCAGCAGCACCAGGTGAAAGCAGTGATGCAAGTGTAGATAGCTGATTGTGGAGGTAACAGGGGAATCCAGGGCAACCCAGAGTATTCTTGCTGGTATAGATGAGCCCTTGGTCTTAATAATCAAAACAACTCTATGGAAATAAGTTGCTGTCATTTTGTAGAAATTAAACAGACAGGTTGATCCCATAGGTTTTACATATTTCTTCCACAGCACTACTCCTACCACTGAAAGCTAGTCACCATCTTGTTACCGGTGATGTCTAGATGCTTTTTTTTTTTCAGCTTGATTCCTACATACCTATATTTTTGGATTCTCCCATTTTGCTTCTTTTTTGTTTCATGAACTAAATCTTACTTTAATTTCACCAAATGCTACAATGCCTAATATAACCTTGGAGAGCATACATATTTGTTGTTGTGTCCTTTCAAGCCATTTCCAACATATGTTGACCCTATCATGGGATTTTCTTGTCAAGATTTGTTCAGAGGGGATTTGCCTTTGCCTTATCACTTATTTGTGCACCTTTAAACCGATGAATCCCATAGTAAAGGTGCCTTGAAACCTATGAATCCTATAGTGCAGAAATGTTAATCACTGAAGCAATTCTTTGGGCCAAACATCTTTAGACCAATACAGTGGAATGAAAGAGATATTTAGGAATTGCTACTCAAATGTCTACTATATTTATGCAAACCTTGAGTTATATAAATACTCCATTTTCTTTTTCCAGGCAATTTCCTGATTCTTTTGGTATTTTGTCTCAAGTGCCTTACGTACTAAAAACATACTCAAAACCAGGGGTAGGCAACCTAAGGCCCAGGGGGCCGGATGCGGCCCCCCCGAGGCCTTTGGACCGGCCCCAGGCCAGTCCTGCCGCCGCTGCCACCGCCCCCCGCCACTGCCTGCCATGATGATATTGATTATTGTTGTTATTACTTGTTCTTGGGGTTTTCTTGGCAAAATCTCCACAGGGGTTTTGCCATGGCTTTTCTGAGGCTGAGAGAGTGTGCACGCATATTTTTTTTATTTTTATTTTTTAAATTTTTAATATTTATTTATTTATTATTAGTACTTCGGCCCCCCAATTGTCTGAGGGACAGCAACACGGCCCCGGCTCAAAAAGGTTGCCTACCCCTGCTCAAAACAGTGGCCACAAAATAGCCCTTTCCCTTGTACACTGCTAAGAACTTCTGATATCAAAAGAGATCTGCAATGAAGTAGGTTGCAAGTAAGCCCTATTAGTTAAATTTTAATAGGGAAACACCCAGTTCTTATCAGGAAGATAAAAGCGATCAGTTAATATTATTTTTATGAACACTGAACTCAACGAGCAACAGAAATAGAAACGAACACTTTGGAATTAAAAGCATTTGGAGAAACTAATGTTTTTTCTTAAGGTTTTGCAGGCAAGACGAATGACCAGCCTCTAGCGCAAAACAACAATGACAAAGGGGAGCAAGAGAACCTACAGTAACCAGTTAAATGATCCTACACAAAAGGCAACATGCAGTACAGCTGCTATTATTATGTATACAGATTCTGCTGCACAAAAGATCTTTGGTAACACTGGGATTACATGAAGAGGAAGAGAGTTATAAATATACACCTATAAATAAACACGCATGGATGGTTCCACAATACATCCAAAGATAAACTGACAGATTGGATTTATGGGGCCCTCTGACCCAAAGCAGATGTTTCATTCAACTTCCAGGCCTGATTAACTTAAAGTAAAATAGTTAAACAAGAAGGTGACTTGCTACATATTTCAACTCTTACATTCTACAACTGTAGAAGGAAGAAGGGAAAGGGTGTGGTGGCTCTTCAGTATAATCCTTTCAAATCCTCAAATTGCTCATGCAAAGTTAGCAGGTAGTAATGCAGAAAGGAGACATCTCTCATTGAAGCATTCAAGGATGTTCAAAGGAAGAAATTAGTCAAATACAGGCATTCATTTTGCTATATTTGCAGAGACAATTATGAAAACTTAGTGGGTTTTTGGCCTTCAGTCGAGATCAGCAACGGTGAACAAAGCAGGTGCTCTTAGGTTACAGGAAGAGACTGTGGCTTTCCTTTTCCTCCCCAGCTTTAGTCTGTCATAAAAACAACAAAGGGGGCTGGGAGGCTGGCATATTAAGGCTGGTGTACACTTAGAACTCAGAATCAACAAATGGAGATCAGCTGTTAACATGTTCTCCCCCTTATGAAAATATGTCCTTCTATTTACATACTACATACAGTTATTTGTTGTCCCTCTTTGAACACTGAAAAGTAGACTTCAACACCTCAGACTGGCTTCCTCTTGGTTGCTATGCTATCTGATAGTAGCTATGCAGATTCTCAGTCTGCAGAACACATGGTTTTAGGACCACAGAGCAGTCATCATTTCACTGCAGGCATGGATTGTGTTGATCTTGGAGCTTCCTGTTGTTCAGGAACAGAGTGTTCCTAAAGTACAGAAAACCGCTAATACCACAATCCACTAATGCATTTAGATGGTCTTCTTTTCTGCAAGGAGTGAGGGGAGAGAATGGGAAACAGGAAGATTTACATAATGGAAAAAACTTCATACAGGAAAAGGGCAAACCTGCTGCTAAATCAGGGCCAGGCTTGGATTTACAATAGTCATGGTGTAACATCTAAAAAGGCAACAAGAGAGAAAGTTTCCAGCTAGCCCCTTTGGGGCTTCGGAAGCCATGTTTGCTCAGGTTTTTGGTGCATGGCCACTAGCAACTACTAACAGTATGTAACATTCTGCTCCTCAAAGCAAGGGAGACGATTTTACAGAACAATACTGTATTTTCTTATTACACATATAGAACCTGCCCATCACAACCTCTTTAAATTAACTGTTGCCATGAGAAAATAGTGCATTTATCCACTGCTCATCAGGGCCAGCACTATCATTTGGTAAGGTGGGGCAGGTGCTTTAGGTGGCAGATACTGAGAAGGAAGAAGGGCTGTGTTTACCACATGGACTTTCCATTGCTCTAAATCTAGCACCTTGTCCTCACATGCTGCAGAAGATTCTGTAGCTGCCACTGACACAGTATTTGGTGCTTTACACTAGTTCTTACTCCAAAAAGCAGAAGTGTTAAAACTATTTTGGTGGGGTCAATGGGACAGCAAAGAATGTAGCATGAGATGCTTGTTTAGAAAATGCTGGATATTCTTCTGTCTCTGCCATGGTATGCTTCACTACCAACATCCACACACTGTCCTCTTATGCATCCTCTGATTTTGGTGATAGTTGTACAGAAAACAAGTAGTAGTCTGAAATTATTTTTCTTTCAACCTGACAGGGTAGCCCCATTCCTTATTGTTCTGAAATTCTGCAGATTTCTCACAAAGCATCAGCTCTATTAAAATACACAGTGTTCTTTTAAATTGTTATAAAATCCAGGAGGATGGTAATGGGAAGAAAACTCTATCCTTCCTTCCCCTCAATTTTAATATTGCCTTCCAGCACCACCACATAAAAAGATGGAAGGAAAGAAAAAGAAAACAGTGCACCTATCCTCCTGGGATGTTGCATGTTTCTTAACAAGGACCAATTTTATAGTGTATGTCATTTTCATAACAAGTAACCATTAATACATAGGACAAATGTCCTGATCTCCTCAAAAGAAGCAACCAGTCTCACAGATTTCATCGAATTCTGCCAAAAGAAAACTTTTTTTTTTAAAAAAAGGCAGTTTCCTATTCTCTCTTATTTTCTTCTGCCCTTCTTTCCCCTTAAAAGAAGCAATATTTAAAAGTACATAGTAGAAAACTCCAAACATCAATATTTCCCAAGTTGTCTTCTCATTCAGAGCTGCTGCTTCCATTTGTAAATGTAATTCACTATATTATTGGAACAGCTTCTAAAAATTAAATCTAATTACGTAAAGTATTAACTGTTTTTTTCCAGCACAACAGGCACTACTATGTATAAGAAAAAAAACATGCAAATAGCATTTAGCTTCTGCCTAAATATCCTGAAATCACCAGCTACTGGGTGCATCTACATGGGCCAAATAAAATGGTCTCACTTTAGTTTTCATAGCAAGCTGTCTGTATGACATATGGGACGAACTGGGCCAAATTAGGGCCTTTTCATCACCTCAACACTTTAATACAGAGGGGGGAAATGGGGATTTATCTTGGTTTTGAGTGGAAAACCTGGATATTTTCATGTCTGTGTGGACTGCGCTCCACACTGACATCAGTGTGAAACTAGGGGAAGGAGTTCAGATTTATCAGACCAGGGTGTGTTCAAAAGGGGGAACTGTGTGAACAGTTCTCTGGAATTCGCCAGTGTCTGCAGACAAGCTCATGGTTGCTGAGTATCAGGGTAAACCAAGATAAACTGGATTTTCCTGTCAGTGTAGACATACCATCATGGAAGCAAAGAGAAGGACATTGCCAGGGAATACCAAAGGCTACGTTTAGAGAAAGACAATGGCAAACTTCATCTGAATAAACCTTGCCCAGAAAATCCTAGAGTAGGATCATCATAGTTCAGAACCAACTTGAAGGCATATAACAGAAACAGTGTGTAGCTTGCCATGCCTCTACAAGCAGTAAACTATTCAAGACAGAAAGCATACTACATTTAAAAAAAACCCTTAGAAATTTCCTGTTCCTCCTTTCAGAATTCAGTA
Organism: Phrynosoma platyrhinos; assembly: GCA_020142125.1. Classification (NCBI taxonomy): domain Eukaryota; kingdom Metazoa; phylum Chordata; class Lepidosauria; order Squamata; family Phrynosomatidae; genus Phrynosoma; species Phrynosoma platyrhinos. Next base: position 31,249,452 of record CM034708.1, read on the forward strand.
TTTGAGAAGGGAGTACATACTGAGATTTTAAATGCAAAAAGGGTATCAAGAAAATTCAATTTGGCCTTTTACTTAATGCATACTAGAGAGCATAGCCATGCTTAGTCTTGATTCTAGTGTACGTCAGAATTCTATGAGGTGACAGTAGAGTATTATTGTACATTATGTCTTTTATGAACATGCCAACAAATTAACTGACAGCAACATTTGAAAATATGTACAGGCACATGATTAATTTTTAAAAACATATATTTTTCTCCCCAGGAAAGTCAACTGTTTAAGAAGCTGATTTGTTTCAGCAAAAAGCAAATTATTTGCTTCATTCAACTCCCTCTCAAAACCTGCATATACAGTCGCCCCTCTGTTCTTGTGGACTTCAAGTCCATGGTTTTACATATTCACGGAGGGGCAATCTCCGTTTAAATCAATGAGGTGCGTCCCATTCAAGCTTGAATACCCGTTAATCTCCATTTTGGCGGGGGGTGGGTGGGTTTCAAAACGGATCCCCCACGAAAATGGAGGGCCAACTGTATATCAAAATATAAAAAGAAACAAATAACAATGCATCATGTGCTATGGGCTTGCACTGTTTTCTTTATCATGACTAACAAAACAGCCCAAGTACTCATCCAACTGGACTCTAAAGAATTTCATACTAGATCCTAAAGATCTGTAATCTTTCTAAAAGTGATGGCTTCAATTTTTAGGTTTTGGAGAAAGCCATAGCCAATAACAACAAAGTAGATATACCACAGAATGTGGCTAGCCATCTAAGCAAATCTCTAACGCAGACTCATTGGCAATGAACAATCTCACCTTTCAAATAACCAAATATATTTATGTTTTAGGAAGAGGATGGCCCAGAATCTATGACAACGCTTGCTCTAGGAGTAAAATAATGTTGTATTCCATGTACCTTCTTGACCAAAAAAAAAAAAATGTGGAGAAAAAGGCCGATTATTTAAAGGGGTTGTTTTGATTTCACTTGCAATTAACAAGAATGTTGAGCACTGATTGCCTTTTTACGCAGGTAAGAATATTCATTAAGTAAAACCTGTAAAGAACACCCTAACAGTATCTCTGACAAATATACTGGAGAAGATAGCACATTTAGCTTCAGAAAATTAGTGAAAACCACTTTGGAGAGGGGGGATAGGAAGATAATTCATCCTTTAATGGCAGTGATTACCCACTCCTTGGATGCATCATTTAACAATGGCTGAGTAAATGGAATTGGCTTTACAAAAATCATATGATATTTTTAGTGGACAATTTATCCACCAGCTGTCAGGAACACAATTCAGATTTAATTTACTGTATTAGAAGGAATTATTTCTACCCAACTTTTGTGACAATAAATTTAGCACTCTCTGTCAGACACATCTAATACCCAAAGCATACACTATTTAGTGGAATACCAGCATAATTTTCTCTAGGGAAGGGAAAATTCTCCTCCACATAAATTGAAAATAGCCTGGCAACTGCAAGTGGCACTGCAATGTCCCTCATTTCCTTTTGCTTCCAAAGGATATGTAATTATGCACAATGACACCTAGGACCTGTAGGGCAGAGGCAGTGTATTGCAGCCACATTTTAAGTTTTTAAAAAAATATATTTAATTATTTTTTGTATATAAATACTTTGTTTCATCATTTATTTGTTATCTATTTATTATTACACTTCTTTTCCTTCTGTATATATCTGAAGGCCAATTTTGCTACCTGCTTTGACTTTCTGCAGGCTGCAACTCATGCCACTGTGCTCAGAATTTAGCAGGGAACAGAAAAGCAGGAAATGCTTGTTTTAAAGCTACTGTGGTGATTTCCTGCTGAATTTGGGCAGCATGGAAGAGTGGGAAGGCAGCAGAGTTTTAAGGTTGTACTGAGCTTCAACGGGCAAGGGAGCTCCACATCACTCACTGTTGGTTTGCACAGTTCCCACCTCTATGAACACCACACATCTGTACATGTACTGCATGTAGTTCACTAGCTGCATATTTCCTACCTCACTGTACATCATGCCCTTGGATTGTCTGCCTTTTCAGGTTTACACATAATTGTGTATTATTGTGATGAGAATAGGTTCATTTAACCCAGAAGAAAAGACTAAGAATAAGTCACTTTTCAATTGTTCATACCCTTCCACTGTAAATTGAAGACTATGGGGTCTGTGTTTTGGATGAGTAAAATGGGGTAAGATAGATGGGGTCTGTACCACCAAGCTGTAATGCCAGGTTTCTAAAGCACTGCAAGTCTTTAGGGCACATGTGAGATTTTCTAGTTTGGGACTCCCCTGACAAACTGATTGCAAAGTAAAATTCAGGACTGAATACTTGTCATGGCAGTTTTATGGTAGAGAAATCATAAGCTTCTGAATACCGGCTGTGAGGAACCCCAGCAGAATAAATTCCCCATGTGATTACTTGTGGGTTCCTCATAGGCAAAGACAGCTACTGGAGGAAGTAGACTACAGTTCTAGAAAGGGTATTAGTCTGGTCCTCCAAGGTTCTTCTTAACAACCTGTGCAGCCTTCCCAGCCTGGTTCACTCCAGCTGTTTTGGATTGCAACCATCATCAGGTCCAGCCAACATAATCTATGATGAAGATAATGGGAACAGTAGTCCAGAAAATCTAGAGAGGCTGAGGTTTGAGACGACTGTTATAATGAGTCAAAATACTGTTTGGTAAATTACACACCTATTTTTTAATAGCCTTTGTGTCAATTTCATCAATCAATTAACATGCACTAATACAGCAGCTGCCTGGTTGAGTTCTTTCCTTAGTCTAAGGAATACAGGACACAGAAGCACAAAACTGGACCACATTCTCACTATATTCTTGATTAAAAACTATGGCCAGATATTCATTTTACAGTTGCAAGAAAGCTCACTGTATTATACATTCATGTATTGTGAGTTGTGTGATTTCCACTCTGAAGCCCTAACTTTCAAATCTGAGAAGCACATCCGCTATGGTCCTCTAAATTTCATTTGTTTGAAAAGATGCCAGTTCTTAGACCTAGGGTAGAGTATCCTTTTCTGCATCATGTTATCCAACACCTATCTTGGTAAGTGCAAACTGGATTTTCCTTGGAGATTGGCCTGGAGAAAGAGTTATGTTCCATAATTAAGCTAAGTATATGTATACAACAGCATTTGTTGTCTCTTGTCTTCCTTCTGTGTTGACAGTTAAACTGTAGGATCTTTGGAACAGGAACCTTTCCTGTTCAGTGCCGTCTGTTTACACAGATGTAACAAAATCTGCTTCTCCTCGTCCCCTTGATGACAAGAGTTTTTGGGAAACACTGGAACATTTCCAGCCCTAAAGCTATTCTGGTGATCAAATTGTGAGGCTTTCATATTGTTCATTGTTAAATTATAGACAACTGTACATAATAACTTGTTCTTCTCCAGCTCCTCTTTCAGCCCCTTTCCAAAACCCAAAAAAACCAGCAGCAGGAAAGGGTGGGTAATCACCTTCTAACAGGATCTGCAGGCAACAGTGAAAGCAAACATGGACTTTATTCCCAAAGGAAACCAAAGATCTTCACTGATAGCCTAGAAATAGCAGGTCTACCAAGAACTTAGATAAAATGAGAAACAGGAGATAAGGCAGGACCACAACCTACTAATTGCCATAGACAAAGAGTGTTAATTCATAAAGCCGCCATGTCTCTATGGGATATTTCCAGAAGCAAAAGGTGTCATGCAGATAATGGCCAAGCAGGAGGTTCTTGTGGCTAAAAAGTAAGCTACCGTATATTTTTCCATAAAGTACAAACAAGATAGGATTGGCCAATCACAGAGGATAGATTTATTAGCTGAGATTGCTACATGGTGAGTAGAATAGTGCAGTTGCCTTTGTGGTCTTTGAGTTTTTGAATAGCATCTGTCTGGCCATCACGTGAAGTATGAGGCAGAACTAGATGGATCTTTTTTCTTATCAAGCAGAGCTCTTCTTGGTTTTTTATGCCTGTTTGTAGGGCGCAACTACACTGGTTGCTTAGTCTGGAGCCAGTCTGGCGTATTATGCCCTGGACTGACTACAATGGCAATCACATGCACTAGGCTGAATCCAATGAAATACTACATTGTTGTGCACATTGGCCAGCTGAGCCAACACCACATTGGCCCAGTTGGCATGGGGAAAACTGGACTGGGCCAAACTGGACCCAATCCAGTTGTCCACATGCCAAAAGGACCCAAGGTCACTCCAGGGTTTCCAGAAAACACTGGGATTTTCTCCAATTTTGCTGAATTTGGAGCAAGGTTAGGTTAAGGACATAAAAAACATGGATCTTCCCCAAAGGTAGCTGTGCATTGTCAGGATTACCAGCACCAGCTTTGGGGTGAGTACAGTGCTTTTCACCCATATGGACAAGCCCCTGAAAGCCAAGAATAATTACATAAGCAAGAGGTGTTTAGTTCAGTCTTAGGGAAGGCACACCTTGTGACATCTTTCTTCTGAGCTCAGTACATTCCTTGTTGATCATTTCAAGGAGTTCAGCAGGCTTACACCCCACTATTACCTCCCAGTTCTTGAAACTACACAGCAGATCAGAGGGCTTTGGGGAAGAATTGAGGAAGAATGAGGCCCAGCTGCTGTGAAAAATGTCATGGCAGAGAATGACTGGATCTGTTCAGATCCCAGCACCTTTCTTTCTAAATAAAGTGGAGCACCTTTCTTTCTAAATAAAGTGGAGGCCAGTTACTATGGCCTCCACTTTATTTAGAAAGAGAGAGAGAGAGAGAGAAGAGTTTGGGTAGAGTAAGCAACTCATTTTCAGCTGGTATTCTTCAAGAGCTCTGCACCATTTCCCCACAAGAATCAAGAGAAAAGAGGCAAGGTGGAGTGGCTGAACAATAAACAGGAGATTAGGAAAGAGAAGGGGGTGAGCAGAAAATGGAGAGAATCAAATCAAAATGAAAAGGAGAAAGTAACTATTAGGGGACAGTAGAATCAGTGGAGACAAAAGGAGAATAGTTGGATAGGGCAAGAAAGGTGCTGCAGAATGAAGTAAGCTACCTTTTGTCCTTTTTTACCAGCCAACTGTGAATTTGGTTTATAAAACATGTTTAATGCATACACTTCATAGAATATTATGCTGGCAGCTCTCATCTTTCCCATAGACTCTAATTTTACTGAGAGTTGTTTTTACCAAAACAGCTCTTCTGTTTGTCACCATTAAATTATGAATTAATGGCATTAACAGTATTTTTGAAAGATAAAAATACTGTATTCATTAACTCAACCAAAAAAAAAAAAAATGGTGCAAAGATCAGGGAGCACCAAAGAAGTAACAGATCCACAAACTGGACACACCAGAACAACCTGTTACATTCTGAGGATTATGAATACAAATGCTTGAAATTAAATATGCTTGAGTGTTAGAAAGGTCACACAATAATATCAGGAAAATCAAAAGTAAGATTAGAGGTGCAAAACCAAACCCAGAACTCTTATTTACTCATGTAATGTCTAATGTAGCATTTAGCCATCTATACAAAACAAGAGGAAACAAGCTACTGGCACACTGATAAAATTCACAATATTCAAGGGCTGTCTCACAGATGCATGCAGGCTACAGCACCGAACACTGCAGCCAGGACTTTCCTGTCTGTTCATATTGTCTCAAATAAAATATTTTGAAACTGGGTCTGTTCTCACAAGCACATGTGAGATATCACATCTGGAAGAGCCAAGTGGTGTTCATATATCATGTGAGCTGGCCTTCAAGAACAGGCACAGCACATCAGGACATCATGCCAGGGTTATTCATTTATTTGTACTTTACCTTTTCTTCCAGTTCAAAGGGTGAGTATTAAATTCTGTTCTATACACTAGTTGCAACCAAACAAGTTATCTCGGGAAATGGATCTATCGCAAACACATACAGAGTAACACTGTACTAATAATGTTGGGTATTTTAAATAGTAACTCAAGAATCTTATGCCTTATGTGAAACAAATACACATAATCACAGTTGACATCATTTCTGATTACTCTCCACTAGGTAAAAACTGAAATAAGTCTTCCTTTTTTTGTCACAATTCTGCTCTTCTATCTCCTTTTCTTCTTATGGCACTTACTTCCTCCCCTACCCTTTCAGATTCTGCATTTGTTTGATCTTTTCCTTTATTCAGTGAGATACACAGGCTGTTTTAGAAAAATATATATTCCTTACTGTTAACAGGTTTGGTTTTTTGTTTGGTTTTTTTTGTCCAGTCAAATATTTGAACAAAAATACAATTTGAAGATCAATTAAAATATGTCACATGTCTTATAACATGGCAGCTTATTTTATTTTTCAGTACAATATTTTTAAAAAATATATATTTGGGGAAAAGATGTTTTATACTTATATATCTAGATTTGTAGTGCACATACACTTACATCCCCCACACAACTTTATATACATGAACAGAAGGCATCTACTGTGACATTATTTGGGTTTCAATGTAAAACTACAAATGACATGTATTTCTACAACAGGTAACAAAACTGAATTCCTAAGAACTTAAAAAGATGACATATAGTTTTAGGGCCTAAAAACCTTAAACATGGTCCATGGTCATGTGGCCAGCATGACTGAATGCCGAGGCACACGGAACACTGTTACCTTCCCACCAAAGTGATACCTACCGGTATTTACCTATTTGCACTTTTACATGCTTTTGATAGTAATGTTTTATCTTGTGAGCTACCTTCTTTGGGAGAGAGGTGGCATTGAAGTGAAACAAATAAATAAATTTTGAACTGCTAAATTGGGAGAAGCTGGGTCTAATGGCAGGAGCTCACTCTGTCAAGTGGTGCTTGGATCTCAAACTGCTAATCACAAGGACCTACTGACCTTGCGATCATTAGAGTCAGCATCTTAACCACTGAGCCACTGCATCCCTTTCTGTATGTGGCTTTAATTAGCATTTGAGAAGGAAGAAAAGGATGAGAAGAACAAGGGTGAGATTAGCTCCACCTCCCATTCATTTCTATTCTCATTGTCTTCCATGTGTGGTTGGTGAATGAAACATTTTCCATCAACAGAGGCTTGTGACATGTTGTTGCTCTGTTATTGCTGCTGTGCCTTCAAGTTATTCCCAATTTATAGCAACCCAAGGTGAACCTATCATGGGGTTTTCTTGGCAAGATTTATTCAGAAGAGGTTAGCCATGGCCTTCCCCTGAGGCTAAGAGCATGTGATTTGCTCAAGGTCACTCAGTGGGTGACATGATATAGAACCATGGAAAATGGTGATTCTAAATTACATAGGACAGTTGTTTTCACACTTTGAGGACCAAATGTTTTTGGACTCCAACTCCCTGAACTAAAGACAACTGACCATATAGACAGGAGCTTCTAGAAGTTAACATCTGGAAGGACAATTGAGAACTATTGGCACAAAGTACCAGCACAGATACAGAGGACTAACTGTTGTAAACTACAGTAGCCTCTCCCAATTCATGGGGGAATCTGTTCCGCCCCCCCCCCCC
>CM034708.1:31262497-31276531 GCA_020142125.1 Phrynosoma platyrhinos
CCTGGGGCCAGTGCAAAAGCCTCGGGGCGCCGCATTCGACCCCCGGGCTTTAGGTTGCCTACCCCTGCCCTAGGCTATTGTATATACTTGACTATAGGTCAGCCTCATGTATTAGTTGAGGGCAAATTTTGGGGCCCAAATTATGAATTTTGATATGACCCATGGATAAGTCAAAGGTAAACGTTATGGCATATAACAAAGGATGAAGCAAAGGAAAACAATGCCAAAGAACTTAGAAAATTCCAGCTTTGCTCTGGTGCCACAACAAACTACCATTCCCAGAATTCCATAGCGTTGAGCCATGCCAGTTAAAGTGTTATCAAACTGGATTATTTCTGCAGTGTGTAGGTCTCTCTTTGCTGCCTTTCTGTCATCAAGTGAAGACTTTTCTATTCCAGTGGACATTTGGAAACAAATTGTTTCATATAATGGCCTTCCCCTCTTAGTATTGCATTGTTTTTAGTCTATGTTTGAATTTGTGTTTAACACTATGGTTTTATATGTTTTAACGTAATGTTTTATATTAATGTTAATTCTATAAATTGTTAAAATAATTTCCCTAACTTTTTGCATGGTTTTTGCCAAATTTGGTTTCACCTGCATCTGTTATTATTCTGTAAGCTGCCTTGAGTCCCACTTTTGAGGAAAAGCTGGGTCATAAGGAAAATGATGGAGTGAGTGAGTGATTCATGCAGCCCTCAGAGAGTCTCAGGGCCAAAAAATTAGCCATCAAACCTGCCAGAGTTGTGTAGGCGTGTATAAAATTGCTCTGTTACTAGGAAATATCTTCCATTGAACTCAGCAGGATTTACATCTTGTAAACATATGTTGATTCAAGTTGACAATTCAAGTTACAATAACTAGGTCTGCCAGAATTCAACAAGTCTCTATCTGTTGGGTGCTATAAAGAAGATAACCTCTTCCAAGAAAGTTGTAAATCTTTGATGACAAGCAAGACACTCAACAAAATGTTACATTATTTCTTCACTTTTTATCAGTTCAAGCTTCCTGTTCTACTGAGCATACTCAGCCTTCATTTAATTATTGAGCTGCATAGGAAAAAGTTGACCTTTTGAGATTTTGTAAAGATTTAATGCATGTGCATCAGTAAACTTCATGAGTTTCCTGAATGTGTTGTTACCACTCTCTTGTTTCTAAATGGCCCCTTTCAGTCCTGATTATATGGTGTTTTTTTTAAAAAAAATTTCAGTGCATCAAAACATTTCAAATGAGTAAATTAAAAAAATGCAAATCATATAACAAAAATACAACACTTGACAACCATAATTACAAACTGAGAAATTAACCAAAGCTTTCAATCATATCAAGTTCCCTAGCATAAAACTTGTCAGAATCATCCTGTGATCTCTTTTCAGAATGATACATGCCAAGCTAGAGGAAAATATACATGTCCATTATTATGCAGATATATAATAAAGATGTGCCATTTTCAATCCTATTGACACTCACCACCTCACGTGCCTCTAGCGGGAATGATAACATGTTTTCATAGTCACAGCAACAGTTCCTTTTGGTCTTGAATTCATTCTTTCTGACTCATCCACAGTACACATTTGCCCAGACAGTGGCACAAAAAAACAACAACAAAAAAACACCGATATGTTGACCCATGGAAGCAAATTATTATTTCCAGTTTGTATACATATCTGCATACCATCATTGAGTTCCTTCCAATTTTATGTTATGATGGGAACAATAATTACTCTACTTCCTTACTTTTCCTCCTGCCCAAAAAGATTCAAGTAACTATAAAATAATAAGAATCCCCCCTTGCCTTTAGTCCATTATGTTTTTTCCCATTTTAAAACATAATGAACTGTTGGTTGCATGGTTCTCTGTAAAGATAAATGAATTCAATTGTCAAATTATGAGTCCAGTCATCATCAGTGTCTCAGTGTTACATTTTAGCTCAAGGGAGACATTCTCTCATATTCTTACTGAAGTATATATAAACTGATTTATAATGCAGAGCAGGGATAGGTATATAGAATATAATTAAGCTGATGACTGTCATTTCTGCACCAATAAGTGTCCATGCCTTCATATTAATGTGGGTTAATTGGAGAGAGGCATGCAATCTTTACTGTGTATAATTTCATTGTGGAACTGCATTTGAGTACCGTACTTAGCTCTCATTGGCATAAACTGGCACTAGAGAGAAGACACCACACTATGAAAGAAAGTGCTTTGCCAGTGCTTTTCAGAACAGCATGTAAGCTTAAAAGCAGCAAGACCTTTTCCCTGCATATTGTTTAGATTTATCAGCTTTACACAGCTGTGTGATAGATGTTAAAGAAGTACTGGGAGTGATTTTCTAAAAATATATTGTTGGTGTGTGTACTTTCAAGTCATTTCTGACTATAGCAACCCTAAAGTTGAACCTATCACAGGATTCTTAGCAAGATTTGTTTAGAGAGGGTTTGCCTTTGTCTTCTTCTGAGGCTGAGAAAGTGTGACTTGCCCAAGGTCACCCAGTGAGTTTCCACAGCCAAGCAGGGATCTGAACCTTGGTTTCTAGAATTGTAGTCTAATGCTCAAACCACTATACCCCTCTGGTTCTCTCCAATATACAGTGTCTGAATCTGGTAATATCTTGCTCTAGAAGCCTATAAGCAAACAACTGTATTGGTCTAAATCAAATAATAATAATAATAATAATAATAATAATAATAATAATAATAATAGTAATAAATTTATTTCTAGCCTGCCCCTCTGCTAGGCAACCAGGGCGGGCTACAACATATTAAAACAGGTAGCAGTTAAAAACATTCCCTCAACCCTCTCCCAGGCCCACCTCCCTTAAAACTGAATTAAACAAGCAAAGATTAAAATACAATAATACAATAAAATATCAAAATAGAATAGAAGTATATCACCACCACAGCTGCTCATTGTTGGTCATGGGAATTCTAGGAGTCGTAGTGCAAATATTAAATGTACCAAATTCAACTTCTGATTTCCTGTCTTGCTTGCCCGCATTTTCACTACCAATAGAGTATAGCAATAACAGAATTACATTGTATTGTTTTATTAATTGTGTTATTATTAATTGCATTCTGTTACCAATGGTCTGAGCAAGGTAAGGCACATCTCACATTGAACGATGCACCTCCTCCCCATTGCCTAGAGTACAAGATCCCAGTATTTTCTACATTTGCCCACTGCACTACTTCACATTTTTCTTTGTTTCTTCCTTTCTTCAACATAACTACTCCTTCATTCATTGATCTCCTAAATTCCGGCTTATAAGGACCCCCTGCCTACTTTTCCTCTCTTCTTGGTGGTTTCTTGGCTTTGTGTTTTCTCTTCCATCCCTCTCCCCATGCAAAAATGCATACATATTCCCAATCTTTTAAATTATATAATATTTATTCCCCACCCTTAAAACCCTCATGGCACTATTGCAATATAAAGAAAAACATAGTAACATAAATCACAACAAAAGCAATACAATGCGACTAAAAATATAATTAGAAAAAAATCACAACAGATCTGTATAAACAATATCAAAAACAGAAAATTATAGAGCACTATAAAAATAGCTTTCAGTGATGAAATTTAGAGTTACAATACTTCAGAAAGCAATTTTTAAAAGCTTTTCCCTTCTGGGTGTCAAAATAGTAATAATTTGATGAATAACCAGTAATATATAGTTTTAGCCATATGTTAAGAAAGAGAAACAGTCCATGAAATGTTCATTTCTCAATACTTATTCAACATCTGATAGTTTGTCCGAATAAAAAGATACTACAAATCTGGCCTGGTGGTTTGAGTGTTGGACTATAACTCTAAGGACCAGGGTTCGATTTCCTGCTCAAACATAAAGACCCATTGGGTGACCTTGGGCAAGTCACATTCTCTCAGCCTCAGAGGATGGCAAACCTCTTCTGAAGAAACTTGTTAAGAAAATTCCATGATATGGTCCATAAGTCAAAAATAGCTTGGAGGCACACAACAACAAGAACAAACTATAGATAGGACATGCTTATGCTCATTTGGCAGGGAGTTCTGTCTCTAAGAGTAGCCACCAAGATGGCCATCATACACATTGGTTTGTGCTCTTCTTTCCCTGAGCAGTCTTTACAAGGTTGCTTTTTTAATACTGATCTTGAAGATTTATGGTCCCTGTATCCCTTTAGAATAAGACAAGCAACACCAATCCTAAAGGACTTCACAGGAGATTTTTTTTTTGGGGGGGGGGACTCTTTCAGCCAAGTCCTGGTTTAATACTGTTCTGTTTAGCTGCCCTTCACTTCATGTCTTGAACTTGGGGGAAATAAGTTTAACAGCCTCCTTGCCTGCTGCAGGTGACTGCAAAGGTAGGCATCCAAATGATCAAGACATTCTTCAATACAGATTATTCATTCATTAGTTGAATGAATTATTCATTCATTGGTGCTGGTCAAGCCATAATAAAGCTAAAAGGGATTTTGTGAAGAAAAGGTCAACATGACTCATTTTGCTTGTGAATAACAGGACAGTGTGGCTCATAACAATGTTGTCATTTTGCACAGATTCACTCATTCTGATTAGACATAGCACAGAATCTCCACTTGTAGTTTTCCCCCTTCCCCCCCCTCCTTTGGCAACATAATCACTAAAATGGAATGTGTCAATCACAAAGAAACACAAACTGTTAGTAAAATGCTTTCAACTTAATCTTAATGCTTGATGTTATAAGGACAGTCTGGCTTCCTACAGTTCCTACCCCAACCCCAGTCCTACAGTATGGTTTGGATTACAGGCTGGATTGTTTCCATAGATGGGAATACTCCACATTTCTTCATATGGTTGTTGAATACCACCACTTTTTGTGACTGCACAATCCCCCATTAGTCATATTGATTGGAAGATACTGAAAGCTGTAATTTAAAAAGTAACTTTTTTTAAAGATGTAGATATTCTTTGCTACCAGAAAGGTGGGTCTGCAGGTATGGAAGGTCTGCTGGAGGTCATCTTGAAAAGCTCAGAATCCATGCTCCATTCTCAGTGCTCCAGTACTGATATGAGTACTCTTATCACCCCCAAAGCATCCAATCTTAAATGATTTTGGAAGCTAAACAGAGTCAGGCCAGGTCAGCGTTTGGATAGAAGATGGCCTGGGAATATCAAGGATCAATATTTAGAGTTAGAAGAGAATTTCCCCCAAAAAGCTGAAGAGCTGCTGCTGCCATCCAGAACTGATGAAACTGGGTTAGATGGACATATCCAGTATGAAGTGGGTTTGTATATTCCAAGGCAGGAGGAGAAAGGGGATATCAGATACTGACCAAAGGATTTATTGGTCCTTCCATCCTTAGTAGGGTTGCCATATTTCAAATCTGGGTAACTAATTAGCATATTACTATAATTATGCAATTACTCTTAATAAATAAATAAATAAATAAATAAATAATGAAGTAGACTGCAGTTTGCAAAAGCTTATGCTAAATAAAACCTGTTAATCTTTAAGGCCAATGTGGTGCAATGGATTGAGCATTGGATTATGATTCTGGAGACGGGGATTTGAATCCTTTCTTGGCCATGAAAACCTACTAAGGGCCTGAACAGACTGCCAGAAATAAGCCAACTTTACGTGCCCTGGTGCAGTGCTAGGGAATCATGGGAATTGTAGGGTTTTTTTCTAAGACATTGAGCCTTCTCTGTCAGAGAACTCTGGTGCCACAATAAATTACACTTCCCATGATTCCCTAGAACTGAGCCAGGGTAATTAAAGTGGTCTCAAACTGGATTATTTTTAGCAGTCTGTTCAAGCCCTAAGTTACCTTAGGCAAATCACACTCTCTCAGCTTCAACATCTGCTGCTGTCTTGCCTCCTAACTTACCCCATGCCCATTCTTCCCCCTCTGCACTCATCTCATGCCTCTCCCATGCTCTCCTCTCTTTTTCCTTGCACTGCTGTTATATCTCCCATCACCGAGATCCTTCCCTGACCATGGACGTTATCACACGCAGGTCTCAAAGCGACAAGAAAGCGGTATGGAATCAATTCAGAACTATACCGGTATAGACCCCACAAGACGGAATTTGCTATCAGACGCAACTAGCATCATTGCGCAATGAACAAAAGCAGCATCATTCCGGTATCATTCTGGTCGCACAAATGTAATTCCCCAGTAAACCGGCATTCAAAAGAACGGGGATGATGCTGCATTGGGACGGGGATGGGACGGGGTTCTCTGCGACATCGTGTGAACACATGGGAAAAGGAACCACAATGGGACGGGGATGGGACGGGGTTCTGTGCGATGTCATGTGAACACACGGGAAAAAAAACCGCAATGGGACGGGGATGGGACGGGGTTCTGTCTGCTTTAGACCCCGTGTGATAAGGTCCCATATGACAGCACATCACCATCCCTTGCACACTGCCATTGTACCTCTCGCTTTCCCTTCACTCCATTCTTCTCTCTCCCTTGCCTCACTCTCCCTGCCTACTCACCCTCTCACCCCATTTTAATCCCTAGCAATGCATAATTCCCAGCTTCTTGAGCACCACTGCTCACACCACTTGGTCCCCCATTTCCCCTACTCAGTGTCACCTCATCATGTGCTCACAACACACCTCTCTCTTGCTTCTTGCACTCTGCCATTCATGCCTCTTGCTCTCCTATCCCTTCACCTACCTTGCCTCACACCCTGCCCACAAGGCATGCCCCCTCTTGCATATTAATTATGCTCTACTGCTTACACCCCTTGCTCTCCTGTCTCTCCCTCTCATCATCACACCCTTGTGGCACATCCCTTCATTACGTCTTGCAGTTCTCCACTCGTGCTACTTATACCACACACTTTTCTGTTTCTTCTACTGTCTCCCTTGCCTCATTTCCTGACATTTAGGCACACCCACCCTTGATTCTTGCTCTCTGCTACTTGTACTGCTTGTTCTCCTTTGTCTCCAGTTCACTCTCTCTCTTCACCTCACACCATCACAGTGCACCCCTGGCTTGCTTTTTGTTCTCTTCCACTTGCACTCCTCATTCTCCCACCTTTTCTATTTTCCCTCCTTCACATCACACTGCATGCTCATGGCGTGCCCCCTTGATTATTGTGCTCTGCCACTCCCTCTCCTCCCTCTCCTATCTCGCCTATGTTAGCACACCCTGCATACCACACACTGTATTCTACAGTCCCCATATTTCATATCACATATCTGGAGACAGCATGTTCTTGAGAGATCAGTGATCTTTCAGGAACACTGGGTCAGGTTTCCAGGAGAAAAGGAGTATGACCCAAGGCTTGTGCACATCCAGGTAATGACAAATCTAAATGGGTATACTAAGTGGTCCTTCCTTCCTTCCTTCCTTCCTTCCTTCCTTCCTTCCTTCCTTCCTTCCTTCCCCCAAGTCATCTCCATTTCCTTTTGCATCTTGTGACAAAGGATCTCCTTGCACCCAAAGCAGTAAGCCAGCCTCTCTGCCTACCCCCAATTGTGTTCCCAGACAAACTTTCTTGTCCATCCATCCATCCATCCATCCATCCAGGTAATATCCTGATCCAATCACTGCTTTTGTCACACTAAAATTAAAGCCATCAACCCATCCAGAATCCCACTGTCAATTTGCTGGGAAAGGAAATCCAGACTTTGTTAGATAACAAGACAACCCACTGCTTCAGGCTAGATTTTAGGTATAAATATAGGTCTCAGAAACGTAGCCTCTGGGGATACAGCAAGCATACACCTCTGTGCTCTGTGCATGGAGTCTGAGCCACTCCAGCTTTCTGTGATCTACTCATCAGACAGGTTATTATCACATCCCTGTAAACTCCTCAAACTCCACTATCCCATTTCCATATTTCCATTTCAGTTAGCTCTGTATGCTGTGTCTATTTGAATTGCTGTCATAGATGTGTGTGATTGCATCCTGCATTTTAGAAATAAAACCTCTTAATTCAGCCCAAACCTGGAGCTCTCCTCAGTTATTATTGGTATAAACAGGTGCAAATGGTCTTAAACATGCAAATGGTTACCCAGCTTCTTGCAAAGCAATTTCCTCAACAATTTGAATAATACTGTCATATTAGGTGCCCCCACATCCTCCACCTCTCTTTGGGTAACACCTACTCTGTTCATTGCCTCATCTCATGTCCTCATGGTGTGTCCCTCACTTACTTCTTGCACACTGCTACTCACACCACCATCCCTATCTCTTCTACTCACTCTTATCAACTCTTGACCTCATATTGTGCCCTTCACCTGCTTTTTTGTGTTCTGCTGCATTCACTTTCCAGTCTCTCCTGCTCTGTCCCTCACCTCACCTTGTGATTGTGGTGTACCACTTGCTTTTTCTTACAGAAAAAAAGATGATCACAGAGTGTTTCCACATTTTGCTTCATGTATCACCTTTTACAGGGACTAGTAACTTACTTCTTCTTTTTTTAAAATGAAAGCTTGGAATCTGAGCCAAATGATGGTCCAAATAGGCACTGGTTAGCATGTCTAGAATCCTGGTAAAACCTAGATAACCAGGTGATATGACAACACTATCCCTACTGACATGTTCCCCAAAGGGATAAAATGTAAGCCAGCCATTTCCTTACCCACTAGTGTGAATAAGATGGAAACTTTAAAAAAAAAGTCAGGACAAAAAGAAAGCATGGGAAAATCCAGCCCTGCAATTTCTGTTCCAAGTGATGTGGGCCTAGGATGGCATAGAAGCAGTGGCTTCTCTGATGTGAATTTCCCTCCAGGCCTGGCAGGATTGTTTTGTTGGATGGCAGCTGTGATGAAAATGGCTGTGTCAGTCAAATGTGTCTGCTGCAGTAAAAGTTAATCATTGGGATGGCACAAGCCTCTTGTTTTTGCTGGAGTAGACAAACATGGTTCCTTTTCCAAATTGAAACCACATAGATGTCAATGAGAGAGAAGTAAAGAATGAAATGACTCACTTGCTCTGTTATGATGATTAGCAGCAACTGTTCCCTTCTCTTAAGTGACTACAATGTCATTTCTCTAGTCAGAAATGCCTAACAGCAGTACTTTCACTAAGTTCTACCACCCCACTCCTATGTGTTTTAATAGTAATAGGTTTGGAGAGGCAGGTGCATAACTAAAGCAATGCCTTTCAAGGAAAAAAATGTGATTGTGGATGAGAGGGCAGATCATTAAAATGGAGAATTGGACATGGGAAGAAGACAATAGACTGTAGGGAAAATATATAGAAAGAGCTAGGATCTTGTTTATCTGGCTTTCCTTGCCAGTGGCCCTTCAGCTTGGATTTCAAGGTTGAGTAAAGCCATTTGATGACACTTTTGTATATTTAAAAGCAAGTAGGTTGTCAGCTTGCATACATTCCAAAAACTTCATCTGCAAAGCATAGGAAATGCTAATTTGTTCAAACACTTCATGTTTAATGAAGTTCAGCTTTAGACTGAAATTGATGCATCTTGTGAAGGCATACATTAAAGATATTGTTTATAATGGGTGGGGAACATATGGCCATGTCAATGTTGTTTGACTAATTCCTATCAACCACATCCATCATGGCCAGAGGACAGAAATGATGGAGACTGCAATCTAATATTATTTTGGCCAGAGGCTCCTCACCCTTGGTTTATACTATCCCTTTTGGGATCAAAGTACTCTGAATATTGGGTTCCCTGCATTTATAATTTTCCAGTGGTACAATGTGTTTTCTGTCTATCTGCTTTTCTGTCCATGTACATTTAGGACCAATGATAACCAAGGGGGTTGTGTGTCCTGTTAAACACAACTGTCCTCTGTCTGAAGAAGACTCATCCTGGTAATTCTTTGTTTGAGGATGTGTCTAATCCAAGTCTGATTTCAAGATAAAAGACAATAGGAAAAGAGAATAAGGTCTTTAAAGTTGTCCATTAATTTCATGTGGTTAAATTGAAAATTTGGTAAGATGAGGGGTTTTAATGAAAATTTTAAAAGAATTTTAAAAATTAAAAAAAAATTTATATAAAAAACCCAAACCCACGGAGGCCTCTCTTTTCTCCTCCCAGTGGGCCACATTTCACTCACACCATCACTTCTGCCAAACTCCAGCTTTTTAAAGGGATGCAGGCAAACACCACAGCCTGTTTCTGCCCAAAGACAGATGTTTGGGGAGCAATGGTGTCATTCCCTGTAGGCTGTCACCTGGTGTGGCCCTCATTCCCCAAATACCCTAGTGACACCCCTGCCAACATGATGAGATATGCATTTCATTTCTACTTATAGTGATTATTTATAAATTTGCATCTTTCTATATAACTGTACATGCAATTTTTATGAAAATCTGGATTCTTTATGGGATGCAGGGGGTTGGTGCATTCCCTCTCTTTTGACTGTATGTAAGTAGTAGCTTCCCTAATAAGAACTCCTGGACTGCAGCTTTTTAAATCTGAATCTTTACCATGTAAAGTGCAAACAGCCGTGGCAATAAAAACATCTTATTGGTTATTCAACCTCAGATAGGAATCTATAAACTTCATGAAGATTTATGAGACTATGAACAATGTAACTATTTACTGGCTGCAAGCCAGATGGGTTCGTGCTAAAATCACTCTCTCTCCTTGTCCTTCATGCATTTTTAGGTTTTCTTTTTAAAATATTTATTTATTTATTTAAAAAAAGATTTGTTTGCTGTGATGCCTTCAAGTGCTGACACTTTCACAAGATAGAACATTTGCCAATGAGACATTAACTTGCAGATACAGAAGAGAGATGGAATAGTACATGGTAGCACATTTATAAGCAAAAAGTTGGGATATGATATTAGTCTCAAATCAGTCCTGCTTGAATTCCAGAGTATAATTAGTGATGATGAGACCCTTGATTAAGATCAGCAAACATAGCCCTTTGGGGCATTATTTTATTTCTATGACAGTATAGGACAGAATAGGGAGACCTCCAGATGTTGTGGGCAACACCAGCCGATGCAGCCAGTGCTGAAGGATTCTAGGAGTTAAAGCCCAGTGGGCAGCCACTGGTGGGGCTGCTGAGAATGGGTTCAGGCCCCACTGAATTTTTTTTTAGGACCTAGAAGTTCAATCATTTCTTCAAGGTCCCTCGAGTCTTTGTAAGGATAAGCAGAAAACACATAGTCACTGCCACCCAACCAGCATCATTACTCATCTGCCTGCCTGATTCCACTGCACTCAGACATTGCCACCCTCCTGTATCACATATCCTTCAGTGGCCAATCTAGGCCAGCCAGGAACTGCTCTTGCAGCAGAGGAGTTGGTGAAAGCTGCATCTTCGAGTCTTGGAGGTGAAGGCTCTGCTGTGGCTGCTACTGCTGCTACACTTTCTCCTCTTCCTCCTCCTCTTCTGGACAGCTGAGGTTCATTTCTTCTGGGTTTCTGTTCCTATCTGCCACCACTATCATTAGAGCCCTTGCATTTTGCCTGGGGCTCCTTCTGATGCTGCCTGGCCACCCTCTCCTTCCTTTCCTTTCACTCAATGGCTCTGAGGCATCTCTTGGCTCACTCACAACTTCCTTTCCCTCACTTGTGCCCCAGTTTTGCTCTCTCTTGCAGCCGCCTTTCATATTTTGGAGCACAAAATGTTGTATGTCATTGTTGTTTTCTTTGAAATGCACCAAACCTGACAGAATCATCATTCAACCATCCTCTGATCAGGTTTGGAGGGGTCGGGTTAAGAAAAGTTAGTTGTGTACTTAGCTAAGTATAAGCTGATACAGGATTACAACCAATGTTTTTAATCACTTGTTTAAATATGGTAATGAGATGCGGTGGCTCAGTTAAGACTCTAACTTTGATGATTGCAAGATTGGCAGATCGGCAATTCGAGACCCAAGCACTGGATGATGGAGTGAGCTCCCATCACTAGTCCCAGCTTCTACCAACCTAACAGTTCGACAGCATGTAAAAGTGCAAGTAGATGAATAGGTACCATTTTGGTGGGAAGGTAACAGTGTTCTGTGCAGTCATGCTGGCCACTTGATCACAGAGTCATCTTTAACAACGCTGGCTCTTTGGCTTAGTAATGGAGATGAGCACTGCCCTCTACAGTCAAACATGACTAGACAATCTTGTCAAGGGAAAACCTTTACCTTTTAAATATGGTAACCTGTTTAATTGTATTTTAGAATTTATGATTTGTATTTTCCCTTGTTATCTATTTTTCACCATGCTGTGAGCTGCCTTAGAAAGGCAGGAAATGGACAAACAAATTAATTAAAAACATGTTCTATTCCATTTCTATCTAAACTTGTTTTTTTTTAATTTACAGAAAATTGTATATTGTATTTACCACTTCTTACTAGGTTTCATTTTGATGTACACATTCCTAAATATGCTCTCCCTTGAAAATATGTATTTTTTTTAAACTTGCTTTAAATTTATTTATTTTTTTAAGTGGAGAAATGCCTGGCAAAATTAGAAAAGAGTGAAATCTGAGGGATGAGTGTATTCCAATCTGCACAGATTGGAATCTGTCCATGAGGCACAGATCAGGGCAGCTCACTTAGAAATATGAACAACAAAATCCTTGAGCATCCCTAGTAGGATTAAACCAGAGATAAAAACATGTCAACAAATTCTAATAAATTCTTCAGAAAGCAATGAGTGATTTAATAATAGTTTTATTTGTATTTTACAAATAATATATATGTATATGTTTGTTATAGAATTCAATAAAGCTCTTAGATTTAATGCACATGGAACAGCTCTACCATGAAGCAAGGTAGGATAGCTGCCTCAGGCAATGGATGCTGTGGCTTACGGAGAAGCAGCAAAACGTTAGACAGAGTTGTGTCCCACACATAGTCTGCCTTGCTGTGATCAGATATGGTGGAGGACATTTTCCCGTTGCCAAGTGCTGAATTAAGATTCAGCTGTTGGTCTGTTTGGCTTCTGTAATGGAACGAGGTGGGTGGGTTCCCTCTTGTCCCTCCTTCACTTCAGGCAAGAAACTGTATTGGGCTAGCCAAATAGTGTTTTTTTTTCACAGGGTAATATAACAATAGTACTTTATTATTTTGAAAGCTAGCCAAATAATGTTTTATTTTCGCAGGGTAATATAACAATAGTACTTTATTATTCTGAAAGCTTCATAACACAAGGAAATAAATATTTTAAACCTATATAAAAATTAAGTGTGGAACAGAAAATGGGATGCCTAGGAGATTAACTGACATGATAAGGACAGAGGGGAAAAGAGGACATATTTTCAAACACTCTGGCCAGATGGTGCTTATACATCCATCCAATCTGCAACAGACAGCAAAAGTGTGGATTTCTAACTGTGTACCATTTGTTGCCATACAGTCATAATTATAAAGCCTGTTACAATACGTAATCATTTCAAAGTTAGAACTGTTATGACTCATTTCTAACTTTGAAATGATTACTTATTAGACAGTGTCATTATTTGCTAATGTTATATATGACTAACTTCTTTAAATGACTAACTTTAAGCTGAAGAAAAACAAGTTAAACAGAACTATCCACAAATGACTAACTGTAATTTTGAAACTTTTGATGTATTCATATAATATTTGTCAGGCATGATTCTAATATGCAGCTAGACATGTTTTGTGCAGTAGGAAAAGAAAATGAGCAGTGAGAAATAGCTTCTTGTGCAGTCAGCAATGTGGGCTTTAATTAGAATAAAAAGATTATTTCTTAACTAAATGAGAAAAAAAAGAAATAGAAAATTAAAATAATCACTAATACATACATTTCAGTCTTTATAACCTTATATTAATAGCATTTTTTTTCTGAGACTAATTACTTAAATGCTCTGTCTGTGACCATGGAAAATACATGCATGCACTTATGTCCTGCTGCTTTGGATGCAATTGTTTTGCTGCAACCATTGTCAGCTGCATCTAGCATTTCTTTTGCACCACAGCTGTAGAGTTTGCTGGCACCTAGACAATACTTTTTGTCAGGGGTAGGCAACCTTTTTGAGCCGGGAGCCAGGTTGCTGTCCCTCAGACAATTGGGGGGCCAAAGCACCAAAAATAAATAAATAAATAAATAAATATACAAATATATTTAAAAAAATTAAAAAATATGCATGCACACTCTCTCAGCCCC
>CM034708.1:31301160-31321056 GCA_020142125.1 Phrynosoma platyrhinos
CCCCCTGAGACTCCTGAAGGCTTGATTTGGCCCCAGGGCCTGAGGTTGTCCATTGCTGTTCTAAAATATAATCAGGAACCAATTTTTCACACCATTTAATGTAAGGGCCATGTTATATACTTTGTGCATGTAACCCAGCATTATCTGTTTGGTCTGGCAATAGTTCTCTAAAGTCTCAGGAAGGCAGTTGTTTCCCATCAAATGCTGTCTGAGGCTGTTATGTATTACAGTCAGACCTCCTTATTCACAGATTTAAACATCTACGGCATGATAATATTTTTGAAAAATATAAATTCCCAAAAGCAAACCTTGATTTTGACATTTTATACAAAGGACGCCATTTTACTATGCCATTGTATTTAATGGCACTTGAGCATCCACAGATTTTGGTATCCACAAGGAGTCCTGGAACCAAAGTCCAGCAGATACCCAGGGCCCATTGTATTATTGTTGTTGTTGTTGCTGCTGTTGTTTTATTTTATGTAATGCCATCACTGTACATGGCATGACACACAAAGAAAAGGGCAAGGCAGTGGGGAGAGGGATTAAGTCCAGCAGATACTGCCTCATCTTGTCTCCTTCTGAGGCCAGGGCAACGGCAGTTGAGATGGACAGAAGACCTTTCATCTGCTTCTGGGCCTAGACATGATGGAACTGTGCCTCTTTTTTCACTCTCTCCAAGGCCAGGGCAGGGGCAGTTGGGATGGAGGGAGACCTGTTTATCTGTTTCTGGGCCTAGGCATGATAGAGCTGTGACTGTTTCTTCTCTCTCTCCAAGGCTAGGGCAGTTCCTCCCTCTTGGAATAGAGGGAGGATCTTTCATCTGCTTCTGGGTTTAGGGATGGTGGAACTTTTAAATGGAGACTGAACTCAAGATCTTCTGCATGCATTGACATGGCTTCAGGCTCTGGAATCCTGGGGTTTAAAATTTCACAAAGTATTTGGAACACTGTGCCAGAAAGTTCCAATGGTATGGCTCAAGGATGTGCACTGGAGAATTATGAGTACTTCACCAGACAACAAATCCCAGGGTCCCATAGGACAGAGCCATGACAGCTAAAGCAGTATCAAGCTGTTATAATTGTGCAGTGAGGATACAACGTATGTCATGTTAATAGAAATGTAGAGATTTTCCTCTTACTGCCGCTGTTCTGCCCTGGTAGTTGGATCAACTAGTAGACTAACTGAGCTTGGCAGGAGGAACGAGCTTTATTGTAGAGAGAAATCCTGGTCTTAAAAAGTAATGTTTTAATTCTTAAAACCTGTGGGGTTAAAACCATGAGTTCTTTCCCCCCCCTAAGGTACTGTAGGGAGATACTACATGTCATGAATTTCCCTCTACTACGAGGACCAAATGGAATATCCAAAAGAAATACAAAACAAAACAGTCGTTATTGCTCCTAAATCAATAGATTTTTTTTTTAAAAAAATATCAAACTTCATTTCAGTGATTTTCAAATCCAGTAAGAAAATTCTGACTCATGATGGTTAAATTAAAAGGTTAACTACCCTGAGCTGGATTTTGGCAGACATGTCTAATTGTGTGGTTTCCAAAACTATTGCACTTAAAAGATATATCTTTATATGTTTCCAGATTTATGGATGCTTAATTTTAAAACTAGTGCTTAAATTCTAACAATTCTAAGTGTGTGGAGATGAGAAGACATTGTTCAATGGTCAAAGAAGAGTAGTTTACATATGCCCAGACACATGTTTCAGGACACACAGCTGAAAATAAAAACAGATTCCAATTCTGTTATGATTCTTGTCACTATCTATGCCAAGAGCCTGGGAAGGTTATTTTTCAACTCCAGCATCCAGAACAATCTAGCCAGCATAGGCCCTGGCTGGAGTTGTAATTTTTCCAAGCTCTGATTGTACCTTTAAAACAAGATTTTTGGCTCTTGCCTGAATATTAATGCCTGTTAGCAAGATCAGTGATACATTTTGAAGTTCAGGCAGTTCCCATGACAGCTGCATAGTCATGCCCCCAAGGAAAGTAGAAGAAAATGCAGGTAGCTGTGTTGATTCATAACAACAAACCAGTTCTAACAGTTTTTATACCCACTGGGAGCAGGGTATTTGTAAACTAATGGTGCTTCAACTTTGCAAGCCCTCACTCAACTACAAATATTGTCTCAGACCCAATCTGTCTTTTAAAAACAGAGGAGGTTCTAGTCTTCTATAATTAACAAAACTGACATTTTAAACAAAGTTTAGAAAACACATACCAAGTATTCTGTTGTGCCTTTTCCTTGATAATTTTAAATTGATTGTACACATGACATATACTGAAACTAATGTTTTCTTGATGTAATTTAAATGCATCCTTCAAAATTACTCTAGTGTGACGTATCTGCCTTACATGGTTATGGAAATGAGGAACTCAAGTAATGAACATTTGTTCTATGAAATTTACCTGTAATAGAATATTTGTGAGATTGTATCTTTTGCAAGATGACAGCCACATAGTCTATGCAGAATATGGAAACTACATGATATTCATTTGACAGTGTTCCATTCTGGAGTTTTAGCTGCCTTGATATTTGTCATTGAATGTCACTGCATCATCCAAAGCAGCATAGGGTTTCCTCTCCCCCTAATGCTTTCCTGTTAATGGACAAATACTCTACCTTACATACAAATGTTGCCAAGCTTCTACAGATTATTTTTGTTCTCCAAATATAAAACCTCATGGAATAACCAGTAGAGAAAGGAGTGGCAGTAACAACAGTGAACGAGGAGCAAAAACTACAGGGAAACAACATCTCTCTTTGGTTTTGCTTCCTGATCCCCTTCTAGGATCCGAGATATATTGCTATCTGTCAAAAGAATCTTACCTCAACAATGCCATTGAAACAGCATCCTTCACCACACTCAAGGATGACAGGCTAGTTTAGGTGGTGCAGCATAAGCAGTGTGGTTGTCTCCCAAAAGATAAAAATGATTGGAGTCTCAGGCATGCACAGGTAGTCCCCAGTACTTGATAAGTGGGAATGTGTCCAGAACAGTGACCAAGATGGTAAAGCATTTGGAAACCAAGCCCAATGAAAAGCAGAACAATGAGTTGGTATTTTCCCCCTACTGAAGATAGTGGAAATAATAACCATCTTCAGATATTTGAAAGGCTGTCACATAGAAGAGGGAGTGAGTTTGTATTTACTGCTCCAGAAGGCAGAATCTGAACCAAGTGATTCAAATGATATGAAAGAAGCCTCTGACTAAACATTAGGAAGAGCATAATAACAGTAAGAGATGCTCATAGTGGGAGATCTACCTTGGAGGATAGTTGTTTCTCCTGCAACTAGCTACAGGAAAAGAGATTCCACCTCAACATTAGGAGGAACTTCCTGACAGTGAGAGTGGTTTGACAGTGGAACACACTCCCTCAGAATGGAGTCTCCTTCTTTAGAGGTCTTTAAACAGAGGCTGGATGGCCATCTGTCAGGGATGCTTTGATTTTGTGTCCCTGCTTGGCAGGGGGTCCCTGCTTGGCCCTTGTGGTCTCTTCCAACTCTATGATTCTATGATTCTACATTGGAGGTTTTTAAACAGAGACTGCATGGCTACATTTTCTGCATTAGTAGGAGGTTAGACAAGATACCCTTGGTGTACTTTCCAGCTCTACAGTGCTATGATTCTGTGACCTGCTGACTGAAGTAGTTGTCTCAGTCCAGCCCAATGATATGGCCATTCTAATCAGACAAAGGAGTGAGGGAAAGGACATTCTTCCATCTTCTCCCTCATTTCCTCTTTTGCTATTTACAAAGAAAGGAAAGGGTCTGTGTGGTGTTTGGGCTATTAACAAAGGCTGGCAGAGATAGAGGAGAGGAAGCTGGAAATTCTTCCCTTGCTCAAATTTTGAGATAGGACCTGAAAGTTCATTTCCCAATCAAGGCAGGCTTTTACAAGCCTCAAAGGTTGTATTCAAGCCTGAGCTGGGAAAACATCATAGGCAGCCAATTTCATAAACCCTTTCATGTATTGTTGCTGTACCTGTAGGATTTTAGGATATAGCTAGCAGGGGGAGCCAAGGAAGTCAAGAAATAATGCAGAAAGACACTAACAGTGGCCTAAAAGAAAGAGAAGAAGCAATAGATAACAGAGGGAACGATTCAAGCAGTAAAAAAAAGAAGAGAAGCAAAAAGAAAAAAAGGAGATTGGTACACAAAACCAGAGCCATGTCCAATGACTAGGGTACAAGAAAAACTTTCCAATGACTAGGGTGCAAGAATAAGGAAAACTACTATAATAACCAATGCAGAGAAATAGAAGACAACAAACACAAAAGGAAGAAGGAGAGATCTCTTCCTCAAGATCTAGGAACAGAAAGAAAAGTTAAAACTAAGGTGGGGATGCTTAATGATCAAAAGAGGAGCATAGTACAAGATCAAGAAGAAATAAAAAGATGATAGAGGCATTACATAGAAGAGCTATATAAAAGATATGAAAAAATGAATAACACATGGAATGAAGAACCATATGAAGTTGAACCCCCAAAGTCTAATAAGTAAAGTGGAAGCTGCAATAAGAGAAATTGGGAAGAACAAATTACCAGGAACAGATGATATTCCAATTGAATTGCTTCAGTCCGCACAGATAGAATCAACTCTAGTGATAACTAAACTATGCTAACAAATATGGAAAACAAAATGGTGGCCAGTGAACTGGAAACAATCAGTATACATCTCAATCCACCAAAGAGAAGGCATAAAAGACTGCAGCAACTACAGGGCTATAGCATTAATCTCCCATACAAGCAAAATTATGCTCAAACTTCTGCAGCATAGACGCCAATTGTATATGGGGAGAGAAATCCCAGAGGTCCAAGCAGGATTCAGAAAAGGAAGAGACACTAGGGATCACATTCAAACAAACAATGGTTAATGTAGTGCACCAAGGAATTCCAGAAGAAGATCAGCATGTGCTTTATATAGCAAACCCTTTGCTTGCATAGATCATAAAAAGCTATGAAATGCTCTTGAAGACATAGGCGTGACACTACATTTGATAGTCCTGGTGAGAAATCTGTACTTAGGAAAAGAGGCTGCTGTTAGAACAGAATGTGGAGAAACAGAATAGTTTCCAATCAGCAAAGGGGCCAGGCAAGGCTGCATTCTATCACCCTACCTGTTCAACATATATGCAGAAAAAATAATATGAAGAGCAAGTTTAGACTCAAAAGGAGGAGGAGTGAAGATAGGAGGAAGGGAAATCAAAATCTAAGATATATGCACGACACCATACTCCCAGTGGAAAACATCACAGACTTGGAATAATTACTAAGGAGAGTTAAAGAAAGTGAAATGGCAGGCTTACTGCTGAACACAAAGAAAACAAAAATAATGTCCATGGAGAATCTATATAAATTCAACCTAGATAACGAGGAAATCAAAATAAAGAGTTCTCATATCTTGAATCAAATATTGTTCAGAAAGGAGATTGCAGTCAAGAAAACTGAGGAAGACTCGGAATGGAAAGGGCAGCTATGAAAGAACGAGATGAGATCCTAAAATGTAAAGATATACAACTGAGCACTAAAGTTAGAATTGTCCAAGCCATTATGTTCCCAGTCACCATGTATGGATGGTGAGAGTTGGGCAATGAAGAAAGCTAACAGAAAGAAAATCAGCTCATTTGAGATGTGATGCTGGAGAAGAGTGCTGACAGTCATGGACACCCAAAAAGACAAACAAATGGGTCTTTGATCAGCTCAAGTCTGAACTCTCCCTGGAAGCCAAGATGATGAAACTGAGGCTATCATTATTTGGCCATATCAAGAGAAGACATGACTCACTAGAAAAGACAATAATGCTGGGGAAGATAGAAGACAACAGAAGGAGAGGAAGACTTCACGGCAGATGGATTGATGCAATTAGGGAGGTTATGAGTCTGAATTTGCAGGACCTAAGCAGAGTGGTAGAGGACAGAGGGTTTTGGAGGTGTCTCATTCACAAGGTTGTTGGGGCTGACTTGAGGGCAGTTAACAACAAAGCATGGGGAAAGGGGAAAGCAAAGTATGGTACTAGGCAAGAAATGGATGGGAGAAGCTGTGGTTGAATTCACTATTGAACTGGTAGGGGCATTTCTCATTTGCAACCCAGGGCCCTTTTATACCTACACAGTTATAGCACTATAACTCTCATGGCTGCATCCTGTGGAATCCTGGTGATTGTATTTGGTGAAGCACTAGAGATCTCCAGCCAAGAATTCTAAATCGCCCATAAATCCCAGGAATTCATGTGGTGCAATTAGCAATTAAAGTGGAATCATTATGCTATAGTTGTGTAGTATAAAAGGGCCCAGTCTTTCCCATATGATATTATTTGTCCATATTCATTTATTTTAGGCAGTGCTGAGTACTTTATGTTTAACATTAATATTATCCGTACATTCTTTGTTCAACATTTGTAACATAATTTCATGCCAATCTTCATATCAGCATGCCTGCATCTGTCTCAAGAGAAATAATCAAATAACAAGAAAAATAATTGCATTTAGATTTTTCCCTAGAGAAATCACTCCCAAAGAAGTATTTGCAGGCAAGATCAGTACTTTTCATAATCTGCAGGATTGTTTTTGCAGCATCACTGCAAGGAAATTGGAGAAAATGCTTCCTTTTATAGAGGGTTATGGAAGAACATAATAGCCATGTTCAATCATATCAAAAAAATAGTGTAGTCCTGCTTTCTGTTCACACAATGACTGTTCTGTGCTTATGGCCAGCAAATATCCAAAAATTATCCTAAGAGAAGCAGCCGCAGGGAAGTCAATCCAGTACAGATCGTGCACAGGAAATATGAGTAAAAGAAGGGATATGCAAGAGCAAGTTATCAGCCAGTCCAGAGGTCCTTATTGAAACCCGGTAAGGCAGATAACCAAAGCTCATAGGGAGTGAAGCAATGAGTAAACATAGCCAGTTCAGAGGTCAAGGATTCCATGAAACACTACATAAACATCCAGTACATCCAGAGACTGAACAGACTGTTAGCAACAAGAACTCCTAGCAGCTAATGGAGATTTGTAGGTGGCTGTCTCAGGATGCCAGGTGTTCAATGAGTCAACGCCTCCTACTTAAAGCCTCTGATTTTGTTGAAGCATTTCTTTCTCTCTTTGCCAGACTTCAAAGACAAGGCTGATTCTTCAGCATCTGACACATTCTGCTGAAAAAAGATTCTTTCTGCACCTTCAGCCACCAGCCAGCTGCTCAGATTCAGGGAGGCAGCCATCATCTGGCGTCGGATACTGCTTCCCATCCAACTCCTCTGTGTCAACAGATTCCAGAGAGTAAGTTATGATAGTGGCCAACCAGAAGTCCACAAACAGGAAATGAGAGCAGCAGCAGCAGCAGCATCTTGAGTTTTCCTACCCACTGATATACAGAGGCATACAGCTGTGATAGTACTCTTAGTACTGCAAGTGATATCAATCCATACTCTCTCTCTCTCTCTCTCTCTCTCTCTCTCTCTCTGTGTGTGTGTGTGTGTGTAAAACCATCTTGATAGGTGAACAATGATGGCCCCAAACCACATGAATTTATCTAATCCCCTTTTAATGCCATCCAAATTGGCAGCCTGCTTGTTGAGGTGAATCCCACAGTTTTACTATGTAATGTATGAAGAGGTACTTCCTTTCATTGGTCAGGAATCTCTAAACAAAGATCTTCTCCATATCCACTTACTGCACATCTTGTAACAATTTTGTATATCACAATCATGCCCTTAGTTTTGTTGTTATTGTGTGTCTAAGGCAAGCCTACTGCAGGATTCTCTTGGCAAGATTTGTTCAGGAGTTTTTTCCAGTGCTTCCCTCTGAGACTGAGAATGTCACTTGTCTAAGGTTGCTAGGGCCGATGCAGACTGCCCTAAAGGGCCAGCCTGGGCACGGAGTTGGGGTGGGGCAACTGCACGCTGGCCACCCCGCTCACACCCCGACTCCCTATGCCCATCCACACGGTGCACAGCATCAGGGCACCCTTTTGGCACAAAAGAGCTGCGGCAGTGGCTCAAAGGGCAGCTTTATGCCACCCCCCCCCCGAAAGGAGCAGCATTTGCCCCTCTTTTGGGGGTGGCAAAAAGGAGGATCGGGGCTGCGGCGTGTGGTTGTGGCGTGTGCATCGGCCCTAGGTTTCCATGGCTGAGCAGGGATTTGAACCCTGATCTCCAGTCAAAGTCCAGCACTGAAACCATAACTGCACACTTTTAATACCAAACAGCTCTAAATATTGTCACTTTTCCTTATAGGGGACTTGCTCCATTCCCTTAATCGTCTTGGTTTCCCTTTTCTGCACTTTTTTCCAGCTTTACAAGGTCCTTTTTCAGGTGCAGTAATCAGAACTATATACTTATAGTTAAATAATGGATGTTTGTTTATCCAGACATTTTTGACTACAACTCCCCTATTCCTTACCAATGCCCACACTGGGCAGGATGGATGAGATTTGTAGCGCAAAACATCTGGAAACCCAAAGTTTCCCCATCCTTGGTGTTAAGGTACTCAAGAGCATCCTTTTCTTGAGAGAAAGTTTTGCAGTGGTGGAACCCCATCACAGCTTCTTCTATATTCATTGAGTAGAGTTGGATAGTCAGGCTATTTTCAGTACATGTCACTTTCTTATGTGCCCATTCAGAAATTTTCAGTTCCACTTCATTATTGTCAGGCTGTGCTGGAGTAAAAGATCCAGAGGAATGTGAAATCAGAAAAAATAAATATAGTTATTTTCAGAGGGGATTTTTGGAAGTGTCCATCTTGTTTAAATTAAATTGTAAATTTTAAATGATAATTTTTTATGTGGATTGTTTTAATATTTATGGGTCTTGTTCTTTTAAACTGATATGGGTTTTTAATTGATGTTTTGTTTTTAAGACAATGATGCTGGGGAAGGTAGAGGGCAGTACAAAGAGAGGAAGACCACATGCCAGATGGATAGACTCAATTAGGGAGACCACAGGCCTGAGACTACAGGATCTGTAGGTGATAGGATGGCTTGGAGAAATCTCATTCACAGGGTCACCATGAGTCGAGGTTAACTCAAAGGCAGCTAACAACCAGAACAGTTTAGAAAACATTCAAGGGTAGTTGTGTTGGCCATTTAGCAAATTCAAACAAAAACCCATCAGTGATACCATTATTGGCCAATCAAAATGCACAATATACTTGTTGCAAGGTTTTTGAAGCTTGATAGGCTTCTTCTTCAGGGAAGATGTTTGCAAAAGAGGGGTCCCTGTTGAGATGGAAATGGATTTTAAATTTCCTGGACTTTGCAAATCTCCCTATAGGCACAGGGCCATAAGGAGGAGGAGCCTGCCTACAAAAGATATCCTCCCCACCATATACCATCCTAAGTAAAGACTGAAACAACATGCAGGCATCTGAGTAACATCTCCAATTGTTTTTCTCCTGTTTGGTTTGAAACATGTTGCCTGATAAAGAAGCCCATAGAGCTTCAAAAGCTTGCAACAAGTATATTGTGTATTTTGGTTGGCCAATAAAGGTATCACTGATGGATTTTTGTTTGAATAAGAATGATTTGTTACGCTGTTGTTGTTCCCCATCTTGATCCACAGAGAGAGGCGGAAATAAATAAATAAATGTTGGCATCCAGATGTGGACTATATGATACCCTTCAGCCCTTCCTATGTGATGGACAAGAAAAATTATTTGGGGTTGAAAGAAAGTTAAAATAAAATAAAATAGCGATGAGAGAACCATGTGGACCCACAATCAACAAGTATGCTACTTTTCCCCCTGTAGTCTGTACAGTTTTTGCTGCTTTCTGTTGAATTAAGTGGAAACTAAAAATGATTGTCTCCTCACATGGGTTTTGAGACTTCCTGCTGTAATACTGCACATTAACTCAGACTGATTTGCAATGTAAAGAGTTAAAAATAGGCTATGCTATATTCTGCAAGCTTCTTTCAGTTTGGTTAGTTGATCAAGTCCAGATGCATCTGGGACATATTTATATACATACAATTCAATGCAAGACAAATTTAATCTTCTTTGTTTTTACATATCTGTATGTGAATGCACAACTGCATGGCTTTAAAAAAGAGTAAAACTTCTGGACAGATTTTTAAATATTGCAGATTGAGGCTTAGAAAAAAGTTTGGGTTTTAAAATATAGCTTAAAAAATAAAAACAACCAGAGCAAATGTCAGAGCTAACTTAAAAAAAAAAGGGAGAGATAAAAGGAAATGCGAGAGCTCAAACGTGCCCAGGTTTGCATTTGGCCCTTAATTTTAGATATGTATACATAATGACTTGTAGGATATACTCTGGACATATACATGACAGTAAGAGCTATTTGCCAGTGGAATACACTGCCTCGGAGTGTGGTGGAATCTCCTTATTTGGAGATTTTTAAACAGAGGCTGGATGGCCATGTTAGGAGTGCTTTGATTGTGAGTTCCTGCATGGCAGGGGGTTGGACTGGATGGCCCTCGAGGTCTCGTCCAACTCTATGATTCTATATCCCTGTTGAACAGTATAGTAATTCCTCCAAATCCACAAATTCTGCATCCACAGATTTAACCATCCATAGTTTGAATTTAAAAAAAATATATCCAAAAGGCAAACCTTAATTTCACCATTTTATCATGCTACTATATATAATGGGACTTGAGCATCCATGATTTTTGGTATCTATGGGGAGTCCTGAAACCAAACCTCAATGGATACCCAAGTGCCCACTGTATTTAAAAAAGATGTGAAATAGTAATTAAGTAGTAGTTATCAAAAGGATACATCTGTACATATTCATTCATCTCATTTTTCATGATCTGCAGTTCAATTTTGATGTATAAAAACTGGTTTGAGGACTGAGGGCCGATGAAGACTGGCACTTTAGGCTGGCCTGGGGGTGGAGTTGGGGCAGGGCAACCGCACGCTGGCTGCCCCAACTCCACCCCAACTCTACCCCGACATACATGCCCATCCGTACGGCATCAGGGCGCTCTCTTGGCACAGTGTGCAGACACGCTGCACCAAAAGGGCACAAAACAGCCACAGTGGTGGCTTTTTGCTGCCCCCAAAAGGAGTGACATTTGCTCACTTTTTGGGGGGCAGCAAAAATGAGGATCGGGGCCATGGTGTGTGGTTGCCATGGCCCCAATCTGCCACTACCAGGGTCGCCCCAGAACCTCCTCTTATGGGCCATCTGCATCTGCACTTAGTTGAGGACCAAGGACTCATGTATGAATTTTCCAGAGATCCAATCACAGTATCTGAAGAAGTCTCAAACAATTACACATTTCATGGACAACCTTAAGATATGCAATAATCCTGTGAGAGTTGTTCTCCCTTTTATGATGTTGACCTGCTACCTATCTCCTTCACATCTAACACTCTGGGTTTCCCCCCATTCAAATCATGACAGGGCATGATTTTAATTGTTCATTATAAAAATGTATGCTGCAACACAGAGATCAGACTGTGCTCCAAGAAATTTTGGGAGTTCCAGTCCAGAAAGGATTTGGATAATTGTCTTAAATCCAGTTGCTAGTCCTAGCTAGAGAGAGGACCTATAGAGAACATACTAAACCTCTGTCTGCATGGGCCAAAAGATTACCCCCCACCTCAGTTCCAGCATTGTCTTGTTTGAATGGTGCACATCCCAAACCCCAGTTCTGGTGTGAGCAGTCTGGATGATGTCTGATACATTCCACACCAGAATGAAAGCATAACTTTCTTAAAATAGTTTCTAAAAACATTTCTGTTACTCCAGATCTTCCAGGAAGATCTGGAGTCCTCTGTTCCTGTATCTCTGACTGTCTGCTATGGCATCCTGCTGAGGTTCCCATTGTGTCCACCACCATAAGTCACTTACTTCTGAGGTCAGAATGAGGCGCCAAGTCATGTGATGGCCATTTGACCATGAAACGTAGGGCAAAATGCATACACTCCAACATTGCAGATAAAAAAATGGGGCACATATGGCTAAGCAACACCTGAGTGTGGGCAAGATGACACAAGTTATTAATGAGGAAGAATACACAAAGAAGGAAGGGCTGTAACAGTTTCTTTTTACCTAAGCCTACTGGAAAGGGTGAGATTCCATCTCAACTATCCTTTTCCCCCTGCTGAGTTAGCTGAGTGCAAACTGTTTTTTCACTTTGAGACAAAAGGGGAAAGTGGAAGCAAGAGAGGGAAATTGGATCACTTTAAAAGCAGATGAAAAAGTGGGACAACAGAGGATTAATCAGGATTGATTCTGTCAAATCAGGACAGCTGGAGGATATGTTAGTGCCAAATGTGATCTTAAGATAATAGGCTTTTAACCTATCTACTATTATGACTCTGCCTGCTTTGTGATGTGACCATCAAACCCTAAAGTCCAATCTGCATTTGAATATACATTTTTAAGGACCATTTCAGAACCTGAGCTGACTTGTGAATAACAATGACACAATAGGGCTGTCTAATTATTGCCATAAAAATAAACTATTTTAATAGACATATAAATAAAATGTTTAGCTTAGAGTTTTCTCTGTTTGCCTCTCCACCCTCATTTCTTAAACATACTTGAATTTGTTTCTTTAAAGAAAATTGAGTGACTATACAACCAAATAACCAACTTGGAGACAAACACAGAATGACATGATGGAGGACAACAATTCCTCCTTTTAGATTTGTTTGGATTTTACAGTACTTTCAAGATAGCTAAAAAAGACACCATTCCTTTTGCAAAAGCAATGAACTAATACACTATCAATAGAAGCCACAGCAATAAAACATTGCTGACATTTTGTGACTCAAAATAAATTATGACAGGTATGTATTACTCCTCCTCCTCTTGTTTGCCTTCCCTCTGCAGCTACTTTGCTTCGTTCACATATGATTCTTCCCCCATTGCTCAGCTCTCTCCAAAAGCAGAAAGTACACAATGGAATCCAATAGAAGGTGATGCTATATATGGGCTACGTAGTAGTGGGAATGGGCCAAGTTTCCAGACCCATCTTTACCATGCAGTAGCTCAGCAGCAGCCAAAAATGGCAAGCTGCCATTTTACTGCCTGAGGCCAAGGACAAAGTGCCTTCCCCCATTCTACATATGGAAATGAACTGGAGTGACTGCAGAATGGTTTGTGCTCCTGGAACATGACCAGAGGCAAAAGTGGGACAAGGCTGCATGTTTAGTTCACTGATCTTTGCCCTTGGCCTATTAGCAGAAGGTGGACAAAGAGTGGTCTTGTAGCTGCATGAGTCCCCCTAAGGCATTTTGCAGCCCTTGGCTTCTCCAGACTCCCTTTTTCTGGATTAAAAATGATCAGTTGCTTCTCTTAGAACTCGCTTTTTAAACATACAAAACACAGTTTTAAACAAAACATAGCAGTGTTTAACATTAAAACACCCATTTCCTTTTTTAAAAAATGTAGAAGTGAACTTTTAGCTACTTCTGATGAAGGGGGGCTTTCTGGCAATCTGTATAGCTCCTGGGTCCCCACAGGCAAAAAATTGGCTCCATGGAATATACCATAGTCACCCACCTCCCTATGTTAGTGAACAGAGATTTTGCAAGGACTGTTATGCTCACATGGGGCTCCACTTTGTTCATGTTATTGAACATGAAACTCACTGCAGTGAATGGAAAAAGCCTACACAACTAAAAACACATACACACACACCTAGGAACATGCATTTGATCTCTGGAACACACACAGAGACCTTTGAATCTGGAAATAGGGAGGGCAGAATACATTTTATTGCTTATGGTGAAGAACAATATGACACCTCATACACTGCCTGTACAGGATGGCCATTGCACATTTCTCCAGCATTGGCAATTGGATGACCTCTGCCACCATCTGTGAAAACATCATGCTATTTTATGGGGTGCAGGGATCCCTGATGGTATGGCTCATTCTACGGGCCCTGATGCTATGCAATCTATCTCATATTGCAGCCACTTAGTTCCTCCTCTGCACACTGGAATGAACATAGATTCCTTAGTGGCAGTGTTTGGCGAATGCCATTATATGGCTGCAACCCTATGCAGAGTTACATGTGGATATAATATTAATTTCAATGGGATTGTGCACACATAAACCAATCTACATCTTTCTACAATTATAGCTGTATACTAGCAGTTTTATGTGTGTGTGTGTGTGTAGCTTATTTTTATTGGAAGGGATTGTAGCCTGGCACATTCTGGGAAGGAGGGAAATCCTTTCCAGTTGAAATTCAGGCAGCATTTAATTAGAAGCAGCTTTTTCACAACTAATTCAAGCTATTCTAATGGTTGAGTATGCTTCAACAAGACAACCTGAGAGGCAGCTCAAAATCATGGTAACATTTTGTCCCTTTTTTGTCTATATTTTCTCTGATCCATGGAGAATATTTACCAGTATAATTTTTCAAAATTTTGTTAAAATAAAATAAAACAGACATATTTGAGCACATAAGTTTTAAGCACTGGTAATATGGTATGAGTAATCTCCTTTGGATAAAGTGAAGGTGGATAACAAGGTTGGGTAACTTCAACAAATTACCCAGCCAGGTAGCAATGTGTACTGCACCTTAGACCTATTTCTGAACATGGCAATAATGCTGTCTTGACTGTACTGAAGAATTGAAAATTATGAATTTTGGACAATATTTTACTTTAGTTAAGCAATGACACCCTGTGCCTAGGCACATCTACCTGAACATCTGACTGCCACTGTATTTTTTAGGGGGTGGGGAGCAGAATCCTTTTGGTATATATGTTTAGAATTATAGCAGAAGTCATCAGCTGAAACTATCCACCCATAAGGCAGCTCAAGGAATGTCCTTTTCTCTTATTAGGTTTCTTCTTGGTTGTATTTTTCTTTTCTTTATTCTCTGCTTTGTTTTTGTTTGGTTTCTTCTTCTTTTTCTCCTCTTCCTTGAACCATGGACCCCAGACTCCTCCATTAAAGTTGGGGTTACTCCTTGGGTCCTTAGGTGGATATCGAACAGGGACAGCTGTCTTATTGAACTGGGAAAGTCTACGCAGCAGCTGCTTTACTACATCAGGATACTTATGGGAAAGGTCCACTCGCTCATAGGGGTCAGCAGTGATGTTGAACAGCCACACCGTTTTACCAGCTGTCCATGAAACCCGTTCATTGTGCCAGCGACTAGGACCTGCATTGCTAAATGATTGAGGAGGGACCCAGTCACTGTACCCTGGATTTCCTGTCAGTAGTTTCCAATGGTTCACACGGATGGCAGATTGAATTGCTGTGTTCCATATCCCAAAGCCAGCTGCCCATGAACCATTTCTGGCTTTGGTGTAGATAGGGTCAATGTTGTGTAAAATATCCATTCTGGGAGACCGTCTGCCTTCACTGATGGTCTCCCACACATCATAACCATCCAACTGGGTGTCCTCATCTATTTGTCCTTCTGCTAAGGTGATCAAAGTAGGGAACCAATCTGTTATATGTATAAGCTCCTTGCACACACACCCCTTATTTTTGAGTAGAGGACTATGGACAAACCCAACTGCGCGTATCCCTCCTTCCCAATAAGTTCCCTTGCTTCCTCGGAGAGGCCAGTTATTTCCACCAGCTGTTGGTTGCCCTCCATTGTCTGAAGAGTAAATGATAACACTGTTGTTATAATAACCATACCTCTTCAATGCAAGGGTCACATTGCTGATAGCTTCATCCAAGCATGCCAGCATAGCAGCATACCTGCGCCGGTTTATATTATTTATTGATCTATAACGTTCATAATATTTGCCTGGAGCCTGAAGTGGTGAATGGACAGCTTGGTATGCAATATATAAAAATATGGGTTTTCTGGGGTTATGGGAGGCTAGGATTTGTTGCACTTTTTGTGTGTACATCTGTGTGGAGTACATGCCATTGTCATGATCCCAAGCAGCATTGTCATTCTCATATAAGTCATAGCCACACATTCGAGGGCTGTCACATTTGTAATGCGTGTAATAATCACCGCTGCCCAAGAGAGAGCCAAAAAAAGTATCAAATCCCCGTTGTGTGGGCATACATTCTTTGCGGTAAAAGCCCAAGTGCCATTTGCCAACCATGTGAGTTGAGTAGCCAGCTTCCTTCAACTTCTGAGGTAGTGTTGCATTATCCAAAGGTAAACAGTTAGGCTGGGTGGGCCTTATGACAGAATGCTGAAGGCCTGTATGAATTTGATATCTGGAAGAGAGAAGGACAAAAAAGAAGAAACCACAGATTAGAGACAAGGAACCACATAATTAACATATGGGAAAAAAGAAGAAACTCCAATACAAATATCTGGTAATGTCTGGTAATATGATCACATATTTAAATTGCAAAATGAAAATTTCTGTTTCAAAAACATATGATATCCACATGACAATAAAATGGATTCAATATGATAATTAGCAAACAGTATCCTGAAAGCCATCAGTAAACAGCCATTTGGCTCAGATTATTAGTGAGAAAACAAAGGAAATATTAAAAACTACAAAATACCATGAATTCTTTTGTCTCCCTTGGATTTTGACACCATTTTTGCACAAAGTACTTGATGCTTCTCTTCTTCTTTTTTTAAAAAAATATTGTTGTTGAAGAGATTTTAAAACTACTCATCAATTTTTATGACTGCAGAAACACAGGAACATTAAGATATGCTTCAGCTAGTTCAGAGCTGCCTAACAGTACTTTCAATATTTTTTTTAATACAAGTATATCAAAGGATGCCTCTATGACAGGTAGCATTTGAATCTATTAACATGTCTGGTGTGACATTAAGTGGTCTGGTTCCCATGGTACAATAGGTATTCCCACAATATTCCTTGTAATGACTGCAGCTTCTGCACACATTTTAATGTAACTGGAGCCATTGCACTGTAGTGGCTTGAGCATTGGACCATGATTCTGGAAGCCAGGGTTTGAACCTTGACTTGACCATCTAAACCCATTGTGTGACGATTGACAAATCACACACTCTCAGCCTCAGAGCATGGCAATGACAACCCCTTCTAAAGAAACTTGCCAAAAAAAACCCATGATAGGTTTGCATTAGAGTCATCATAAGTTGGAAATGACTTGAAGGCACACAACAACAACAATATCTGCCAATGTCTGCCCAATCACTATGTGTGTTGCAACCAAATGCACAATTGCAGAATCTATTCTAACCATGTAAATTGCATCATATGCAATGTGAAGCAGCATGTAGCTCAATCCTACAGATATTCATTTGGAATTAAGTCCCATTTAGCTAAAACATTAGGGAAAAAAAGTCTTTGTCAGATTTAACAGTAATGTGTGCTAGAAATGCTGGTAACAAATAAATTGTCCTGCTGTCTTGATTTGGCATGGAAAGTTCTGATTAATCTTTTGTCTTCCCATTTTTTTCAGCTCTTTTAAAAATGTCCCAGTTTCTCTTCCTGTTACTTTCCTCCCAAGCTTACTTCAATTGCTGGAAAATAAGAGCCTGTACAGACTGCCAAAAGGGCCAGTCTAGGGGTGGAGTTGGGGCAGGGTGACCACACACCAGCTGCCCCAACACCGTTGTCATGCTGTGTGCCTCACTGCATGGCATGCAGCATCAGGGCACTCCCTAGGCGCAGCATGTAGACATGCTGTGCCAAAGGGGGGCAGAAGAGCCATTGTAGTGGCGGCAAGGGCAGCTTTTTGCCACTCCAAAAAGGAGCGGCATTTGCCAGCTCTTTTTGGAGCAGCAAAAAGCCAGATTAGAGCCGCAGTGTATGGCTGCCGCGGCCCTGATCCAGTCCTCTCATGGGTGGCACGGAGCCGCCCCTTAGGTGCAATCTGTATGGCCCCTAAGTTCAAAGTGGAAAAGTAGCTTACACTCAGTTAATACAACATGTGGGAGAGGAAGTGGAGGAATCTTGCTTTTCACTGTAAACTCATTGGTTTCTTTCTTTTTCTTAGAAGTTCAACTTCCTGCATTTACAAAGCTTATTCTAAGACTAAAACAGATCAGATGGGGCTCCACAGGTGGCAAAATTGCCCTCTACACCTGCTAGTGAGTGGAGGGAGGCATTTTTACTCCAATTTTTACTCCAATAAAACCCTAAACAGAAGTATTATGCTGAATAGACCAAATTTCTTAACAGATCCACTGAAGCAGATACCATTTATTAAACAGAAGCACTTGCTAGTCAAAGAGCCAGTTCTGCAGGCTTTAATCATCATTAAGGGTAAGAACTAGTATAATTTGTGCTGTTTCTGTAAAATACATTTTGTCTTATATTTAGTATTTATTTAGTTGATTCATTTCGTGTGTCTCATCTGTAGCCTACCATCTCTTTTAGGCAGACCGCTTGGCTGCTAGATTATTTATACAATATAAATTTAGATTAACCTAATATAAGAGAATTTATTCAACAATATTAGAAACTTGTTTACAGTGCTAAAGTGTTTGCAGAACCACTGTTGTACCATTTTTCCCAGATGGCTGCAGATGTTGCACTTGAATTGCTTTTAACCAGGCATTATTTATTTCTATGCACAGGGAACTTTATTTAACAAAATTGTGTAAATAATAACTAAATGGGTACATTTTTCTGACTGAACAACTTGTACAGGCTTTTACAATAGTTTGTACCATTAATCCTTTATTCAGGGCAATCCATTTATTTCAAGTGATTTAAGTAAATACAACTGGGTGTAGAAATGTAACCCTGCAGTCTAGAGAAAGTTAAGCAATGGAAGTTGAAAACATGCATTTCACAGAATCATAGAACTGTAGCGTTTGAATTGGCCATAAGCAACATTTAGTCTAATTTCCTGCCTGTGCAAGAATGCATAGATAAAGCATCCTGAGAGGTTGCCATCTAATCTGTTTCAAAATCTCCAACGAAGGAGAAGTGGCCACTTTCTGTGGGAGTCTTGTTTAATGGGACTTGCCTATACTTGATGTTGTTTCTACTGTATTCTTAACATATAAAATAGCATATTTCAGACATCTTGAATTTTCCATTTTCACTTAATAATCCCACAATAGAATGGTTTACCTTTGGAAGAGGAAAACCAAGTAATCCAAGGAGTGAAAATTAATATTCCTGCCCCTTCATTTAACTGAATGGGGAAGACCAGAGGTGTGGGATGAATGGAGGGAGGAGAGCTTCATGAGAATGCTGAATCCTCAGCCTGAATTGCAACATTATTATTCTAAATCTTAAAGGGGAAAAAAATCAAGTGTGAATGGACATTTTCCAGGTTGGTTCCTATTTTCTCATTTGCAGTGTAGATAAGGTTGGCAGACAAGTTCATCAGTTACTTTCATGTCAATACTTCAGG
This sequence comes from Phrynosoma platyrhinos, assembly GCA_020142125.1. NCBI lineage: Eukaryota > Metazoa > Chordata > Lepidosauria > Squamata > Phrynosomatidae > Phrynosoma > Phrynosoma platyrhinos. Next base: position 31,320,392 of record CM034708.1, read on the forward strand.
TGGTAAACCAACCACAGAGATAACTTTAAAAAAATCCAAGTTTAGTGCCAAGAGAGTGTTATGTGATAGTGGAAATGGAGTAACCAATAAAAGGGGTTTTCTCCACAAGGTTTCTGCCTCTGCCCTTGCTTCTTTCTTAGCACTAAAAATGATTAATTTCTGGCAGAAAGAGAAACACAGAAGAGTAAATGGATGTACTTATTAGTGAAACCTGTGGCACAGTGCATATAATTTCTGCCACACTGGCAAACTATTCACAAACCGAGAATCCACTCTGCTAGGCTCCTTGGATTTATATGCCATAAAATATTGTGCATTACCTCAATTTATTGTGAAAAAGTGAATCAAGACTAATACAAGAGAACAACAAAAATGCTACTCTTAATCTGTCAGGAAACCGTTTTATTAGTTCCAGCCTCTCTCTCTCTCTGTCTCTGTGTGTGTATGTGTGTGTGAGAGAGGGGAGACAGAGAGAGAGTATGCAAGCGAGCAAGAGCAAGATACTCACACCCTTACATACCCAGCATAAGGTTTTATTAACTGTCTTAAAACTGGCAGAAGAAAGATAGAAAGCTACATCTTTAGGCTTGGTTTGAAACAGTGGCCTTCCTGATTTTAGGAAGAGGCGGCGACGGCGTTCCTTTCCCACATCCCGCCCTCCAGCA
>CM034708.1:31330205-31352671 GCA_020142125.1 Phrynosoma platyrhinos
GGGCTTGAATATGCATGGGTTTCCGTTTTTGTAGAGGGGTCCAGAATGGATTCCCCATGAAAACGGAGATGCAACAAACATCAGTCTTCTTGGCCTTGATTAATCTGTTTCCCCAGGATTGTTCATGTATATGTGAGGCATATGTAACATAAGGACTGCACAGTCTTTACTCTTAAAGAATCAATGCTTTAATACAACTTATTATAGGAAAGTGTCTTATGATCTCCTCCCCTTTCCAAATTTCCCCTCTGAAAGTTTTACTGTGGAGGTTCTTATTGAGTTCTGAAAAGAGATCAACAGAATGAACATTTCAGATTATGCACCTTCATGACATTCAGTCACAGAAATGCTAGACAGACTTTAAAAAGCATGACATCACTTTAAAAAGCATACACTGTTACAATCTAATTAGGTAGGTACCACAGAGCAGGATAGGATGTCTATCCTATTTAGATTTAGAAAAGATGGGTTTAGCATGGTGAATAAGGGTGCCACCTGAGTGCTCAGTTCTTATCATAATAAAACCATAGATACACATATACATACACTCTTTCCTTGTTGCTAGACAAAATGCTTCCTCTTATTTAGCACTTGAGGAATGTGCTTACAAGATGTCTCAGACACTTAGAGTCAGACTCTTTCCAATTATGGAAATTTCTTCCAGTTGCTTCATAAACTGTGGTTATTGGCCTGATGTGACTCCAAAAATAAAGTAGCTCCTGAAGCCTTCACTGAAGAAAAGGGTGTTAGTAGGCCAAATACTCTAGAGATAAAGCACATGTCAGTATGACTTTTTGCACAATGCTGAGGTGAAAAGCCCTTTCTTCTGGCTCCTTTTTAAATCATGATTTATGATCTTAGTATCCATTTCCAACACAGGAAAATTTTCTTCTGGCTTTGTGTGCTTCTTTGAGGAATGAGAGGAATTGCATCTCCATAGTAAACTTCCATGCTGCTTTGGTAACATCTGGAACTAACTCAGAACCATATAGGACCAATTAGGTGATAATCAGCCAACCCCTCCCAATAGTTCCCAGTTTCCAAATACTGTCAAGAAGGCATGGGACAAAGCCACAGAAAAATAATTTCCATGCTGTTGTGGTAACTAATGAAGAGACTATTGTGAAACTGATTCCCAGCATGCATGTGTGTGTGTGTGTGTGTGTGTGTGTGTTATGTATGTATGACTGAAGGTCTGCAATTAAGGGGGCACAGCACAAGGAAATTTTGGTAGTCAACCTAGCTATCAAAGGCACTATGCCACCTCCAGAATCAGAGGCAACATGCTTGTGAGCTTTTGATGAAAATTAGGATGGTTGCTGGGGAAACAGAGTGATTAAAGTTATGAAGACTTTGGCTTATTTAGGGCTCCTTTTATGACCACCTGTTAAAATAATTTCTTCACACATAGCTGTACAGTAGTAACATTTCAAATGCAGGTGCTTATCATCACAGCCATGACCTCCAAAGAGGAGTCATGATCTATATCCATAAACCAGTTCTAGCAGTTTTCATCCCTACCTGAAGCAGATCATTTGTAAAGCTAGTATGCAAAGGGATCTTATAGCACATTTGAGACTACTGAAAGAGAGAAAGTGATAGCATGAGCTTTCGTAGACTTGAGTCTACATCTTCAGATGCAATTAGTTCTAACTGATCATTCAAGACCAAGACATGTCAAATGTATCTTGCAACAGAGAAAGGCACAGGTCATGATGATGATTTTTATTTATAGCCTCCCCCCCTCCCCATTTTGACTCAAGGCAACCTATAACTTAAACAAAACATAGCTCATCCTAGGATCCTCTGATAATATTTTTAATTTTGATGTATGGTTGTGAAAGCTGGACAGTGAAGAAAGCCAGCAGGAAGGTAATAAAGTCATCTGAAATGTGGTGCTGGAGAAAGGTTTTATGGATACTCCAAAAATACAAATAAATAAGTCTAAGAGTAAATTAAGCATGAACTTAGTACAAGCAAAGTTGACTGATTACTAAGGTGGTTGTATTTTCTTGAGACGACATGACTCATTGGAAAAGATGATAATGTTTGATAAAGTGGAAGGCAATGGAGACAATAAAGGTGGAATAATTCAATTAAGGAAGCTATAGCCTACAGTATATTAAAAATGTATATTAAAAATGGCACACACAGTGTCAGTTTACTGATGATGATTCTGGGACTTGTAATGCTTGCTCCTATTCTTTACTGTGGCAGTGGAGGTCTCCTCGTAAAGAGGCCTGTACTGTGACAGCAAAGTGGGAAAGGAATGCTTGGCTCTCTCCTTTGCCATAGGAGTGGCAATCTTCTTGTGCCACCGCAAGCCAGGAGGGTCTGACTGGGTGTCACCGCTCCTCTGAGGTGACACCTAGTGTGATCCACATGCCATGCACCCATCTAATGAAACCACTGACTACATGATTCCTTTATATCTTTTTATGCTGAAACAGTGAGGTCTTTCCAATTTAATTGTTTCAGCCTAAAGCTGAGAGACTGATTTGCCTAAGAAACCTCTGCAATCTTTCAGAAACTCCCTCTTCACAAGGAAAGGGATTTTAGCAACATGATGTATTATCTGTATTTGTTGCTTTTTGATGGCCATTTCTTTAAATTGCTTTTAATTCTAGTTTAATTATATTTATCTTTTATAGGGTTTTTTAAAGCAATGTGAGCTTTTATCTGCATCTGTTTTAATTCTTATTGGCCATTTTGCATCTCAAAGCTCAATAAAAGAAAGCAGAAAATAAGTAAATGCTTGGACTGTAAGCAAGGCACATAGACTGCTGGGCTATGGGATGTTCAGCTGGATAACTCAGGATAAAACTGAATCACCATTGGACAATATTTTTAACATCACTCCATGTTATATTTTTTTGTTCCAGTTACAGCTGAAACTGTTTCCATATTTGGGTTCTTTAAAGTTATAAGATATATAGTTTATTCCACTAGCTGAAAAATATTATATCACTGGAAGGCCCCTGAAATGTATAGGACTATTCTGACACTAAAAACTATTCTGCAGAAAGTGGTTTGTGAACTGTATACCACCTATGTGCTTGGTGTAAATGTGAGCATATTAGGCCCCGCTGTGGCTTTTCAGTAATGTGAGGAGACTGTTAAAAGCTGGATTTTATAAGCAGGAAGTGCCTAAAAGATTAATTTGATAGTAAAAACAGTTTATGTAAGGAAATTATTTTAGTTTGGCTCAACATGACCTACATACTTTTATGCCTAGTATTAGCTGCTGATAAGCAAACAGTGCAAGGCATATGGGAAATATTTTAACTCCACTGTTCTCTGGCTGGTGCTATATCAGTTGTATTTTGATAATAATTGTATTTTCCCCTCTGAAATAACCAAACACAGTTATGAATATCATGCTACAAATCAAATGGTTCCTAAGCAAAACAGGATGACATTACAATACAGTCTCATACATATCTACTGAAAGAAAGCAGTCCTCATTGAGTTCATTTTGTCTTATTAAGGTAAATGGGTAAAGATTTGCAGCCTCAAACCTAAATCCAATCACTATGACTTTATTGTTTGGTGTTTTAAAATGACTCAAGCCTCCTGGGCTGCAGCCGGGATGGAGGTGGGGATTATTGCAAACTAAATCACCGCTGAATTGCTGGCCGCCATCAGCCTGAGTCCAAACCAGGCTCAGCCGGTGCTTTTTAGAAACCAGAATGCTTTCCGGTTTCTAAAAAGTGCTGGTTGAGCCTGGCTGAGATCTGGCTGGGCAGCTTGTGATAATCCCTGCCTCCATTCTGCCTCCCGGCTGCAGCCCCGCAGGCTTGAGTCATTTTAAAACACCAAGTGATAAAGTCGCTAGTCTCAACTAGATTACTGAATAAATGGGATTTAAATAAGCATTAACTCCCTATTCAATAACTGAATCACTTGGTCTACTCTAGATAGGGCTGATAATTAGCCACAGGCCCTGTACAGACTGTCCAAAAAGGCCAGCCTGGGGGTGGAGTTTGGGTGTGGCGACTCCATGCCGGCCACCCCGTCCCACCGCTGCCATCATGCCACGCACCCCACCGCATAGTGGGTGCACATAGGAGTGTAGAAAAGCCGTGGTGGTGGCAAAGGCGGCTTTTTGCTGCTCCAAAAAGGAGCGGCGTTTGCCAGGTCTTTTTGGAGCAGCAAAGTGCCAGATCAGGGCCACAGCGTGCGGTTGCCATGGCCCCGATCTGGTAAGGCAAGGGGCCATCTGTTTAGCCCCATATTATGTTAAATATTAGTCAGGGGGCCCTTCACAATACACAATTTTAGCCCTATGATTCCATTTTAATTGTCTCCAATGCATTATATAGAATCCTGGGGCTTATAGTTTGGTGAAGCACCAGAGATCTCCGGCACAGAATTCTAAGAACCCATTATCTAAACTGCAAATTCCAGGATTCTATAGGACAGTGACAGTGAAAATGAAATAATAGTGCTATAACTGTGTAGCATGAAAAGACTGTAAGATGACATTATGTCGCCTCCAGGTTCAGAGCCGGAAAACTTCAGAATACAGTATGACCCCCCTGCATTGGAGGGGAATACCATGCCTCGATTTACCATGGATAGCAAAAATCATGGATAATGGTGAATTGTATTTTTCCTGTGAAAGTTGATCATAGATTCACATTGGAGGACCTCCAGATGCCAGAGAGTCCTTTTTTTAAAAAAAGAGTTGTTGCTTTAGTTAAACTGCAGTTACTGGTCCCATGGATACAGGGGCTGGAATGTACCAATTGCTTGAGGAAAACAGATGTAGATGAATTTGCTCCCATGTTCTGCCTGCAGGTTTCTATTGTGTTCTGACTGGTTGGGGGGGGGGGAGGTTAGGATACTGGGCCAGATAGACCTTAAGTTAGATCAGGACTCTTCTTACATTCTCAATAATAAGAAGATAGTGCCATGCCTGTGGCGGTATTTCTGGAGATATGATCACCTCCTAATGTTTACATTCCACTGAGAGGTAAAAATAATAGCATGGATGAACAAGTAGAGTTTGCCACATACACTTCAAGAGATCAGACATGGAAAAAACAGCTCATCTCCTTGACATTTCTTTTAACAACTCCATTTCTTAACCTATTACTACTAAGCACAGAATTCTTCTTCTTTAAAAACAAAAACAATACAAAACACACCCTGCTTTTCATATACAGCAGGGGTAGGCAACCTTTTTGAGCCGGGGGCCGGGTTGCTGTCCCTCAGACATTTGGGGGCCAAAGCACCAAAAACAAACAAACAAATAAATAAATAAATAAATATTTTTTTAAAAAAATAAAAAAATGCATGCACACTCTCTCAGCCCCAGAAAAGCCATGGCAAAACCTCTGTGGAGATTTTGCCAAGAAAACCCCAAGAACAAGTAATAACAACAATAACCAATATCATCATGGTGGGCAATAATCAATATCATCCAGCCCCCGGGCCTCAGGTTGCCTACCCGTGATATACAGTATTAGAATGCTGTAATAGACCCCCCTCCCCTTTTACACATTCTTTTGCCTGTTCTGGGTGTTTGGGAAAGTTGAAATGCTAATGGAAATAAAGTAAATACTACCGTCCGAATATACTTTACCCTAAAGGCACGATATCATTGGCTCATTTCCCAACACACACTTGTTTCTCTTCCATACTGTACTTTAAAAAAAAAGCAGAAAACACAGAAGTGCAGAGATTGTAACACAAATGAGTTCGATGGTATGCTTAAATGGCTCCCTTGCTGTAAAACTGACATGTTCCGCCCTGCCTAATGGAACACTAGCCATGTCTAACAAGCGGAATCCAACAAATCTACTCATTGTTTATAGATAGATTTGAATCTAGAATACTACACATGTGAATCAAACATCTGCTTTCTGAAAAACACCTCATTCTCTTCTTGTATCAGGTTGCAGAGCAAAGGGTACTGGATTACATAGTTATGGCAAACACAAGCCTGCAGCAACCAAGGAACTGAATTCCAGGACTTGTAGTAAATCAGCCAAGCATGGATTGATCTGAAGAAAAGGTGACCCCAATTGTGTAACATCATCTGGCACTCCAGCCCCATATGACAGATTAATTTTTATATTCTCCACTGTCTATATTTATTTGATTGGATACTGCTGAACACTTTCCAGGGTGTTGCAGAATAATTGCCTTTTTCAAGATTTAATAAAGACCTTATTTCCTTCTATTACTTTTAAAAACAGAACTGAAAAGTATGAAAGGAAAAAAAACAACAAGTAAGTGCATAAGACAGTCATTTCTAATAAAGAAAGTTGCATATTCCTGAAAGATGGTTCTCATTCCTAAATAAAGTTATTGGGTGGTGCTGACTGCTTCACAAACATAATACCTCCTGTTTTAGTCAAATTATTACATTTATATCTCCCTTTTCTTCCATGAAAATCACAGCAATATATGTAGGGCAATGATCAGATCCAGATATGGTTATTTTTTTAAAAAAAAAACCTTGCTACATAATATGGCTTTTAATTATGGTACTAATTATGCAAGTCAGTAGAAGTGACTACACGTTGAGTCAAATTAACCTCCTTAGGAGTTCCTTTTTATTATAAAAGAACCCAATGACTTTCACAAAAATGCTGGCTTAAAATAAGTTTTGAGAAATTAAAATCCTGACACCTTCTTGCATATCCCCCCTCTCCTTTTTTTATTTACCAACAATTTGGTTATATGTTTTCCTGTGCTTCCACATACAGATACTTAGAAAACATTAACGCATTAAATAACAGTACAGGAATATAATTTATCTGTCATCCAAGTAAATACCATGGCTGTGTTCAGAAGTAAACTTTGGGGCTGTACAGACTGGCATAAAGAGCTGGCTTGGGGGCAGAGTGGGGGTGTAGCAGCTGCACACTGGGCTCCCCGACTCTGCCCCTTGGCCAGAGTCACGCCATCCAAGCAACTGCACGGCAAGCAGCAAAAAAGGTGTGTCTTCAGCGCAGCATTCAGGCACATGGTGGCTGGGGTGCCCTTTCCAAGGCGCAAAAGGAAGGTGCTTTTTGCATTTTTTTTTTGCATTGTGGAAAGTCTAGATTGGGGATACGGCATGCGGTTGCCACAGCCCCAATTTGGCAAGGAAGGGGGCAGCTTGCTACCTCCCCTTTGGGGCAGTCTGTACAGCCCTTTTGTTATTGTTAGGTCCTGCCAAGTCAACTTTGACTTATGGCAATTCTATGAATGAGAGTCCTCCAAGTAATCCTGCCACCAACACCACTGCTCAGGTCTTACAAACTTAGAGCTGTGACTCCAGCCACCTGTAATGCAGTCCTGTAATGCCATCCTACCATCTCATTTAGTGCATTCTTTAGTCTATTGTTTTTATTTCTTCTTGATGTGGCAGTGTGTTCCCCTGCAAGTTGTAGAGCATCCTCACTCTTGGTTTAAATTTCCCTTTCCTTTATCACATCTTGAGGAAGAGGTCTCTTATTCTACTTATTTTTAAGCATAGAAGAAAATACCATCATAGAGAACAGTGAGAAAAACATCAACTTCCCACTTCTATGAGCTTAAAAGGAAAAGGTGAAGAATAGTGAAATTACATGAGACAACAAATGGAGAAATGTACAGAATTATATGTCATCAGAGACTCTTATGTTTGTGAGCTTGTAATAATATATATTTTTTGTGCGAGGATACAAGATTTATTTATATAGCAATAATAATAGGTAACATTTCATGTTTTTTATCAATGAATGTATCCCTTTAAATAGGAGCAATTTATACATTGTTGGTTTTGTTGTGTGCCTTCAAATCATTTCCAACTTAGGGCAACCCTAAGGCAAACCTATCATGAGGTTTTCGTGGCAAGATTTATTCAGAGGAGGTTTGCCGTAGCTTTCCTCTGAGGCTGACAGAGTGTGACTTGCCCAAGAGCTGGGCATCAAACCCTGGTCTCCAGTTGTAGTTCAACACTCAAACTGGTACATCACACTGGCTCTCAACTTATACATTAGAGTAGCATTATTATATACTTGAGACATTGCATTGCAATAGTATTGAGATACCACATTCCTAGGGGAGCTACATACATAGCTCAATATACCATCATACACTGAGGTATCATGATGAAAGTGTATGTCATATAAGTTTCAATATATTTTTGCATTCACATACATTGCTGGTGTTATTTTTGTTTCAGTTGGTGCTGAATATAGTGGAATTAGATTTAGAACAAAAATATTCTGCATGGATACAGATGCACATCCAGGGACCATTCCACACTATAAAATTATAGTGTTATGATTCCACTTTAATTGGCATGGCAATCCTGGCTAAGACTTTTAAATGTCCCTCCCTAATGTCAAATCTCTGGATTCCATAGTGTAGGGCTATAGCAGTTAAAGTGGAATCATAGTTCTGTAATTCTTTAGTGTGAAAGAGCCCCTGATGTGGATCAGTAATGGAAGACACATCTAGCTGAAGAGAACATTAACAACAAAATCAATCTAACACATGATTGTTGCTAAGTTTGGATGAGGCTTGCTAGAGCGAATTGTGTCATTCCTGTCCACTTTCACTGCAGTGCTGATTGAATGTTACCACCCATAATCTCATGACTGAGTCCCTTTTGTATTATGCTGTATTTTCTTCATGTAATAAATTTTTCAAGGTATTTGAAAGATTAATGTTGGTAAAATCCTGAAAAGAGGATTGTGTAAATTCCTTCAGACAAACTTACACTGACTGCCTTTGGTCTCATAATGACATGCCATCTATTATTTCCCCTCTAAATTACAGTGTTTTAATTGAATATAAAACATATTTCATTGTTTTTGCTTTGCTAAGTTATCCAGGTGGATAAAAATGGTCCATTTGTTTTATTTTGTTTTTCAATTGGCAGAAATTACTCACAAGATGCTGAAAACAGATTTTTTTTTTTTGAGTGAGAAAATATTAATTCTCAGAATACAACTACATTAAACACTGACATTGGAAAAGCTGTGTGGGAGTAGGAAAAATGTTTGAATCCAGAGTATGCCAGTTGTGAGTACCATGGATAACAACAGGAAAAAGCATTGCATGTTCTGGCACTTTTCATACTCCCTGAAAAACTATAAGAAGCAGGAGAAGCCATGTCCAAAAATTCTTAGATTCTATAATCTTTTTTTTTTTTGCTCCCCACTCCCGCATCTCCCCCAACACAAAAATATAGCCAATTTTACATAAGCATCTTGGACGGACCATGATTTCAAGACATTCCTAACAGAATTAGCAATTATAATGATCTAAATGACTCCCACATTAACTAGGGAAGTAGATTGTTCTGCAGTGCTTGTGTGAACCAATAAAAAGAAATGCAAATCCTTCGTAGTGTCAGTGAAGGCTATCCAAAATGCTATTTGAATGTTATGCAATGGCCAGGAACTGATAAAAAGGAAAATAAAGTGAGAAAAAGTTGGAGAAGAATTTGGACACAGAGATTCTAAATCTAAGTGGGAAAATCCTCTTTTGGTGTAGTAAAAGACTCTGTAAATATTTCCCTATCATGGGTGCATGACTCCATCTTTAGCTCATGGTTTCCAGATATCTTGAAATGTGCTTGTGTAACACATGGTGTTATTTAAGTTATTATGAAGAGTTGGGTATAAAAGGAGTGCAGTGGGCCCGTCGTATTTGCTGAGGTATCTGCTGAGGTTTTTTTCCAGGCCTCCTTGGGGATATATACACACACCATGGATGCTTAAGTCCCATTACATACAACGATGCAGTAAAATGGTGTCCCTTATATAAAATCAAAGTTGGCTTTTTGTATTTTTTTTGGGGGGGTGGATATTTTCAAACTGTAGTTGGTTGAATCTGTGGATATGGAGGGCTGACTGTAATCTATAAAAATACTACTATTGTGCTCCTAACAGAGGGTGTATCAATTGGTCTTCCCCTTCACTCTTCAATTACAACACACAGGACAGGCTGGGTTTCCTCCCCTCAGAAGAGTCCAGCACTAGGGGAGTATACACACTTCAGAATTAAAGCAATTTGACACCACTTTAACTGTCATGACTCTCTGTCCTACAGAATCCTGGGCTTTGTAGTCCAGTGAGGTATTCAGCCTGGTTTGTCAGAGAGCTCTAGTGCCTCACCAACTATAAATATAAACTCTTAATTCTGCAGGGTAGATACACCAGGCTTTTCATCAGGGATGTAAGGGCTCTTTCTGAGAGAAATAGAGCTGATCTGTTGTTAAGGATTACAGAAGTCATTCAAGAGAACCGCAGCAGACATCAATACCATGGGAAGAACTGTGAGATTCATCTCAAGGACTTGTTCTTTGGAAGTTTACAATATTTATGCTGAAACATAAATTTTACTGTTAAATGCAGCCACCTGATTGCTGAAGATGTATGTTTTCAATATATAACTTAAGTGAAATATACAAAGAAGATAATTGTTGGAATTACTGTATTTGCTTCTATTTGTTTATATATGGAAAGGAAATGCATTTGAATGAATGCTGCCTAACTGTTAGTGAATAGTGGGTAAGATCTGTACAGTAGGCATGCAGAATCACTGTGTCAGGAATTCTTTTTTTACCTTCTGTTTCTTTCATCCATGCAAAAGTGAGCCCTTAAGAACCATTGCAGTGTAAATAAGTAGCACTGGATGAGATGGTGCTGGAATTAAAAAAGAAGGTAGGCTGGGGGAAAATGTGCAATTCCACATCTATCACACTGGTATATACTGTTTAACAGCTAGCATATTCTTTCTTTTGCACAAGGATATGCCTTGGATCTCCATGTTGGGTACGTATATTTTACCTATAGGTAAGAAGATGAATTGGTAAATTAAGATGGAGATTGGTACCAACTATTATTGTCAAAGTGATCATTTCAGGAGATGCCAAGTCTATTCTGTGTATTTATCAGTGTTAAAATGGCTGGTGGAATGTTTTAGCCATTACCTATCAGAATAATGCTGCACTAGTGTTTTTAACAGGAAAATCTGTGGAAATAATATGGCCAGACTCCAGTACTATGTTTCTGCTAAGTTCACATAACAATAAATTGAACTGAAACACGTGCCATATGAGTCATATGAGTCATGAGTCATAACATGTATGTTCAGGATTCATTAAAGTATGTTATTAAACTGTATTGCTTATTGAGTTTTAGATTATAATGTCTAATGAAGAGTGCTTTCATTGTGACATATGGAATTTCATGATGGGATTCTGTTATTTTGACTGCTTAAATAGTAAAGTATTGATGTACCTTTTGAAGCACTGCATTCCTGCTTATACTATATTTCAGACAGCTGAGAAGCCAGCAGGAACCTATTTTACTGTTCTGAATATCAGTGAAAATTATGAGGCAAACTGGAGAGGTGGTGAGAACTCTAGTAGTATCATGTATTGTTATTGGCTTCCCTTCAAATTTTCATTGTTCACTATTCAGCACAGGATCACTAAGCTTGATGGGCCATTGATCCAAAAAGAGTATTAGAACAACTATTTTACAAGAAATCAGACCCATTGTTTCTATGAAAGTAGAGTATTCAATCATGTTTTAAATTAAAGTAGAATATTCAATCATGAATGAAAACTTGGAATAAGCACCACTTTTATCTAGTTCCCAGTGGGGCCCAGACTCATGCTAAATGATATAAAGCTAATACTGCCAAATAATACATTGACTATTATCTTCTCAATAAAATCTAATGTTATTCACCATTTAAAAATGATATATTTGTCTAGCACCTACTTTATTATCTTCACCATACAATTAAGAATCTTGTTTAACATATTCCTATATTACATTTACAGTCATATCTTCCACAGCAAATGTCATGCAAACAACTACAACTTTAGGACACATTATTGAATGCACTGGGTTGGATCCATATTTAGTCATACTTTGAGCAGATGCATTGAAATCAAAGAGGCATAGGCCAATCATGACTAATTTTCTGAATGTACATTGTATATTTCAACAGGTCTACCCAAGTAAGGCTAAATCTGGATCTCATCTATTAGTTAGTGATCAAAGCATATTTGTCCCGCTTCTGTTTAATTTACAAATGTCCTTAAACAAGAACTGACGATAACTTTTATTCCTTTTCTTTAAAATGGGTAAAATGGTCAACACCTTTCCATGCTATGAAACACAAGCACCACAACTGAATGTTCCAGTTACTCTCATTGTGTGTACAGGGAATCACATCTATCATTCTGTTCATTTGCTATATTTCACTGGCTTTCTTTCAGATTTAAAATTCACTTTGAATATTTCCATCTTAGATGTAGCTAAGATTACACTCTATCACTGCTCTGCCTGATTTCAGATCACTCATGAGTGCAGTGAACAGTGCCAGTTCCAATACAAATAACTACTGATATTCTATATTGGCTAGTTACATCTGCACAATTAAGTAACATCTTATGGTCTCTCCCCCCCTCCCCCACCAGTGCAACTTAGGAGCCAGCAGCCATATCCAGCAAAGGGGTCTGTTCAGTTGCTGATTGGGGCACAAGGAAGATGTTGTTTCCATTCTCTCTTGCCAGCAAGCAAGGCTGTGATAATGACTTGCAACGGGGATCATGCTTCTGATCATTGCCACCTTGGTTGCTGTTGTGTGTGTGTGCGTGCGGTAAGAACCTAATCCTCTTTGTCCAGAGACAGTCACTGTGATTGTCCAGCCATTTAAAGACTTCCAGTTCTATTCGTCTCTCCCGGGAGCTTTACTTTAATCCCAAAACTGTCCTGGATACATTTTGGCCTATACGTATACCTGCTCAGGCACTAACAATTTGGTCTTATTTTGAGCTCAGACAGACACTTTGGGCCACTGCAGACGGTGCAAAGCGCCGTCTGCAGAGGCATGGAAGGGGAGGAGCAGCTGCACAGTGGCTGCAACCCCTCCCCGAGGACGTCATCAGGGCATGTGCCGTTACACATGGCGCATGGCCCAAATACGTCCTCCCAGTGCAGTGTCGTCACATGCTGCACTGGAAGAGGAGCAGGAGAGCCACGCGGCGGCTCTTGGTGCACCCCTTCTGCCAGCTGTGGAAGGACCAGCATTTTAGCACTTCTTCCAGGGCCGGCAGAAGGGAGGATTGGGCCTCGGCCCCAATCCTCCGCTTCCTAGGGAGGCCCATGGCCACCCGTCTGCATCCCCCCTCTGTCTGTATCTTGCCTGATTTCTCAATATTTGCTTGAGAATGGCCGAGCCATTTCACTTCACAGAACAACCTCCCCTCCCAACTGGAACCTCTGCTTCTTCAATCAGTTATAGTATTACTCTTTGCAATCCTAAAAATCACTATCTGCTGCCACCTTTTATATTGCTAGTTCTTTCATGTGTGTGTGAGTGTGTTTTTTTGTGTGAAAGCTGATTTCCCCCTTTGCTGTTATAAATAAAACTATATTTGGACCTTGCAATTTCAAGTTCTGTTTCTTGGAACCATTATACAAAGTCTTGATCACTGCTTTTAGTTGCCCAAAGACCTCCCATCAGCTTCACTTGAGCTAATAAAATTCCCCCTATGAAATATTGGTTGTGGATACCTTCTGAGACCCTGGCATTTAGGGTAACTGGATCAATATAATTCAACATTTCAGTCGTTTTCTGACGCTCTACTAAAAATGCTTCCTTCCTTTTGACTAAACACTGAAAAATTATATGTCATGTATATACCAACAATATGAGAGCCACAAATTCCTCAAGGATTCATAGGAATTTATCACATGGGGATCATATGTACCTCCATCCTGATAATGATTAAAGCGGTTGCAACCTGCAAAAGCATGTAGCGTGTGAATGATTTTCACTCGCAGAACACAATAATATGTTAAAAGCTCATTACTAAAGCGAGAAAGACAGTAGAATGTGCATTTGGTTTTCACACAGATGTGTATAAATCCCAATAATGGTTTGGAATCACTTTTTTTGTGTGCATGTACACAGAAGATGTAGTTGCATCACCAGAAATCACCCAGAGAAACAAACAATTTTATTTACACAATTTTATTTATAAAAATATACTGTACTGTTTCTTACTTTCCAAGAAATGGTAACCAACCTAAGTAAAAAGAAGAAAACATTACCCAAAAAAGTAGGAAAGGTAGAAAAGCAGCATAAAAGCCTGCATCCCTCTTGTCAACCAGTGTCTCTGCCTTTCCTGAGCAGCTGTTCCTTTAAGAGCCCCAGCTAATGGGGAAGGGTAAGGGAGAAGACATTCACACAGAGGGAGAAGCAAGCTTTGTCCCTGTGTCCCTTTAAGAGCCCTGGCGACTCACCCCAAAAAAGCATGGGAAATCTGGCAACAAGTATAGAAATGGAGAGAATTGCACAAATGGCTTTCACACTAGAGCAACTACACTTTTAAGCAAATTCGTGAATGAAATGAAAATGAATTTATGGTATTTTCCCAAAAATGCCTATTTGCTGGTTGATGTCACTTTCCTGTTGGATTCCAGTTTGCACACAACGTCGTGTGAAAACCATTTGTGCAATTGCACCTAATACACTGGATAACCGCCGGTTCTGGCCCATTTAAACTTGCAGTTTTCCCCATGCGATAAACTCCATAGAAAAGGGGAAATATCTGTGCCTTGCCACTACCGAGGGCAAGATTAGATCTATTAAGTTTAACTTACAGGACAGTAAATTTTGGCAGAATGATAGAACAAAATATTATTTTGATATAATTTTCATAATATAATGAACGAATTACCTAGAGAGTTGGGTGGGTTTCCTCTTATTAGAAGTGTTCAAGACATCCATTTGTTGCCTTTTGGGTAAATACCCCATAAAGCAATTACTTTACAGTCAAGGATTCAATTTCTTGCACCCAGATTCATCTGATGAATCACCTATGTCTGACTTCAACGTGGTATATGGGTGTGTATTTTTAAATTCAAAAGACTAAGTCTAGCCAATAATGTTTTGCCTTTATGGTGTGACCACATCTGAAATACTGTTTGCATTATTGATCAGTGCACTTTGAAAAGGATAGCATAGACTTGGAAAATATCCAGGCTGCCATGATGATCAAGAAACTGGAGCAACTCACCTGCCAGGAAGGGTTCTATTGTTTGGGGCTGTTTACCTTACAAAACCCAAGCTGAGACCTGGAAGACAGGACAAATGTCTACAAAATTATGTGTCCCATGAAGAAAGTAGACTGGCAGAAACTTTTTCTCCTTCTCTCATAAAACTGAAATGCATACTGAAACTCATTTGATCATGATGCTAGGGAGTGAAAAATGGGGTTTTTAAAACTTCTGTTTTGTTCCAGTGAATTTATGGAGAGTAACCATGAAAGTCACAAGCACACAAGTATAGCAAATTGATGTCTTGAAATCACAGGCAAAATGGTGGTTAGAATCCTTGTCTATACTGAGAGCAAAAAAAGAAGTTGCTGAGGAAGTAGTAATTGATAAGGCAGGCAGGCCAGCATCATGAGCTCTAGAAATTCATGTTCAAATCTCCAACACTATCATTAATCTCAGTGGACTTTCTAAACCAGTGCTACTCAAACTGATGGTCTGTAGACCAGTACCAGTCTGAGAATTATTGGTTGCTGATCCACTGAAAGTTTCCATGGGAGAAAGAAACAGTTGTAGGCAAAGAGCACAAATATGGTACTGGTCTCTGCCACTCCATCAGATAGCTTGAGAAGCAGTCTTGTTTTGTTCCAATGAATTTATGGAGACAGTGATCACATCAAACCAACAGGGATCACATCTGCAAGTACACAGTGCTGCGTAATTACTTTTTGTCTTTGTTTTTTTATATATATATACACACACAAGCACAAATGGACTACTGTTTGTTATATGTTTGTTTGGAGCCTTCTAAACAAATATTGTGTCACTATGGGAAATGCTCAAGTGATTAAGACACTGACTATATTGATTGCAAGATTGGCAGGTTGGCAGTTCGAGGCCTGGATGCTGCATGATGGGATGAGCTCCTGTCACTAATCCCAGCTTCTGCAAACCTAGCAATTTGAAAACATGCAAATACAAGTAGATAAATAGGTACCACTTCGGTGGAAAGGTAAACATTGTTCTGTGCAATCATACTGGCCACATGATTACAGAGTAGTCTCTGAAGACGCTGGCTCTTCAGCTTAGTAAGGGAAATGACCACCACCCCTTATGGTCAGACATGACTTGACAACCTTATCAATGGGGAATATCTTTACCTTTACCTTTATGGGAAAGTTACCCAGAAAATATTTTTTTAAATATTTGTTCCATACGTTCTCTGACCAGCAACTGCAGATCAGAAAAACTTGATTTTAATACTATGACATGCTAAGTATTAATAATAAATATGCAAATAGGAAATATGATTGTTCCTCAAACATGTGCTTAGACATGTGGCACAGGACATGAAAATATTGAGTGTAACTTTCTTATTAAATCCCTTTTCATGTTTCCTATTTGCATATTTATGAGTCTACAAGACCTGAGTAGGGCTGTTGATGTCACATGTTTGAGGAATAATCATATTTCCTATTTGCATATTTATGAGTCTACAAGATCTGAGTAGGATTATTGATGACAGGTGACTTGGAGGTCTCTCATTCATAGGGTTGCCATAAGTTGAAACTGACTTGATCACATTTAACAACAAAGAACAAACAACTTGGAGATCTCTCAATCAGTTCAATTCCATACCCTGAAATGACTTGATGGCAATTAACAACCTCAAAGGACAATGCCCAAGAAGACCTGCAAGACCATCTTTCATCATTTCCATTGCTTTCTCCTGGTCTTGCAGGAATCAGCTTTTCTAATAATCTCTAGAAAACGAAAGTGGGCAGATCAGTTTGTGATGAAGTCCTATATTTGCAGCTTAGGGGAAAAGAATTCCTGCCATTGATTCATTCTCTTAAATGCTGTTCATTCTCTTAAAGTTATGCAACTTTAGCATGTTTCTAGATCCATTGCTGCACCAAAAACACAAATAGTTCAACAGGCCATAAAGGAAATGAGAATGACCTCAGTCCTCTTTTTAGAAGAGGGGACAGAATTTACACCTTATTTATGTCATACATCTCTCCATAACTTCATAGGACACTTGTAATGTGTTCTCTACAGGATTGCCCTAGCTATTTTGTGGCACTGGATATGATTTAATATTAGCAACTCTTCTCCCTATCCCAAAACAAATTATAATACTGCAGCACCTTAAATTGTGTCTCTTCAAAGTAAAATTAAAGGTGACACTCATAATTGTAAAAATACCTTGACCACAACTTACACTTTATTCTCTAACTCTAAAATGAATCAGGAACACACTCCGCTGTATAAAAGTGTGCTCTATGTGTTGTGGATTATGTCTTGCTTTAAAAGTAAAATGGCAAAGCAAATGAAGTTTCAGTCATGTCAGTCTAGCACACTTTAAGGAAAATCAGACCAAAAGGCAGGGAAATCTCAGTTTTCCTATAGTCGTTTCCAAAAACACAGCAACTGGATTTTTAGACTCTTTGTCTGAACAGCCTGCTTTAATAAGCACACACACTCCTCCTCACCCAATTGATTTGTTTTAATTCTCTCCTAGCCTAATTTAAACAATATGTGCTTTATAGCTAGCAATCAAGATTGGCAATCTACATTTCTTTGGATTTCAGTTTTCTCCTGAGCCACGATGAAGTTCCAGTTTCTCCACATTTAATAGGGAAAGATCATCACCTAGACAAAAGTATTTCTCATGGCCAGATGAATGAAATATTGTCATACAGCCCTGAAGACTGCCTACCAGACATCTGTAAACTATAGGTCTGGTCTGCAGAGCATTTGCTGGTGGCTCCATAACTTTGGCTGTCACTATGTTTCCAGCTCTTCTAACAAAGTAAAAACAGTTTTCATTTTATTAAAACAACCTTGCTGATACTGATATAAGTGAAAGTGGCTTTTTAAATTCATGCATCATGCTAACTTACACAATTCATCAGATACCAGGTAATTCGCACTATACATACAGAGATGTCATTCTCATTCAATATACCTTGACAACTATTTTAATACCAGAAACTGCCTCAGTACATGCCTGTGTGCAGATATAAAAGTAAAGATTCAATCATATAACTATTACTGAAGTAGCCACAATATGGGTGATTTCATTTGTGCATAACATAGTAGACAACTTGTTTGCAAATAGAACTCAATATGGGGCAGGGACATCCCTTACATGTCATATTTTTATATTGTAAACATAGCAGAGCCAGTATGGTAAAGTGCAGGGGTCGTCAAGTTTTACTTACCTGGTCCCCAGGTCTTCCGCCGGGCCAGGGGGAGGGGGAATGGTGGCAGTGGTGGGGGGCGGTGGGCCGGGGGCGGCCCGTGGGCTGTAGGTTGCCGACCCCTGGTGTAGTGGTTTGAACATTGGGCTATAACTCTGGAGAATAGGGTTCGAATCCCCACTTGGCCATGGAAATACAATGAGTGACCTTGGGCAAGTCACATCCTCTCAGCCTCAGAGGAAGGCAAAGGCAAACCCCCTCTGAACAAATTTTGCCAAGAAAATCCTATGATAGTTTCCCTTAGGGTTGCCATAAGTCAGAAACGACTTGATGGCACACAACAACAAAACATGTATGACCATGGTTCTCCCCCCCAATTTGTGGAATGTATCTAGAATAATGAGAGCTACATGAAAAGTAACATGTGAGAAGAAAAAGAAGTCTTGAATCCCTAAGGTCCTACAGATTTAGAAAATTAGTCTAGGAGGAATAATAGGCTTCATGCCTGTTGTTTAGCAAACCTGTGCAGTCAAATAATTTTGAGATGTGTATCTTCTGTAGCTAATTCCCCCAACACTGTATGCCACTATAATTAGCTGAAGAAGACACAGTGGTTCTATGGACCTCATATTGGATTTGATCTGAAAGCTCAAAGTTCAAACCATGTTGACTAAAATTGTAAACTGGAAAACTGAAAAAATAAGGAGGTCTTGTACATCATGTTCAGAATAGATCACCACAGTTACAAATCAGATTCTATACATTTGATGCAACTGCTATAATGTGGATCATTTTAGCTATTTTGGTGACATAAAAATTCATTTCTGACTCTCTGTAAGTAAATGACATACTCAGTTTGCCAACTTTTTTTCTAAGAGATATGGAACTAATCTAATATATAACCAACATAACTTGAAAATCATTAGTTTGAATAAACTGGAGTACAATTTTAAACAATTACTTTCAAAAGATATGTTCCAGTCAGAATGCATATGTGGGCATTCTCTAGTGTACTGTGTTACAAAAAATATAAAAAAAATGGTAGTGTTTTAGTGAACATATTTTTGACCCCAGAATATGGCCATATAACAATACAATTATAAATGTGTTTAATATGATATGAGGTGATATGTACATTTGTAAATATATTTCTTTACTTCTTCTTAATTAGGTATTTGTTAATCATTGTTCAGTCCACCAGGGTTCCCAAAGTAAAGGACAAAAAATAAGATTTTTACAAATGAACTTTTTTTTACAAGACAGATTTCAAACAATTACAAAAAGAAACAGTTTTTAAAAACTAGTATATGAAATAGTAGAATTATGGTTACCTGACAGAATCTGAACAAGGATAGACCCAGCCTTACAGCCTGGTTCCCTGTTATCACAAGAGTGGCACCAGAATTTGCTTAGCATAATATCGCACAGCTATGCCAAGAGATCTGCAATTGTTTTGTCAAAGAGGTTAGAGAATTCTTCTACAACCAGCACTCTCTTTGGACTGCAGGAATATAATTTTTTTCTCAACTGGATTTTCCCTCAACTGAAGTGCTGAGGATTGGCCAGCTGGAGGCTGAATGATTTTCTCATGACTTAGGAGTTCATCACACGGAAAAAAAATTGGAAGTTTAAATGGGTCAGCACCCACGGTTATCCAGCGTATTAGGTGCAATTGAGCAAATGGTTTTCACATAAAGTTGTGCACAAACTGCTTGGAATCCAACAGGAAAGTGACATGTACCAGCAAATAGGCATTTTCAGGAAAATACTGTAAATTTATTTCCATTTAATTCACGAATTCACTTTTTTTCCGCAATTGCTCTAGTGTGAAAGCCATTTGTGGATTTTTCCCATTTCTGTACTTGTTGCAATAGTTCCCATAGTTTTTTGGGGTGAGTAGCCAGGGTTCTTAAAGGAACTGTTGCTGAGGCAAAGACAGGGGCACAGAGAAAAAGCTTCCTTTCCCTCTGTGTGACTATCTCTGATCCCTAGCCCTTCCCCATTAGCTGGGGCTCTTAAAGAAACAGCAGCTCAGGGAAGGCAGGGACACCGGTTGCTGAGAGGGACGCAGCTGTTTTTCTACCTTTCCTACTTCTCTGGGTAATGTTTTGTTCTTTTTACTTAGGTTGGATACCATTTCTTGGTAAGTAAGGGACAGTGCAGTATATTTTTGTAAAGAAAATTGTGCAATTAAAATTGTTTATTTCTCTGGGTGATTTCTGGTGATGCAACTACTAATTCTGTGTGCATGCACAAAAAAAGTGATTGCCAAATCATTATTGGGATTTACACACATCTGACTGAAAACTAAATGTGCTCTCTTTCTCATTTTAATTAATGAGCTTCTAACACATGATTGTGTTCCAAGTGTGAAAATCATTTGTGTATTGCATGCTTTTGCAGGTTGTGGCCTCATCAATCATTATTGGGATGGAGGTACATATCATGCGATAAATTCCTTTCAAGAAAAGATGGGAGTTAAGCAAGACAAGAAATGGAACAATTTGAACTTGCATTCATTCACTTGCAATTTCTGCTTGACTTTGCAAATGAGAACCTTCTGGCACAAAGATTTAGATTTCCCTTCCTTCTCAAGTTATGTTAACAGCTCAGATCTAGAAAGATGTCCACTTTTTGGCACCTTTTCTGTGAATGGAGTGACAAGCAGGATTTAAGTATACCCCTATAAATAAGCTACTATCCTAAAATAATTCTTAGTGCCAAATTTTCACTTAACAATGGATTTACCAAAATATTTTTGATTTTATTCTTATTAAGCCACTACCTGCTTTAAATTTCAGTTAAGGACACTCCATTCAAGTGATGTTAAATTCTCTGAAGTTAAGGATACTTATGTTCTGTCTGTTTTATATACACAAATACTGTAGCCCTGTTAGTCTGGAAAATTAATATGCAAAGGGATCTTATAGTACTTTTGAAACTAACTGAAAGAAAGAATTCAAAGATATAGTCATGTTAGTCTGTAGAATCAGTATGTAGAGAGATCTTGTAGCACCTCTGAGACTAACTGAAAGAAAGAAATTGGCAGCATGAGCTTTAGTAGACTTGAGTCTACTTAGTCAGATGAAAGTAGACTCAAGTCTACCAAAGCTAATTTTACCAGCTTCTTTCAGTCAGTCAGTGTCAAATGCTACAAGATCCCTTTGCACACAAATATTGTGTGTGTTTGTCCGTAAAGTACTTCAAATGCCAGCAAACTCAGAATCTCCAGCCCACAAAACCTTATCTCATGAGAGGATGATTCTATACTGTTTCCTGAGAGAGCAAGTCCCACTGAACTCAATGGGCCTTACTTTTTCAAATGGTTGCACATAAAACCCATTCGTTTTTGGAAACCACCAGGCTCCTTTCATGCCTTATGAGCAGAGGGTTAAAAGATTGGTGGTATATTTGAATTTTATGTGGTGCAGAAGCAAAGTAGTTTGAGTGTTGGACTGCAACACTGGACACCAGGGTTTGAGTCCCAGCTCAGCCATGGAAACCCACTCGGTGACCTTGGGCAAGTCACACTCTCTCAGCCTCAGGGGAAGGTAATGGCAAACCTCCTCAGAACAAATCTTGCCAAGTAAAAACCCCATGAAAGAGTTGCTTTGAAAAATGTGGGACATGATAAAATAGAAACTAAAAACATTCGTAAATCTAAATTCATGCTTCTTAGTTATGCTCAAAAGGGAGGATCTTTTGAAATTCGTCCTGGACAGAAGGATGAAATAGAGGACGTGTTCTGGGAACAGGAGGACGGCTGCTCACCCTGACTCAAAATGGAAGACATTGTGGAATTCCTTCTAAACAGAAGGCTGAAATGGAGGACCTGTCCTGGAAAAGGAGGGCGCCTGGTCACAGTGGCTTAAAAGGGAGGACGTTGTGGAATTGTTCCTGGTCAGAAGGCGGTGGAAGTGGAGGGCCTGTCCTGGAAAAGGAGGACGCCTGGTCACAGGGGCTCAAAAGGGAGGACATTGTGGGATTCCTCCTGGTCAGAAGGCGGTGGAAATGGAGGGCCTGTCCTGGAAAAGGAGGACGCCTGGTCACAGGGGCTCAGAAGGGGGGGAGGACATGGAGCCAGCCGGGCCTCTTACCTCCCAGTGATGAACTGGCTCCTGGACGGGGTGCACATGGGCTGGACGTAGTAGTTCTCCAGTTTGACGCCTTCCTCCGCCAGCTGATCCAAGGTGGGCGTCCTGATCTCGGAGCCATGGTAGCCCACGTCTCGGAAGCCCTGGTCATCGGCCAG
>CM034708.1:31352771-31366714 GCA_020142125.1 Phrynosoma platyrhinos
TTTCTGCTAGTACTATGGTGTCATCTGCATATCTTAGATTGCCTGGTTCAGTAATTGAAGGGGTGTCACATTGAGGTTGGAGGAAGCTTGTTTTCTACTGCTCCGGGGAATAGGACATGGGGCAATGGATTCAAGCTACAGGGAAAAATGATTCCATCTCAACATTAGGAAGAACTTCCTGAGAGTAAGAGCTGTTTGACAGTGGAACATGCTCCCTCAGAGTATGGTGGAGTCTCCTCCTTTGGGGTTTTTAAACAGAGGCTGGGTGGCCCTCTGTCAAGAGTGCTTTGATTGTGAGTTCCTACATGGCACAATGGGGCTAGACTGGATGATCCTTGAAGTCTCTTCCAACTCTATGAGGGAGTGGACCAGTGGGTCTTTGGTTTAACTGGAGCTCCAAAATTTGCCTTAGCATTTGAAGAAGCACCCTCTGGGCACAACCCATCAACTGGACAGTATTCCTGAGAATGTGCAGAGTGAAACCCCCTCTACACTCTCCCCTTTCTTCACAGGCAGCTCTGAGAGGTGACCAGAAAAAGGAGGTTGCTGTGAAAGGTTGTCAAGAACCGTTGATGCTACTAGAGAGCCAGTGTGGCATAATGGTCTGAGTGTTGGACTACGACTCTGGAGACCAGTGTTGGATTCCCAGTCAGCCATGGAAACACACTGGGTGACCGTGGGTACATCACAGTCTCTTAGCCTCAGGCAAAGGCAATGGCCAACCTCCTAGGAACAAATTTTGCCAAGAAAACCCCATAATAGGTTCTCCTTAGGATCTCTGTAAGTCAGAAACGACTTAAAGGCACACAACAACAGAAAGCCAGACTTCAAGCTATGGAATTTGTGACATGGCAATTGAGGCTGTGGTTTTGTTGTTGTTATTTTTAATAGAGCCATTTTCCTCCTCATAAAAATCTGTAAAATTGTAATAGCTGAGCCCTCATAACTTTTTCAAGTGGATTTGACAGAAAGGAGATTGCCCTCTTATTTTCAAGCAGTTTCCCACAGTTTTGTTCAGAAGTGGGAAAGTTACCCTTTGGTACTGTAACTCTCAGAATTTGCTTCTGAGAATTCTTACCCCAAAGGTAACTTTTATAAGGGCTGGGTTAATTTAACTGGACATACCAGTTGTAAATGGTATGGTTTCTACATTACTAGGGCAGTGAATTTGTCCTGGATGTTGGTGTGAACTTTAATGGAGCTACTTTGTGTGCCACAATAGGTTTAGTGCTGGATAGTTCCTATCCCCCTAGGAGGTTTAGCTCCTTGGATAGTTCTCTTAAAGTTCTGGCTAAAGCCCAGAATAGATTCACATGACACTGACAGGAGAGTCACTGCTGCCATTGTGGCAGAATTTAGTCTGGAAAATCTGTACGCAGAGAGATCTTGTAGCACCTACGAGACTAAAAGAAAGAAGTATTAGTGCCATTAATGGATATGAGTAAATGCCAGAGAGGACAAGTCTTGTACATTTATTTACAACACTTCATTATGACACATCAGTAGAAGATTGCTCTGGAGAGTCTATATATAAAATTTTTAACATTGTAATAAACCCCATAAAAACATCATGATACACCCTATCCAAGAAAGTACAGACATAAACCTAAAACATTTAAAATCAGTAACAGGAAATAGGGAGCAGAACATAAAAGTTCTTGTGGTGCAGAAAAGACAACAGTGGAAGCGGTAAGCCTCTGTGGAAAGGCACCTTCGCAGTCATGGTGCTACCACACAGAAGGCCTTCACCTTAGTGGCCATCCACTTCATTTTATTATGTGGAGAGCACATAGAGAATAGCTTCTAAGGACAGTCTTAGGATTTGGGCAGTTTTAAGAGGACATTCTTCTTGAGGTAAATTGCTCTCAAGCCATCTAGGGCTCCAAATATTAATACTTTGCATTGTTCTATGAAATGGAGCCAGTACAAGTGACATAGTGTTTACATAATAGGATTATATGAACTGGTCCCAGTTCATCTTGCCACTCCTTTTGAGACTAGCTGAAGTTTCTGAGCCATTTTCAGAAGCAACCCCACTATGGTTCTAAGCCATTACTAGAACATGGCTAACTAAGGGCCTGAACAGACTGCCAGAAATAATCCATCTTGAGACCACTTTAACTGCCCTGGCTCAATGTTAGGGAATCATGGGAATTGTTGTTTTTTCTGATACATTGAGTCTTCTCTGTCAGAGAGTTATGGTGCCATTATATGGTGCCATTATAAAGTTTCAATGATTCTCTAGCACTAAGCCAAGGCAGTTAAAGTGGCCTCAAGCTAGATTATTTCTGGCAGTCTGTTCAGCCTCCAAAGATATCCAACTAAGGTATTTATGAGGGAGTATCATAAAGTTTTAATTATCGCCTTTAAAAAAAATTGACAGAAAGTTTGTTTTGATTTGCAGTTGTTAACTTATCTCTACATAGTCACCATCCAGATTTGCACATTTTCCCAGTGTCTCTTGACCCTCTGAATACCGTTATTGTAGACGTCTGCAGATTGCGCCTTAAACCACTCTTCCACTTCATGAATGATGTCATCTGTGTTGTCAAATTGACGACCCTGCAACAGATTTTTCATTTTTGGGAAAGGAAAAAGTCACTTGGTGATGATGAAACTGACAAAATTTCATAATATACCATAATAACTTCTGGGTGATAATTACCGTATTACTTTACGATACCCCCTCATAGCTAAGACTATCTCCATCCATATAGAGGTGCAGTTAATACATTAGTCAAAGTTGATGAAAAGTGTTCCAAATGGACAGCACCATAGGTACCTTAAGGGAAGAGTACTTCAAAACTTCACACCTGATTTTTTTGGGGGGGGAGGGGGGATGCCACCTCTCTCCAAAACTGCTTGAACACCATGCATCTGATTAGACACTGAACATAACAGTATGAGAATAATAATATCGGGAATCAAGAATGTGTCAGTTTCATTTTGTCCCAACATTAGCAAGCTCTGGTTTGAAAAACCAAACTAAAATAACATTCCTCACAAGCCTCAGCAGTACTTCCATCTAGCCTAGATTGGATCCAGTTTGTTCCTCATCCAGTCCATTACTGAGCCCAGCACTGGTTCCAATTGTCACCTCCCTCACCTAGATTTGATGAATGAGAGTGAGAGCAAGAAAAAGAGAAATTGATGTCATTTTTGTATTGTTGATAGGTTTACATGTCTAGGTAAGCTCATCTACCAGTTTCTTCCAGATACTAAACAGCAGAAAATAGAGCTTCTGTTATTCCAAGCTTAAAGGTAAATAGAACAATCCCTCAGCACTACCTTCTGAAGAGGTGCAACTTCTGCACTACAATTCTGCCAGTTCGAGACTCAAAAAAGCATATCAAAAAAGGATATCACATGGACAAGGAAAATATGGCAAGTATAGCTTGCTGGGGCTGGGAGAAAGAAGCTGTATCTGCATTCTCGCCAGGCTCTGAGAAGCATAGGAGTAGCCACCCTGTCATGGGAATGACAGAAACTCAATGTGCGATGGAATAAATGCTTGTAGTTCATGATCTAAACCAGCGGTGATGGAACCACAAAACAGCAGGATAGTATCGGAACATTTAAAACTGTTCAAAAGAAAAGGAAGTCATTCTCCACTTCATTTTAAAGTGCTATGGAAAATGTTGGGGTGGCGGAAGGGGTCTGGCAATGGCAAATGTGCCAGGTAAATGCAGAAAAAAGAAAGAAAGAAAGAAAGAGTCTTCAAATGGTATTTAAACTTTCAGACACAATGGTATGTGTAAACAATGAACACAAGATTGAATGGTTGCAGCATGGTGTAGTGGTTTGAACATTGGACTATGACTCTGGAGACCAGGTGTCAAATCCCGGCTCGGCCATGTAAACCCACTGGGTGACCTTAGACAAGTCACACGCTCTCAGCTTCAGAGGATGGAAATGGCAAACTGCTTTTGAAGGAGCCTGCCAAGAAAACCCTGTGATTGGTTCATCTTGGGGGTGACCATTAGTCAGAAATGACTTAAAGGCACACAACAAAACATGCAAAAGTAAAAATAAATGTATCAATGCTTAAAAAAAGATAATTTTTAGCCAACCACATTCCATTTCTGCTCATCATTAAAACAGCACTTTGTTGTTATTAACTGCTCTTGTGTTGGCCCTGACTCATGGTGACCTTGTGGATGAGACTGCTCCAAGATTCCTCTGTCCTCCATGGCTCTGCTTAAATCCTGTAGATTTAGGCTCATGACCTTCCTAATTGAGTCTAGCCATCTGGTGTGCAGCCTACATCTCTTTCTATTGTCCTCCATCTTTCCTAGCATTAATATCTTTTTGAGTGAGTCATGACTTCTCATGTGGCCAAAGTATGATGGCTTCAGTTTTGTTCTCTTGGCTTCCAGGGGGAGTTCTGTTTTGATATGTTCAAGGACCCATTTGTTTGTCTTTTTGGTCAGCCATGGCATCCTCAGTATTCTTCTCCAGCACCACATCTCAAAGGAGTTTTTTTTCCCTATCTGCTTTTTTCACTGCCCATCTCTCTCATCCATACATGGTGATGGGGAATATATAGCTAGGTTGATTCTGACTTTAGCGCTCAGTTGTATATGTTTACTCCTTAGGATTTTATCTAGTTTTTTCATAGCTGGCCTTTCCATCTCTAGTCTTCTTATTTCTTGGCTGCAATCACTATTCTGATCAATGCTATTTCAATTTCTTCATTGTCTAGGTTGAATTTATGTATTTTTTGTGGTCATTATTATTTTTTAATATATTCATCATTAAGCCTGCCTTTGCACTTTCAACTTTGACCTTCTTTAGTAAATCTTCCAAGTCTGTTATGTTTTCTGCTAGTAACATAGTGTTCTCTGTATATCTAAGAAGATTATCACATAATGACATAAACTGGATTACCTAAACCAGCTTAAAATTAGAAGTGAGTGGCATCCTGATATTATCAGATGCATTTAGCAATTGAAATCGCCACCTGGGTGCAGCCCAGTTCCATAGCCACTCAGAGGGGTGTTCTGGCGGACATTTTTTTTCAAGATAGAAAACTCCCGGCTTTGAAAAAAGAGATGAGAGGAGCATCCCTTCAAGCAGCGATGGACCCGGGCTGCACCTGGGCAGTGATTTCAGCAGCTAAATGCATCTGATAATATCAGCATGCTACCTACTTCTAATTTTAAGCCAGCTCAGGTAAGCCAGTTTATATCATTATGCAATAATCTCTTAAGATTGTTAATGTTCCTGTCTTCACTCCTTCCTATGAGTCTAAACATGCTATTCTTATGATGTTTTCTGCATACAAGTTGAACAAGCATGGTGATGGCCTTTCTGCCAACTGGGAACCAATCTGTTTCTCCAAGTTCTGTCCTGACAATAGCCTGTCCTGAGTACAGATTTCTCATCAGGGCTATCAGACGTAGTGGCACTCCCATAATCATTAAAGCCACCCATAGACTTTTTGGCTTATAGAGTCAAATGCTTTCCTCTGGTTTACAAAGCACAAGGTGATTTTTATCTGGAATTCCTTTGCTTCATTAGCCATTGTATGTTTGTAATGTGGTCCCTAGTGCCTCTTCCTTTCTTTAACTTAGAAAGAGGCAATTGATTCTCCTAGGATAAATCCAGTTTTAGTTCCAATAGAGTAGAACCTCTGTGAGAACAGGGTTCGAATCCCCACTCAGCTATGGAAACCCACTGGGCAACCTTAGGCAAGTTATGCTCTCTCAGGATGCATATGCACTACTTCTTCTGTGTCCAAACCTGCTTTTCTTATAATATGTTCTGCATACAAATTGAACAGATATGGTGAAAGGATGCAGACATGTCTGACTCCTTTGCTAATTGGGAACCATTCTGTTTCTCTGTGTTCTGTTCTGACAATAGCCTCTTGTCCTGAGTACAGATTCCTCATCAGGACTATCAGATGCATTGACACTCCCATATCTTTAAGGGCATTCCATAACCTTACATTATCTATGCAGTTGAAGGCTTTGCTATAGTCTATAAAACACAGGCTGATTTTTTAAAAATTCCCTGGTGTGCTCCATTAGCCATTGTATGTTTGCAATGTGGTCTCTTGTGCCCCTTCCTTTCCTGTACCTTGTTTGGATCTCTGGGATTTCTCTCTCCATGTATGGTATAGGCTAGTTATTGCCCAATTCCTCACATTATTTTCCTATACAGAGAATGTGGATTTTCTTTTCTCTATGACAGTCTGTGTTTAACAATACAGGGGCTACATACATATTGGCCAGGTGCCCTTATAGATTTGCTTCTGGGGTATGTGTGGATATTTCACCAGTTGATTTTTTTTCTCTATTACATTCTGTGTTTAAAAAATTTGGATTTCTGCCTTGGCTGTTAAAGATACTGAAGAGCAAAGACATACAACTGAGCACTAAAGTCAGAATTGTCCAGGCCATTGTATCCCAATTGCCATGTTTGGATGTGAGAGCTGGACAGTGAAGGAAGCAGACAGAAGGAAAATCAACTCATTTGAAATGTGGTGCTGGAGAAGAGCACTTAGGATACTGGGGACAGCCAAGACAAACAAATGGGTTCTTGAACAGATCAGACTGGAGCTCTCCTTGGAAGCTAAGATGATCAAGGTGAGACTATCGTACTTTAGCCATATAATGAGAAGGCACAGATCACTAGATAGTGATTCAGTTGTTGATAATGGCAGCAGGATTCAACAGATGCAGAGCTGTTCCAGTTCAAGAGGTGATACACTAGGCCCAGCCTCTTGAACTGGAACAGCTCTGCATCTGTTGAATCCTGCTGCCATTATCAACAACTGAATCACTATTATTTTTCCTTGGGAGACTGTTGACTAGGGTGGGTTGTAGGAATGGGGGAGGGGGAGAAGGAGTGTACCCTCTAAATTCAGCAAAGTCACCTTCTGTGGGTGGAATCTTTCTCTCCTTGGAAGACAAATCTGGATCCACTCATATGTGTTACTTTCAAGTAAGCATACATAGGCTTGTGCTGCACATATGTCTACACTTTTCAGTTTTTTTGGGGGGGATTATTCCTAATTTAGTCCACCATATTCCTATTCCAAGCCCCAGGGTTGCGGTTTATTTTCTTTTCATACCCAGTTTAATTTTTATTTAGTCTGCCTAGTACATGATGATGGTGCCATGTCTCTTGACAGACCATTTTCGCATCCCTTTGTAGAAGTTTCTTACACTGCAAAAAGATTGTTTTCAGTATTTCACATATTGCCACAAAACCTGGAAAATCTGAATGCACAGGATTTCTTTTCAACCACAAACCAGCTTGATTTGCTGCCACCCATTCTGGTGCCATTGAAGAATATGCCTGGAAAATGCAACTTAAAAATCTTAGCAACTTTGTTTCTTAAGTTTCCTTTAAATGTATATATACAGTGATTTATTTATTTTTCTTATTGAACCAATGTTCCTTAATGTAATAAAATGGCTTGAACAAACTATTTATTCTACATGACTGATACAACTTTTACCCAAATTTCTTTCTTGATGCAGATGAGTTCTAACATAAAGTATAAAGGTTCAGAACATGAGTTATGAGATGAAAGTCTCTGATTCAAATATGAGGTCAGCCATGAACTCCATTTTCTGGCCCTAGGCAAGCCACTGTCTTTCAGCTTGAGACTGTCTCTCATGCATATTCTATTATAAAGATAATAATTCTGGTCTATCTGTTGGGGAAAAAACAATTGTAAGTTACTTTGTGTATTTTACAGGAATTATGTCAGAGGAAAGTGCTATGCTGTGGTACCTTAAAAGACAAATACATTTATTATAGCATAAGCCTTTGCGGATTATAGTCCACTCAAAAGTTTATGCCATAATAAATTTGTTTGTCTTCAAGGTGCCACAAGAACCTGGGTTGGTTCCAGACTTTGCCATAATTAAAGTAGACCCATTAAAATCAATGACAGTTGTGGTTTCCATGAATGCACTCTGAGTATGACTAATCTGCATCTAACCTTTTTTAAACAACAGACTAAGATGGCTGCTTTGGAAAATTGATTGTGATGATGCCAAAGCTAACATCATCCAGAATCACTGCACTTCTAAAATATTATTCCCTCATCTTCTTGTTCCATTTGTTTCCAGCAGATGAGTTAATACTCATGTTGAAGCTTTCAGAATGGTGATGTCTCTCCAAAATCTATTAATATATCACACTACATGGGCTAGTGTTTTGTTAGGCTTTACATACAGAAGGGCTGTTTACCCCAGGATCAGGACAGAATCTTTAGAATCTTTAGTTAAAAATATAGTGTAGAAGGGATGGGAAGGCCTTGGGTATAAAGCTCTTGAGAGCCACTACTGATCAGAATAAATAATACTTGGTCTAATAGATAAATTGATAGATAAAATATGTAAGGCAGCTATCTATGCTTTACACCTATTCTGTTAGGATAGATTATGCATTTGGCTTTTATTTATTATCATATTTAGATAGGATGTGATTTTTATTAACCATTAATTGACAGCAATTAAATATTCCAAAAATTATTGGCTCTCTTTCCATTATCTGGTTTTAACTATATAAAGATTTTCATAGGTGTGATAGGATTTTGCTGTTGAATCTGCCACACAAATATAGTCTGGGTCCATCCTTGCTCACAGGGGCACTCTGGCAGCTATTTTCTTAAGCTGGGAGTTTTCTGGCTTTGAAAAGAAGTGTGCTGAGTGCCCCTGTGAGCAGGGATGGACCCGGGCTGTATTTGGGTGGCAGATTTAGGAGCAAAATCCTTCTGATAACATCAGAATACCGCCTGAATTAAAATTTAGATCGGGAGAGATAAGTCGATTTAAAAAGCGGTGCGATAAACTCCAATGTATCATGAGCTGCTATTGGATAGTGGATATCATGACTGCCAACCAAATCAAACCCCAATCAAAAACAAAAACAAAAAAAACAAAAAAAAAAAAAAGGAAAACCCTCTAACATGAATTTAGTGTACACACAAACCTTTATTTTGACTATTGTTGCTGCCTGTAGTTATTTTGCAGGCAAATACAAGAAAACCCCATTATGGATAATGGGCTGGGAAATTTCCAAAACACACATGAAAAACTATTTGGCTTATGTGCTGGAATATTTCTCATAGGGGGAAGAAAGATGGAAAAATTATGTTTAACCTTAGCATAAAAATAAAGCAAAATTTATTACTTTAACAAATATTGTGGCAAATGTTTGCAAAGTAAAACACAAGCGTTGCCATACTCACTATCATTTTGGCCATTCAGAAGTGAGAGCCATTAAGTGATGCCATCTGTTAAATTCTCAGTCAGCATCTTTAAAATGTGATTCATTTTTTAAAAAGCTTGTTCACACAGTGTGAGTGCAAAGTTCTCAATAAACATTTTTAGGCTGAGTAAATGGTAGCTTGTGTTTCTGCTTTATGGCCTGATTGACTGATTGATTGCACTCTTTTAGACTATCCAATAACTAGAACTCTCTGGGCAATGTAAATATAGTAAATTGGGAGGAAAACCTATGCTTACATGTATGGGCATTTTCAGGTTTGTGGCCTGATATTCTAAAGCACCCTTAAAACAAGAACAAACAGTAAGATATGTTTAGAAATTGAATATATGGTGCAAGTACTACCACAGATATACACAGCTATGTAACACTTAAAGGATTTTGACTGCAAAGCAGTGTAAATGAGTGCCCTGTTTCAGGGTGCTAAGTGCCCAGGGGAGTGCACCTCTGATTCAAGAAACAAAAAAGCCAGTCCACGGTCATAGAATCATAGAGTTGGAAGAGACCACAAGTCCCATCCAGTCCAAACCCCTGCCATACAAGAACTCAAAATCAAAGCATCCCCAACAGATGGCCATCCAGCCTCTGTTTAAAGACCACCAAAGAAGAAGACTCCACCACAATCCAATGGAGTGTATTAAACTGTCGAATGGCTCTCACTGTCAGGAAGTTCTTCCTAATGCTGAGTTGAATCTGTTTTCCTGTAGCTTGCATCTATTGTTCCAGGTCCTATTCTCTGGAGCAGAAGAAAACAAGCTTGCTCCAGCCTCAATATGACACCCCTTCAGATATTTAAACAGGGCTATTATATCACCTCTTAACCATCTCTTCTCCAGACTTAACATACCCAGCTCCTTAAGTCTCTCCTCATAGGGCATGGTTTCCAGATCCTTCTCCATTTTTCTTGCCCTCCTTTGGTCACTCTCCAGTTTCTCAACATCCTTTTTGAATTGTGGTGCCCAGAACTTGACACAGTATTCCAGGCGAAGCCTGATCAAAGCAGAATAGAGTGGCACTATTACTTCCCTTGATCTAGACACTATACTTCTGTTGATGCATCCTAGAATAGGCAGGGTCATACAGAAGGGCTCTATAGGAGCAGAAGCATAGTCAAAACAGTCCAGGTCTAAGCATGAATAGCAGTCCAAAGAGGGTCAAGTGTCAGTCAGGGAGTTACTGAAGAGAAGAATCAAAAGAACAAGCTGAATGTCAGAAAATTAGAGAGCAAAGAATGTCACAAAACCAAATGCAGATAGTGGAGCAGTTGCTTTGCAGCATAGAAATGACCTTGGTTGTGTATACCTCTGTACCTCAACACAGATGGCATCATTATACCAGTGTTTCCCTTTTAAATCAGGGCATGCTTTGTCCACACTTTCGTTGCTGGCATTTTGTTCTGCAATACTGTTAAAGATAAGTAGCTCAACTTCCAACTCCCTCTTTTCAAGGTCAACACATTGACTCAGCTTTCAGAACAGGGCTGCCAATCTTCTCTGATTCCAAGGCAGGGCTACTAGTTTCCTCTGGCTCTGACTGGAGCCTCACATTTTTTCTTTCATCATCTGAGGAGGCCTCCTCCAGTAGGACACGACACTCAGTATGCTCAGAGAATAAGTGGAAGAAGAAGTGTCATTGTTTTCCTTGCTCTTCTTTTAAAGAATATTAGTTAAAGGGGGGGGCAATTATGTGCCAAGGAGACTAGAGAATCATGTTATCTAAGCCACTGTAGCAGCTGCAGCAAGGGTATATAATCTTTTCTGATCCTGAAAGTGGCATCTGATGTTAGACCTCTAGGGGCTACAGCTAAGATGTACACACATGATATACACATATCTGTGTGCACATATCTAGTCAACTATGCAAACAGTACATACATAAATAGGAGGATCAAGGGGCTTTAGCTTTATCCCAACCCTATAAGTTCTATGGAAGATTGCTGAGGTGGAGTGAGAGGTTGTTTTTGGATTACTGAGGAAGAGAGACACTAAAACTTCCCCTCCATCCTAGTACTCTTTGTGGATATTGTTGCTTTAGCATCACTGTTAGTAATGTGGAAACAGCTTTAGTCTCCTCCTCCTCCCATTGAACTTTATCGTCATTCAGTAGTGGTGTTACCTGGGCATGTAGGCTGCATATTAGGACTCCCTGGGCCATTTGCAGCCCTTGGGTTGTTTACACCCGAACTGAAAGTCTTCATCCATGAAAAATATGCTGAAATTAGTCTGCATTACAGACCATTGTGCAATGAGTGCAATGAGAGCTTGCACACCATTTTGTGTTCTGTTAAAATTTAGATGTGCCACTTAAAACAAATATGTATTTGTGTGTGTTTCCATCTGTAGCCAAACATAAATATTCCCATTTGTGGCTGATTCCCATTTGTAGCTGGGGATCAAACCTCATGTCCTAGTAACTCTGCACTAGAAAGATGCATGCATTCATATTTACATGTGAAAAAAACTCCAAAACCCATAGAATTACTCCAGCAATCCAAATGAAAGAGAGTTTGAAATTTATGGGGTTTAAAATGATGAGTTTATCCTTACTTTCCACTGGCAGCAATCTGTCATTTGCTGCTATGATTATGGAAACCCTAATGAGAGATCACACTTAGAACTTTTCCTGTCCTACCTTATTTTGGTGGCTCCTTTCATACTTCATAGCTTTGGATGCAGTCCATGGAGGTCACTGTCAAAGGTCTTAAGGGACAAGTGGACTATCATATTTCATTGTGTTTGAATATCATGCTCCCAAGTAGATTAAAAAAAGAAAAGAAAACCAATGCCTTATTCTTGATATCAGGGGAAACAGCCATAGTTATGATGGAATAGTTTAAAAATTAGAGCCATCATACATGCTAAAGAAAGATTTATAAATTAAACTCAGCATGACACATAATAAACTTGATTAACAGGAAAGGAAACTTTCTCTTTCTCTCTTTTATTTTACTGAAGGAGGTTTGTATTTTTATGAGATTAAGTACAATTACCATTACAGGCAAAGATGAGGGAACTGGCATGTTTGATACTGTATAAATAGAACATAGATATACTGGACCTATCAAAAACCTAATGGACCAGTGGGATATGATTAATACTAGGCATAAAATCTATAGAAAGATCAGGAAAGGGCATAGTGAAGGTAGTTTTACTCAATTATTCAAAAAGTGCTTATAGTCCAATAAACTAGACACCAGTCCTTTCTACTGAATTGTTGTGCATGAAAATACCAGGCCCATAAGGTAATATAAAACTGAAGACACACTATTACCCTGTGACCAAAACTCTTGGGAGTGTGATCTTGAAAAGATATCAAGGAAGTAGCCAGTGGAAAAATGGCAAAGTAATGGGTGGTTTGAACAATCCCCACTAATGGGGAAAATTCACTTACACACTGTGATGCAGGAGCTAGAT
The DNA here is from genome assembly GCA_020142125.1 of Phrynosoma platyrhinos. Classification (NCBI taxonomy): domain Eukaryota; kingdom Metazoa; phylum Chordata; class Lepidosauria; order Squamata; family Phrynosomatidae; genus Phrynosoma; species Phrynosoma platyrhinos. The sequence goes on from CM034708.1 coordinate 31,365,434, forward strand.
TCTACATATTCTTAAACATACACAGATTTTCTATGCATCTAAGTGTTCTAACTTTTCTTAGTTTTATATGGATGTTAAACTCCTTTATGCAAGCCTTCCCTGCTTATGTCTATTTAATGGATCACATAAGAGTGTGCAACATTCATGTCTTGTGCATTTCTCTATATTTGATGTTTTAGGTTCTTTGCAAACTGGTCCAAAGGGCTGGCCTGTAGGCAGAGATGGGGTGGGGCAGCTGCATTCCGGCCACCCCAATCCCATGCCGATACCATCCTGACGCCGTGCACCATTACGCACGGCACACAGCATCAGGATGCCCTTCTGGCACAGTGTTTTGATACGCTGTGCCGGAAAAGGTGCTAAGGAGCCGTGCACCAGCTCTTAGGGCAGCCTTTTCCACCCCTGAAGGGAGGATCAGGGCCACGATGTGCGGTTGCCATGGCCCCTATCCACAGCTAGCAGGGGCAGCCCAGAGTCGCCTATTTGCATAGCCCCTGACTGAAGTAACTGAAATTTCCAAATGGAAGTAGTATAGAAATATTTATAAATAAATATGTATGATGAACAAATAAGCAGGGGAGTAGTATGCTTTACAACACTTCAGTCCTATTCATGTATTCTCTAAGGGTAAGAATAAACTTGTGGGTAGTGGGAATGTAATTGTGAAGAGCCACTCCTTCACCTAACTTCCCAACCCCCTCAGATGGCAGCCCTATCGGTTTCCCACTACTGCCCCAATATGTGATGTATCAGACCACTTTTATATATATCTATGGGTTTATTCCCCAAACTTTGGGCCTTTGCAGACTGCCAGAAACAGTGAAAACTGAGTCCACTTTAAGGGTTAGGGTTAGTGCTAGGGAATCATGAAAATTGTTTTGATTTTTTTTCTTGAGACATTGAGCCTTCTCTGTCAGAGAGCTCTGGTGCCACAATAAAATACACTTCCCATGATTCCCTAACACTAACCCTAACCCTTAAAGTGGACTCAATTTGCACTATTTCTAGCAGTCTGCAAAGGCCCTTTGTTTCTGTATTTGTTAGTAGCATGGATAATTATTTCAGGTCCAGACAAGCTTGTATGAAACCAAAAATGTAACTTTATTTGAATAATGGTTTAACAATGTTTCACTTATTTAGTTGGCATAGGCACTTGTTATTGTTACACTTTGTTACACTACTCTCTATCTAGAGAACACCGAATACTCTCATTTAGGACCCTCACACAGTCCTTATTTATTGTTATCCTTCTGACCTATTTCTATAATAAAGGTAAAGAAA
>CM034708.1:31396438-31412931 GCA_020142125.1 Phrynosoma platyrhinos
ATGACTCTATTAAGGAGGTCATGGGTATGGGTTTGCAGGATTTAAGCACATCAGTGGAGGAGAGGGGGTCTTGGAGATGTCTCATCCATAGGGTCGCCATGGGACAAGATCAACTCAAGGGCACTTAACAACAACAAATGTTGTCCTCCCCATTTGGGAGAAAAAATGGGATATAAACAAAGTAAATAATAAATAAAATCCTCTTCACATTGTGTCAGCTTTGTAACCATTCATATGGCCCAATGGAGCTATTGTGTGATCCACATATGCTGTGTTTCTGGCATAATCCAAGATACCAGATCATCATGAAACTTCCTACAATTTGTTTTCTTTCATGAAACATCTTATTTCATGTTCATTAGTGGTACATAAAAGCCAGAGGTTGTAGGGTTGAAGCACTGGAAGTGTCTGATTAGTAGGCATGCACAGCTCCCTAAGCTTCCTTAGGATTTTCTTAGCTGTACAAGCTGCTGTGAACAATTGTATAAGGTAGTTTTTGTGAAGGAATCCTGGGTTATGTTCATAATAATGAAATATGCTGTGCTGTACTTTCAGTGGAAATGCGAACTTGCGAGTCCGAACTGTGTTTTAATTTAATCTTTGTCGTTTTAATTATTTTCTGGTTTAATCTTGTTTTAAGGGGTGGGAGGAGGGATTATGCTTGGAGGGAATGCTTTTAATTGTACTGTTTTAAAATGCTGTAACCCGCCCCGATTGCCTAGCAGAGGGGCGGGCTATAAATAAAACTTATTATTATTATTATATTAAATGTCCCACCTGCAACCCAAACTGTAAGAAAACATATTTTGATCATCATCACAGTGCCAAATTCCAGCATGGTATGTGTGTATATGTGCAGCTTGCAATAAGATCTGGGTAGCCAATATTCACCTTCAGACCTGCAGATATTGTCTGTACCTGCTCTGGAAGGTAGCTGACTTCTCTCTGTTATTCTGTCTGTGTCTACACTGATTTGAGGAGGAATGCAGCTATTCCGAATTTTACAGTAGCACAATAAAATTTGAGATATGATACTATTAACCCCCTACCCCTTTTTTAGGGGCCTGCTTAGGATCACTTGCTTCATCCTTGGCTTCCATCCTGACCAAATAAAATCTAGCACTAACGTGTTGCAATTTGGCTGACATTGGAGTACACAGATGTAGTGGGATTGTTTGAAATAAAGCATCTAGATAAGAATTTCATTCTTGCTGTAGAGATTTTGCCTAATTTAACATTGCTCTCTTCCCCCCCCCACCCCCACAAACATTTTGGATAGCTGGATTTATATAGACTGGAAACTACCAATGTCATAAAAACTTGCTAACCCACAAAAAGAGATGTTTCTTTTTTTTTAAAAAAAAATGTGCAACTGATGACAGACTGGTGACAACTTGCTTTGTAACTAGAAGTTTTCTCACAGATCATGCAGCAGGAGATTATACTGGATTAAACTTGTTCTATACAGGCCGTGCCACCTGTAAATATGTCCATTTTATGCTCTTTTATGTTCTTAATTGTGCTGATGAATTTGTAATGCAGTATAAAGTGCTTCAAAACTCAGCTCAGTGGTGGGGATATGTGTACAGTGCTTGCATATGACATTAGAGTCAAGATCTATCCACTGCTAAGAGTGGCTAGGCTAAGAGTTGTGTGGGGGGGGGGCTCATGCCCTAGGTCTGAGTCTGATCTTCCTGGTGTTCCAATCTGCCCCCTGAGGTTCCCCAGAAGGTACACCCACATCCTCATGACATCATGTTTGTATAGTTTTCTTGTCTGTGTGTCTCCCCATCCCCTCCTAAAGGGCTGAAACACCTCTCCTAAGGCTGAGTTACCAGTAGTAACAGTGTGGGACAAAATATGCTGGGATTTCTTTTGATCCGCAGCTGTTGTTTTTTTGGCCCAATGACAATGGGACTCAATGGAATTTACTTCTGAGTGAAGGACTGTGCTCTAGAGAATGTTGTGAAGCACAGCTTTCTAAAATGATTTAATTGATTCTTAATCATTTGGATAGGGCAAAAGATAGTGAAATCTCATGTTCAGCCTGTATTGACGTGATAGTTTTACATTTGTATAGTAAGAAGCACAGTAATTTGGTGGATAAAGGAGAGGACTGAAAGGCAGATCATGAGGATTTTTTCCTCCTGCTCTGCCACAAACTTCCTCTGTGCCTAATACTTCCCATCTGTATAGTCCAAGCCTCTTGCCCATGGCTGATGTGAGACTAAATTAATTCATGTTTGTATAGTACATATGGATATATTTGGATTCCCAAGTGAAGGCAAGGAATGAATATTATTATTTCCATGGCAACAGGCGGTGTTATCAAAAGTACAGTTTTATGGTTTCATTGTGGAAATCACTGATGGATTGAAAGGCTGAAAAATTCTTAAATGAAAAAAATCACAAGCAAGACAGAAAGCAGCTTTTAAAATTTTATTTTAGAGTATAATTCATATTCTCTTTTGATTCAGCTAGTGCTATCCTTTATTACTTTTTTTTGAAAAGTCAGTATTACCATAATAAACTTGTAGACTGAAGAACATGATATCTTATGGAGCTCACAAACTCTCAACCTCATATCTGTAGACAAATCCCTGTTTGTCTTATACTTTACACATCATTCCAGCAATGTGGAGGCCAGCTGAACAAACGTGGGTAATTCTTCCATGCTCCATGAGTCTAGAATGGAGCATGACATGCCCTATATAGATTTCCTGTATTATAGAATGGCAAGATGGAAATTCTCAGTGCCATGCCGGGATCCACATCTTGAGCCACATTAATATTGCATTCCTAATAGACAGTAGTAGGTTCAGATATTGTCTCATATATAGTCTTGAAATAAAACTCAGTTGTGAGTCTACTCACCTTCTGCACCTAGAATGGGTAGATAAGTGTATGCCATGTTATCCTTTGCCCCAGGTCTTATGACAGCACAGTGCATCAAGTCCATTAAAATGTCTGACAGAAAAGTTTCACTCAGACAGATGGGAAAAAAATGGTTGCTCAGCACAGAGCTCTCCAGTTCTTTCTGAAAACCCCAGAAATAGCTGTGTTTGTTCTCACCCCATGTTTAAGCCAAACTGGCTCCTGTGTCTTTCCAATTTTGGTGGGTGATTTAGGGTAATTGAAAAAAGAAAGGAGGGGTTGAATTCTTCTCTGCTTTGGAGCCAGAGTAGAACTTGGGTGGCCATAATGCTTATCTCAGATAAGGGGGAACACCACAAAATCAATATTTCTGAGCCCAAAAAATGGGAAATTGCATGACTGTTATGTTCTGAACTTGTACAGATATAATTGTATTTATATTATAGAAAACACGGTAATGTGTTGCTATGCATGGTATGTATACCATATTAAGGTTAGCGGTTTGTTAGGTGGGGTTGAGAGCAAGGAATGTTGAAGGTGACTGGCAATTGGCTGGGAATCTGAGTGTGCTTTTGAAAATGAGAGTAAGTTAGGAGAGTTAAACAGTAGAAATACTGGAGAGACAGTGGTAAAACCAGTCAGGTTTTGTTGTTATTGTGTACTTTCAAATTATTTCCAGTTTATGGTGACCTTAAGGTGAACTTATCATGGGTTTTGCTTGGCAAGATTTATTCAGAGGGGGCTTGCCTTTGCCTTCCTCTGAGACTGACTTGCCCAAGGTCATCCAGTACATTTCCATGGATGATCAGAGATTCAAATCCTGGTCTCTGGAATCAGTCCAGTGCTTAAACCACTACCCCACACTGGCTCTTAGTCAGAATTAAATTACTAAATTTGGAATATGAGTATGTGAGAGAGAGGAGTTAGAGCAAGAAGGTCATTAACCATGGTCAGAAGATTAGAGTGAAGAGTGGAATCAATGAGGTGTGGATGTTGAAGCCTAATTAGAATAAGTATATAAGTGTATAAGAAACTGTAAATACTAAGCCAAAACACTATAATGTAACCATAACTGTTAGAACAACAAGTAATCATGTAGACAGAGTTTCATTATAATCTTCTGTTAAATAAATTATTTTGTGTATGATCACGTGCTTTATGGGTTTGGTACATTGAGTTTAGATTCATCAAAGTGGTGTCTGTGGTGGCAGCAGATATGCAATTATGGCTGCTACCTTTGGTGAGTGATGGAGAAGGTGGGAAAGGAATCCACACACAAAGAGTCACAAAGATGATTGTTACAAGAAGCAACAGCAACCATTTCAGTGTTCACAGATAAGAAGTGGGTTATCTTAAATCAGGGGTAGGCAACCTTTCCCCTTTAAGGGCCGAGGGACTTCAGCTCCCAGAATCCCAGGAGCTATTGGCCAACATGGGACTATTGGCCAACATGGCTGAGGCTTCTGGGAGCTGAAGTCCCTCGGCCCTTAAAGGGGAAAGGTTGCCTACCCCTGTCTTAAATGGTAACAGTGATGGGACCAGTAGAGCTCCACACAATGACTAGTGTCAAGAAATGGAACATTAATCATGGTCAACAGTGAGAGAGAAGACTGGGAGGAGTGTGTAATAGAACTAGTAGAATCTACAAGAACCATTTATTTGAGAAAGTAGAGCAGTAGCTATGTAAGAAAACACAGGACAAGAGTGTTGTTTCCAGTGGGTAAGGTAGCATTTTATTGCCATTCCACTCTTGGAGACTGCTTAGATCACATACCAGCTGTTTGCATTTTTTTTTTTTTTTTGTCTAGGAATTCTTGTAGAATTGGCAGTCCTGTGCTTCATGGGAGTTGTTATGTTTATGAACACTACTTAAATTAAGCCCCATACATGGCCAAATATTTAGACTAAGTTTTTAAGGAAGATACAGTGAAGCATATGATGATTAAAAGGCCATTTGCTTCAATTACAACAGCTTGATACTTGGAGCTTGTGCCAATGGAATGCACTGAGAGATGCAGATATAAATCCTGTGTTCTTAACTGTTCTTTTGAGGTATTTCTCTTAGAAATGTGCTGCTAGTACTCTCAAGCTGATTCTGGGCCCAGCCCCCAGATAGCCATGCATCACAGCCTCCTATGTGGCTAACAAGCTTCTTTATTTATTGAATTGACTGATTTAATATCTCATCTTTCTCCCACTACAGGACCCATGATGGCTTACGAGGCATGTTAAAACAAAATTCAGCTAAAATCAATCCATTATAAAGTTTGTGAATAAATAACAGTTGGATGTACAAAGTGTTTTTGCAGAATTTAGGGGTTGGTGCTATCCCAGGATATTTCCATTTTACAGATATAGGAACTGAGAGAAACTGGGGGCAGGTCTACACTGGCCAGAATACTCCAGACTGCTCCTGCATATTCTGGCCCCAAAGCTGCCCTGTATTCCTCCCATTACCTCCGCATTCCAAAGTGATGCCAAGAGGCATGCATCCCTCTGTGCTGCCCATTGCTGCCACCACTGGCACAAGTCACTACCTGTGAAGTTGAAAATGAGGTACCCAGTGTAATTCACATGGCTGGATGCCTCATTGTGACCTCAGAAGATGTGACTTGTGCCAAAAACAGCAGTGCCAGACAGTACAGTGGGATGTATATGTAAAAAGCCATGTGATGTTGCTCTGGAGCACTCTGGATTTACTTGGAAAATCCAGAACAAAAGGTAAGTCTTTTGAATCCAGTTTAAGGGAGGGATGGACCAGATTCAGTGCAGAACTAGCCTCACATCATGAAGACAGTCCACATTCAAATCAGGGCTTTGAGCCTGCATCTTGATGATAGGGCACTGTGAGGGCAGGGGAAAACCAGTTCATTTGGCCCATGTAGAATTCCCTGAGGCTGAAGTAGAAATAGGAGTTAATGAGTTAAAATAACATGTTAACTATGATGAATGAGCCCCTCTCTTGGCAACAAGACCACTATGGAGTCACATCTGATGAGCAAGTTAATGATTGGGAACAGCATTATCTGTTCTAGTCTAATTAATAATGAATTTTAGTTACCTTCATTTTTTATTTTTTTTAAAAAAATAATTCATTTTGACAGGACATTTTCTCAATTTTTCTGCCCTATTCTTTCTTAACCCACGTGAGTGAATAACATCCATATTTCTGGGGATGGGGGACAGACAGAAAAGAAGATAGCATGTGCATGCTGAAGGAATTCCAATCTTTGCATGTTTTGTTTTCATACATAATAACAAAGAACTTCAAAACTTTTCTCTCTACCAGGCTCTGAGAGATTTTATGTATGCTTCAGATTTTCTAATGTTGGGACTTCCTCCCCTAAAAAAAGCCATTTTATCTCAATAGCCATTTTTGTGTTGGAGAAGACTGACTATATACCTGTATTTTTGTCTATAATGCACTACTTTCTATGGAAAATAATTTTGCATAATCTTGTTTTTGTTTTCCCCAAAAGTTCTGACATGTGAAAAAAAATCTCACAGCCATTAATAGGTATGTCAAAGAACTGACACATCTCTTCTCACTACAAGCATAAGTCTGTGAATATTCTTTACAACTCTAAGTAAGGGTGCATTTACACTGTAGAAATAATGCAGTTTGACACCACTTTAAGTGCTGGAGCTCCATCCTATGGAATCCTGTGATTTGTAGTTTTACAAGATCTTTTGCCTTCTCTGCAAAGAGTGCTGGTGCCTCAAAAGACTACAGATTACAGAATTATGTAGGATAGAGTCATGGCTGTTAAAGTGGTGTCAAATATTAAAACAAAATTCAGCTAAAATCAATCTACAGTATAGATGCACCCATGGTTAAATGTCAAGGACTTTTCACAACCAGGCACTTTACAGATAGATTGGACTACAAATTTCACCATCCCCCAGCAGTCAGATTGTGGCATTTGTTCACATCTGGAAAGTGCCATACTTGGAAAGGCCACAAACTTTTGAAGGAACCAGCAACAAAATTTTCCACATCAGCCAGTGGTGTCAACCAAAGTATCATGTCATTTTCCATTTTTCTAGTCAATCCTATAGTTCCTAATGTGAACGTTAACACAATAGCAACTTAATGTGTTAAAATTTCTCAGCAGCCAATGATGAGGTAAATGGATTTTAAAAAAGAAAAAGCTCACTAATGGTTAACAAAACTGTTAAGCCCTTTTCTACTAATGTTCCAATTTCTGGGCTGCTAATCAAGAAAGGATTAGCCCAAACCAATGTTGAATGGAAGACTTAAAAGCATTTTAAAAATGTACAACTGAATTCTGTACAGAATGGGTAACATGAGGTATATGGCATATTTTTCTCCATATTATATTTGTACTAAATGTGCTCATAATGAATAGTATATGTATAATTTTCCTTACATGAAGTTATCTCAGTTATTGTCACAAATCAAGCACTCAGGGGATAAAAAAGGCTCATATAAATGAATAAGACCTCTACAAAGGCCAAATTCCATCATTCCCATGTGTTTGAAAATTATCCCAGTGATGCAGATTATGTATCAGTTCTGGAGTTCATAGGACAAGTAGACTGTAGGTAACAACTCATTAAGTGGCAGATGGGGAGGCAACTCTATACCATATTTTTTATGAGTAGAAGAACTATTTTTGGAGAGTATTTTAAAAATAGCTTCCAGAATTTCTCAGACTCTTAAATCTTTTCCCAGAATTCCTCAAATTCCTAAATCTGTTCCCAGAGATTCTGGATGTTGTAGTCTGACAAAGTATTGCTTCCAAGGCCTGACCTCAGTCCACTTGCTTTTCAGAGCAGCGTCTCTATTTTTCCTATGTCAGTGATGGGCAATGTATGGGGCTCCAGTTGTTGGACTGCAATTACCATTAACTCTAATAATCATAGTCAAGGGTGAGGAATGCTGGGAACTGCAGTCCAAGATCACCTAGGTGGCTACAATTTGCCCAGATCTGTTCAATATAATTGGGACACCCTATATTTAACTCAAAAGTACCACTGCCCTCACATCTGTTTTGGCCCCAAGTTTGTCTAAATATGGAGAACTGGGTCAAAGCTACTAACCTCAATATTAATGTGTATTCTTTCCCACAGAAGTAATGGACCAGCTCAACTCAAGTATCTTCAGTAGCCTATGTGAAACACTGAATGCTTCCTTTCTCAGAGTGTAGAAGGACTATCTATAACAGTGTGAATGAAGATTTTTAATAACAGGAGCTTCATTTTGTTCCTGGCTTAGCAAAACTGAGCAGGGTCTGGTTTTCAAGATACACAGACTATCCAAATTTCCAGTTGATCTGGTGGTCCATTAGGGCTTTGAAAGTTCTGCTTTCAAAGTATATAGTGTTCCTAAAAGCCCAACCTATGGTGTTTTACATGGCCTATAAAATTATAAAGACAACTAAGTACATTTTTCTCATATTTTATAAAAAGAAACACACCCCATGCATTGGTTTCCTTTGCCAAGTTTCAAGCTGGAATGAATTTTTACAGCTGAGTTTGAAACCTCACAAAAAGTGTTTTATATAATGGAAAAGCTGACACAATCTTCATTACAGTGTTAGGTATGGCACCGCTGTATTTTCTTCTCTATATTAAAAGACATATTGAACACTTTTAAGTAGATAAAATAGAAAGTAAAGCAAAGATCACCTGCTACACAAAGAATCCACCATTTTTAATGCAATATGATTCTAAGACAAATATGGATACAATGTAAGACTTTTGAAACTGCTCTCCATGGTCTATTTTACCTTCCTACCAAGCACATGTTGCTCTGCATAAATTGCTTGCCTTTTCCTCTGGATGAAAGCAAAGGCAAAATATGCTCTTTCTGGTCTACAGCAAACACCACCTATGGAGGTATGGGAGTCATAAGGGTAGTTGTGAAGTATGTGGGTCCTTCTGTTAACATGAAAGTTAGGTTTGAATCCCTTTGTTAGAACCAATGGGCCAATGGAAATTACATAAGTATTGACTGACTATTCTGCAATTAATGCAGTGGGGATTCTCTAGCTGGATCATATAATAAGATGAGGTCTTTTGACTCCACATCTTGAATTAGTTGCAGAGGTCTGCCAGAAGTTGTGTGAGCTATCCAGCTACTGCCTAATTATTGACTTTAATGCTTTTAGCTTTTATTTCTCCAGAGATTAATCTGAATATTGTAATGTGGGCAATATGCTTAAGAGCAACTATGTACACATTCCAGGTACTAGTGCCATCGTGAAGTTGTGCATTATATTGTATTTATGCCCTACTTTTCCCCAAAAGATGGAAGTCTGGATGGCTTGCCAGTAAAACCACATGTAGGTTAAAAGTTTTTTTTAATATATATATTAAAATAAATAAATATATATATATGTTAAAACAGCATTAAACAGTCTATAGAATTAAAAGTATTTAAACATCTCAATTTAAAACAAAGGTATAAGATGAGTACAACACACTAGGGAAAGTCATTTACTTGTAAAACAGTCAGTTTTCCAAAGGTCTTTATCTGCTGACAGAGGAAAGGCAAGGAGAGAGCCAGTCTAACCTTTCTAGAAAGTGAGATATTACTATTGCTATCTCTTTGTCTCTTTGTCTGTTGGTTTGTCAAGCATGCACTTCCATCCCACCCTTCATCATAGATTCTCGGAGTGGTGGACAATATGAATAATTTAAAATACTTCCAGATTAAAAGAATTATTAATTTTAGAAAAATAAAAACATATTAAACATAGCAATAGTTAAAATCACCTTAAAAACTACACCAGTTTAAAATTATGTACATGTATACTTTGAAAAAGATTTGCCCCTAGAGGCTTTAATAAAAAGCCCTGCTTTGGCTTCACAAAAAAAGAAATCAACTTGGACCTCCAAGGGGAGAGCATTCCATAACCGGAATTCCACAGCAAAGACAGTCCTCTCCCATGTCATTCTGCTTTGTGTTGCTCCCACTAAAACGACACAGAAGAGACCCTTCCTTGAAGACCTCAGTTCTTGGGCATATAAAGAGAGAGGACCACTACTTCAAAGATTGAGGTCTCAAGCTGTTTAGGGTTTAAAATGTCATCGCCAGGACCTTGAATTAAGACCAGAAGTAAATTTGCAGTCAGTCCAGCTCCTTTAACATCTGTTATATATATTGCTTTTTTTGTTACTCTAGTCAGCAATCCACAGAAAAATCATACTTTCCCCTCCGTTTCATTCCATCATGGCTTTCTGTAACTGTCATGGTTTGGCCCAGCATTCCTTATTTATTAGGTTGTTTGATTATTTTTCAGCTTACATCTGTGAGTTGCCACCTAGTAGAACAGCCTATGGAACCACTACCCTGGTATCCGTGAATCCACTCTCAGGTTAACAGATGCTCCCAGGTACTCCAGCTTGTATGGGAGCTATCCATGTGATAGCTTCTATTGCTTACAGACCTCTGTCACTGGGAAATGTCCAATACAACCAGGGCAGCTGTAAAACTGGGATGCATCTACACCACTTTGAGTGCTGTAGCTCCATCATATGGACTCATGGGGTTTATAGTTTTACATGGTCTTTAGCCTTCTCTGACAAAGAATGCTGGAGAAGAAAACTTTAAATTCCAGCAATCTGTAGAATGGAGCCATGGCAGTTAGTAGTGTCAAATTGCATTATTTCTCAGAGTAGATGCACACTGAGAGTGGATTTTGTGGCAACAGGTCCTACAGCCTCCCCTGCCATCTTGGTTGAAGTTGATAATGGTGGTACAACTGTTGTAGCCTTACCAAAACATCACAAATGTCTCACTGTTCAACCTCTCATTTTTTAAATTCTACATATATGTACCAGTATATATTTGGTGACTTAATGATGTACCATTGTAACATTAATCAGTGGTGTTACCATACTCTGTTGGTACATCTTTTCATTACATTATCATGTCTTATGTGCTCAGTGTGATATACCATTCTACTTTACTTGCATGTATTTATGGCAGTAGTAGTAAAGATATATAGTGAACCAATATGGTGTCGTGGTTTGAAGGTTGGACTAGGAGGACCCTAAGGGACCAGAGTTTTAAATCCTTTACAGCCACAGAAGCCCACTGGATGACCTTTGGCCAGTCACATTCTCTCATGCTAAGAGAATGGCAATGGCAAATGTCCTATGAATAAATCCTGCAAAGAAAACTCTATGATAGGGTTGCCATATGTTACATAAGGGCATATAACAACAACAACAACAACAACAACAAAGCTAAGGAATTATGATGGGAATGGCCTCTTTTGTGGTAAGCTATGTGAAGTCAGAGGCAGTTATCTTCGCATTTAGTTGTATAGAACAAATTTTAGTAGTTGTCACTTTTTCTCCTTATAGCACATGAATGTAACAAGTTGTGTCAGTTTAAATCTTCACTTCTCCACATTTAACAATTCAGGAAATATATCTCCTGCCACTAATCATGAAAAAAAAAAGTATGGAATAAAAAAAAATTATGGCACCACCTACATTATCAGAGGAATCCAATTCAATTGATATACTTCATAGATTCTCCAGGTGTCTTTGTTGTTATATCAGAAATTCCAGATTTACAACCAGAATATGAACCAAATGAATTCATTTGTACAATGCCAAGAGGGCAGAGATACAGCAACTGAATTCTATGTGACAATTCCTCCTCTCTTTTCAGTTAATCTCTTGATAATCCAGTGGTAAGACTATGAGTCATATTTGTCACCACATTCCTCAGAAAATCACCTCAAAACATTTGCCCATAAAAACAGGAGATCTCTTGGATATTGTTGCAGCTGTGTTTCAACAGCTTGGTGGGAAACTAATATTACTTCCAAATCTCCCTTTTAAACCATGGGTGGATATGAAGAATAATTTCAATTTAATTGTGCTAACATTTTTAAAAACTAAAATATACAGTTGCAAACAAAGAGTTGGTTGATCTTGCACTTTACAGAAACATCTGGCAAGAAAAAAACCTCCAGTTATGAGAGCTACAATATGTTGATAACTAAATATAGGGCAGTAGTTTAAGAAGGGCAAAAGAAAAATTGAAAACAGGATTTTCTCATTCTGCCCAATAGTATATTGTTGTAGCTGAGTAGCAAAAGAGTGCTCATATATAAGATACCCATTTCTATATATTCAAGCAATGATGTAGATATGCAGAAATATCTGTTTGTACATGGAAAGACTGGAAAGCAAGCAAGCAAGCAAGCAAACATCCTAAACCACAAGGGAATGAGAGAATATGACTTGGCCAAGTTTACCCAGTGGCTTTCCATGGCCAAGTGGGAATTCAAACCCTGGTTTCAAGAGTCATAGTCCAATGTGCAACCACCACTCCACATTGGTTCTTTCTGTATTACTAAAGTGATTTGAAATATTAGTAAAGTATAATGAGATGCGATTTCTTTGCCGACTTATGGAGAAACTGTTCACTTGAAATTCCTTTAAATACATTATATTTAAAGGTTAAATTTGAAATTATTGAATGTGTTTTTCTCTGATGTACTGAATGCTCATATGTTGTCAGAATATGTGCCATAGCTGAGCATGATATTTTTTAAAAAATACACAGCCATAGATATACAAAAATTGAGTCTTGCAGTGTACAAAGTATACATGCATGGAAATGCTTCATTGGACATGTACAGTGTTTTAGTAAGTTTGTGAAGTGTTACTGATGGGGTTGTTAGCAAGCCATATCCCACTGGCCTGACATCTTCCAATGTCCTCCCAATGGTGCCCAGTGCCCTGGTATCCCATCTGCCGCACTGTCTACCTGACCCATGTGTCCCAGACCCAGAACATCATTCTGATTTCCCCAGCAGCACCTTTGTGATATAGACACACTCCCAGGAAACCTGTCCATCGCTCCAGGCACGTGTCTTATCCAGTGCTTCTGCACTCTGGCCCACACCTTCTGCCACTCTGTCCTTGTCTTCAGGCTAGATCTTTCATCTTCTCAGGACCTTGGGCCTTGAGCTTCCGCTCTCGGTACCATGTCCAACTGTACAGACATCTTCTCATGTCTCTCTACCTGAAGGGCCTTTGTGAGGATGTCTGCCACATTGTCCTCCAAACTAATGTAGGACAGACACAGAACACCATTCTGGACTAACTCCCTCACATTCTGGTACCTAACCCCTATGTATGTTATCCTGTTCCTAAGGTTCTCAGCCTCTGCTATGGCAATGCAAGCCTGTGAATCCTCATGCACAACTGTTGGACCTGTGCACTCTTCACCTAAGTCCACCAACAGCTGCCTCACCCACTGTACTTCTCCTGCCATCTCCAACAGTGCAGCAAACTCTGCTTCTGAAGTGCTCAGTGCCACACAGCTTTGTTTCCTACTCCTCCACACCACTGGGCTGTCTGCATACTTGATAAGTAAGCCAGTCACTGACTTTCTATCATGCAGCTCTGAGGCAAAGGAGCTATCCACAAAGCACTCTAGCTGGGCTTCAGATCCCTGCAGCACCAGCTTCCTTTCCTTGCTGCCCTTTAAGTATCTGAGCAACCTCTTGACTACTGTCCAGTCCTCCACTTTTTGACTGTTTACCCTCCTGTTCAGAACAGAACCTACAGCGAAAGAGATGTGTTGTTGGCTACAAACATCAGACTGCCAATCACAGACCTGCACAGATCTGGATGCTCAAAAACCTTGTCAGACTCACTGCTTACAAATCCTGAGGTTATTGGACTCTTCATCACCTTTGCATTCTCCAGGCCACACTTCTCCACCAGTCTTTCTATCTTTTTCATCTGGCTTAACAGGATCTTACCATCACCAGTCCTCTCCACCTCAATTCCAAGGTAGGCCTTGAGGTTCCCTAACTCCTTCAAAACAAACTTCTTTAACAGCTCCACCTGCACAGCCTTCACCTCCTGCACAGCCTTCACCTCCTGCTCAGTCTGAGCAGCCACACACAGGTCATCTACATAAATCACTAGTGTGACCCCTCCTTTCCTGTACACGTAAGCATCTGCAACACTGCATTTGTATCCCAGCCTCACCAACGCCTCATGGATACAAAGATTCCAGCAGAATGCACTCTGCTTAAGCCCATAAAGGGCTTTCCTGAGCCTGTACATCTTGCCCTCCTTGGCATCATCAAAACCTGGTGCTTGCTCCATATATACTTCTTCATCTAACTGTGCATTTGGATAGACTGTTTTGAAGCTGAAGTACCTACTTTACCCTTTCTGGCAGCCAAAGCTAGTACCAACCTGAGGCTCTCTAGCTTCACTGTTGGGGAGAAAGTCTTGTCAAAATTCTCAAATTGCTGCTGAGTGAAACCCCTGGCTACCAGTCTGGCCTTATACTTGTGGGTCCCATCTGGCATCTCCTGCTTCTTAAAAACCCACTTGCAGCCTACGGCCTTCTGGTCACCTGGCCTGTCCACTACCTCAAACACCTCCTTATTCACCAGAGATGAGAACTCACTGTCCATGGCCTGAACCCACTTCTCTTGATCCTCTCTGGGATAGGTGAGAAGCTCCTCTGGCTCATCTGCTGCTACTGTACACACCCTTGCACTCTGTACCACCTCCTGACTCTCTGAGTTCTCCTGGATATGATTACCTTGGTTCATCCCTTCTCATCCTCACTGTCACTACTCGTCTACACCCCTATCTCTGTGGTGTCTCAAACTTTTGTGTAGTGATGGGTGAGGTCTATGTACCTGTGGGTTCACTGCAGGTGCTAGGCTGGCTCTCTGGTGTAGCCTCTGGTGTTTCCACCCCTTCAGTTCCAGTACTGCCTCCCTGTTGTCCCAATCTAACAAACACTTCGTGGTTTGTATGGATCTTTTCCCACCCAGAATGTTTTTCAAAATTTGTGCTCATGGACAACAGGATGCAATCACTTCCCAGGTAAAACCTGTAACTGTTCCCCTGGTACCCCACAAACATCAATCTGCACCACTTGGGGGTCACCTTTCTTGCTGAAAGCCTGGAGAAACAAAATGTTGGCATGCTGCCCAAACAGTTAGCTAAGGTTGGGTGGTCTCCCATACAGCATGAAGTAGGGTGTTTGCTTGACTGCAGAGTTCCACACCCAGTTGGTGATGTGGCAGTCAGTCAGGATTGCCTCTCCCCAAAGACCCTCTGGGGCCCCTGCATCAAGCAGCATACAGTCCTTGATCTGCTTTAGCACCCCCATTTTTCTCTCTGCCAAACTGTCTTCCTGCGGGGTGGCTGGGTTGGTGGTATTATGGCGGATGCCCTTCTGCTTTAACCAACTGCCCAAGCTTTCAGATAAGAACTCGTTCCCATGGTCTGTTACCAGAGTACCAACTTTGTACTCAAATTCCCTTTTGACCATTCCCACCGAGTTCTTAAATGTGGCAGCAGCCTCATTCTTTTCTTTTAGTATGTAGGCATACATGTATCTGCTGTGTCTATCCACAATCATCATCAGATACCTACTATCGCCTACTAATTTGACAAAAGGTCCAGCCAAATCTGCGTGCACCATTTGAAATGGCCTCTGAGTGACGCACTTCTCTTTGCAACAGGAAAAGCCCTTAGCACACAGGGCACACAGATCTTGGTGCACACAGAGCATTCCAAGTGGTTCTTACAATCATCCAATTTTAACCCAGGGCACATACTTCTCAGTTTCTCTGAACTTGTAAAACCTGTGTGTCCCAACACCCTGTGGAAGTGCAGAATTTGAGTGCAGTGGCATGATGCTAACTGTGGCACACTCTGCATGGGTGTTTAGATTGTACAACCTGTTGTGCTTACATGCGTTTGCACAAACCTGCCCCCCTTTAGTGATAGCACAGTCATCCCCCTCAAAGTGTAAGGCATACCTGTCTGTAGTCAGTGAGGACACATTGACCAGACAATTTTGTAACTGGGGAGCACACAGCACATTTTCAAAGTCTTTGCCATACCCTGGGAAATGCACAGTCTCCATGTCCCTTATTTGGCTTGAACCCCCATCACCCAAGCCCACTGAGTCAACACAGGAGGGCTTCCTGTCCTTCAGCAAGGACTTCTGATTCACCAAATGGTGAGTTGCACTGCTATAGATCATCCACAGATGTCTAGCTGCAACAGTGAGATGGGTTTGACAGTCATTGTCCTTCACTGCCAAAACAACTCCCTTCCTGTTCCCAGGAGACCAGTGTTGTTCCTTCCTTCTGGCAGCAGGTGGCTTCTTGCAGTTCCTCTTGAGATGACCTGGCTGACCACAATTAAAACATCTTCTAACTTTGCAAACAGCTGCACTCTCAGTCTTTTGAACTGCCTCTGGTGGTGTGTTTGATCTTGGCTCTGCATGTTGCTGTCTCTCAATGCCCTTCTCAAAACGCCGTTTCTGGCATTCCTCCAAGACACGTGTCGACACCAAGTCCATTGTGAGCTGATCATTCAGCCTTGGGAACTTCACAAAATCCATTCTGACAGCCTTCCCAGCTCTCACTATCTGCTGGAGATAAGGAGCACAGCAAGCAGCTCGGCTTCTTAACTCTCTGCCTTCCAACACTCAGACAGCAAAAACTACTCTTCTGGAGAACTGCACACACATAGCTACTCACACAGTCATCTAGGCGGATCTGCTGGCACATACTGGGCCCATAAACCTTGTTAGTGTGGTTATGCAGCGCATGATGATCCACGTCAATGTGCAGCAC
>CM034708.1:31413031-31426600 GCA_020142125.1 Phrynosoma platyrhinos
CGTCTCTCAGATGAGGCTTTAATCTTGGTTCCTCTATGTACAAGGCTACGAACATGATCCACAGCAACAACTCCCAACAACATCAACAACCCACACTACCAACAACCAACACATGTGTCCTGAGGCAACTCCGTTATATACCCAGGGTCCATGTGGCCTTCTGGCTCTGCTTCTTCCTCTGGACACCTGTCACTCATCCTGGGTGACTTTGCAGTTTTGCAGTCATTTTGGTGCTTTCCAGCACCTTGTGACCATCAGTTGATGTCACTTCCTATGACACAGCACCTGGTGGAAAGGGCTGTGTCATTTTGGCTGCCAGTGACCCTTTCATGTCTGGCCACCTGTGTATCATCCCACATTGGACATTCTCCTCGAGACACTGTCTCCACAGGGGGTTTTCAGGATTCTACCATGTTGTTTTCTTGGATGCCCAAACAGTATTTCTAAATGCTCAGCTGCAGTGCCAGAAACTAAGGGACTGAAGGAAAAGTTAATGGTGTGGGGAGGGAGAATGGCTATTTGGAAGAACAATTCATTCATTTGTCACCTTCCACTGCCACACCAAGGGTACCTAGTCCAACTCCTTGATTAATGCAGAAAATCCACACCTAGGAAACATCTTCAGGCTTGAGATCTCAAGTGTTGGAACATCCCAGTCCTTATAACTGGCTTTACTGTTGAATTATTCTTATTGTTAATATTCCCCCCCCCATGTTCAAGTAGCCCTGGTGGCACAGTGGTTCAGTGCCAATACTGTAGCCACAATGTTGTGAGATTGATCCCAGAGGTCTCCTGGCTAACTCAGCCTTCCATCCTTTTGTAGGTCAGTAAAATAAGTAGCCAGCTTGTTGGGGCCAATTGGCTTACAGAGTGTAAACCACTTAGAGAGTGCTGAGTTCATTATGAAGCAGTACAGAAATGTAAATGATATTGCTATGTTTAAGGGAAATCTGTAACCTAATCCCTGTTAGATTTGACTGTGCTCTTCGGGACCACAGACAATAAGTCTTTACCTTTTTTCTACCAGACAGCCAATAGGGTATGTGAGGAGTCCCACTGTACCCCATCCAGCATTGTCTGATGTCTCCCACATTAGTAGGCCAGTGACTCTGTTCTGGGGTTCAGTCAGAACTTTAAAGGAGCTATCCAAGGTGTAGGACTTTCTTGAGTAGTACTTTGCAGCACCTTGGATATTTCCTTTAATGTCTGTACTAAAAACCAGAGCAAGTTGACTACCCATGGAAGCCACCAGCTGCCACCAATCCTATCTCAGGGCTAGTTTACACATAAATGTACTATGCAAACTGGGGCACATTTTCATACATTCACATTGATGGTTAATTGTCTTCACTTTCTGTGCAAATTTACATCTATCCACAACTATTTACACTCCCTCTACCAAAAATGTGCAGCCATCCGAATGCATGCAAAGCTGATGGACAGCCACATGTGCGATAATGTGTGTTTCTGTGTACATCAATGAATATTTCGGTAAAAATGGCAAAGACTTTTCTTTTTGCGGAATGTAATGAGTTTTTCAGCCCCCACTCCCACAAAAATATCTGAACCCCTGTAACTCATGTCTGGCCAGATTGCATTCTATTCAACTAGAATGAGGAGTATTTAAATGTGTAGACCAGGGGCAGGCAACCTTTTCCCTTTAAGGGCCAAGGGACTTCATCTCCCAGAAGCCTCAGCCATGCTGGCCAATAGTCCCATGTTGGCCAATAGCTCCTGGGATTCTGGGAGCTGAAGTCCCTCAGCCCTTAAAGGGGAAAGGTTACCTACCCCTGGTGTAGACTATCCCTCAGTCTGTTGAACAGAAGTTCTATTGACTTTTTCATACGATGTGCAGTTCATATAGAACAGGGGTAGGCAACCTTTCCCCTTTAAGGGCCGAGGGACTTCAGCTCCCAGAATCCCAGGAGCTATTGGCCAACATGGGACTATTGGCCAGCATGGCTGAGGCTTCTGGGAGCTGAAATCCCTCGGCCCTTAAAGAGAAAAGGTTGCCTACCCCTGATATAGAAGAAGCAAACTTTACAATATCCTGCCCCCAAATGTTTCTGAAGTTGTAAGTTATTCTGAGGAGTAATCCTACATGGTCTGAAACACAGGAGAGAGAGGCATAATACTTCCTTCCTCCCTAAATGGTGACTATAAATCCCAAGGAAATAGCTGCAGCAAAAGGTTTGTACCTAAAAACTTGAAAGGTGAGTCAACACATTATTCTCAATCTTGATTCCCAGATATATTTTTAATTATCATTATTCTAACGCCTGCTTCAGAGCTTTGCCTTAGGCAGATCAGCGTAACCTGGACGTTTTTGAAAAATCCCAGACAGCTAGGAAAAATACCCCCAGAGGCTACAGCAATCTCACGGAAATGTTTTTCGGCTGCAGTCTTAAGTAAAACAAGCAAGGTAATAAATTCTTTCCGATGATTGGGGATATTTTAAATAAATTTGAGGTTGAATAATGGGCAAGAATTTCTGCCTATCCCTTGTGATGTAATGCTTCATTGTGTACAGGAAATGAGAATTACCCTTGAAAATATTATTTCAGTTATTTTCTTGATGGCATAAATTAACTTCTTTATAAACACAACCATTGCTATCTGAATGGATATGATCATGAGCAAACCACTGCTTATTTAAACTCTTACATGGAGTGTTAAAATCATCAATCCACAGTTGATTAAAATTCTCACACATGGCGATACACAGAGTGGCTGATAATCCTGCCCAAAGATGTTTCCTTGTGAAATGCTGAAACTGTCTTGAGATCAAGACACTGAAGGAGTAATGGTCCTGTTTTTCACATTACATTCTAATATTGGTCCTTTCTTTTTAATTCCCAGACTATGCAATAAAAACTTACATGAAGTCATTCCTTAAGCATGAAAATAAACACTTTTAGGCTGCATACCAGTACTTTAAAGGATTGATCTTTGTTTAAGAAATTGCCACTTGCATGGATAAAGAGCAGTCTGTACGTGTATTTTGACATATACCAAAATACCACATTATACTGAACACTGGAGTTTTACTAATGAGGAATGCACATTTTACATAATCAGAATTGTTAATGGTTAAAACATTTTTGAAGAAAAAATAATAAAAAGAAGGGTGTGTTCTCATCAGCAGCTTACTGCTGGAACTTGCCTCTGCTAGAGTAGGCCAGAATCCAAAGAACCCTACATCTACTTACATGCAGCAAAAGTTGCTCTAAGGCTTTCATTTCTGTTTCTTAAATAGAAGTCTCCTGTGGTACCCAGGAAAGTATTTTATGAACCCAAGTGGCCTTTCAAAAGTAGTTTATGATACAGTGTGTGTGTCTGCTGTTCAAAACAGTGAAAAGAAGCTAACAATTCTACTTGGCATGCCCAAGCCTTAAAAAGGTCTTGAATCCCAACCACAGGGGGGAAGATGTCTGTTTATGGCAGTGTGTTATACTTCTGAAAATATCAGAAGCAGGTTACTCTTATTTTCTTTTCTTTTCTTGAAAGATAGAGTGTGGACAGTTCTGGAATGGAGTGTAACTCCTTCTATCTTCCTCAGTAAACTAAGATACTAAGTGTCATTCCCCTCCAAATATGTACATTAAGGCTTCAGAGCACTCCCATCTCTCATGGTCTTAGAAACCCAAGTCCTAATAATGATGCTGAATGATGGGAGATATAGGAGTCCAGGCAAAAAGTACTTCTTCACACAGCACATAATTAAATTATAGAATATGGTAACCCCAAGATGTAGTGATGGCCATCAACACTGAAGGCTTTACAATGTGATTAGACAAATTCAGAGTGCATAAAACTATCAAGATATGATAATAATATATTACCTCAAATTTCACAGGTAATCTGCTTCTGAATATCTGTTCCAGGGAATATGAGAAGGACAATCATTTTGCCCTCATGTCCTAATTGTGGGCTTTCAATATACATTTGGCTGTGGGAACAAAATACTAGATTAAACTTTCCTGTCTTTTGGCTTGAACAGAAAGCAAAACCTGTGTTCTTACACAGAATTTACTACAGAATTCAGTAGTCATGTGCCTAACAATGGCACTACTCTTTCATGGTGGTGGGACTATGTGCTCCGTGAGTCAAAGGCAATGCTAATGAATGCAGTGCTGCTAGAATATTCTCCCACATCATACAAGCTTTTGCTCAGGAGACAGACTAAATGTGCTAAATAACTAGTGAGTGGCGGCAATAGTGGGCGATGGTGGAGGATCTCTCAGTTACAATGGCAGTGACAACATAGCTAACATTGTTAGTACTGTGCAAAAGGAGGCACGGTATACCTCTTCTGAATATATTTTACCATGAAAATTGTATGATGAGATAATTCAAAATAGAACAAGAAATAGTGCTAGAAGATGAAACTGCCACATCGAATGGCACTCATGAGCTACAGCAGAGAATAACTATGAGCACTGCTGTGCCTAGTGATGCAACTGGACTCAAGTCGAAAGGACATTTATCTATTGATGTGCTCAGAAGTGAAAGGAAAGTCCAAAGCTATACAATACATATTAAAGGAATATGGAATGTGAGAAGAATGAATCAGAGGAAGCTAGACATAGGGCCAGAACAGACCAAACAGACCAAACAGACCATGCCTGGGGGTGGAGTCGGGGCATGGAGACTGCATGCCAGCTGCCCTGACTCTGCACCCATGTCGTCCTCACACTGCCTGCCCAAACAGACAGAGGGCAGTGTCAGGGTGCTCCCTTGGCACAGCGTTTAGATGTGCTGCACCAAAGGAGCACAGAAGAGTCGCCTCTGCAGTGGCAAGGGTGGTTTTTTGCTGCTCCAAAAAGGAGTGGCATTTGCCAGCTCTTTTTCAAGCAGCAAAGTTTTGGATCAGGGCTGTGGTGTGCAGTTGATGTGGCCCTGATCTGGTGCTCCCAGGAGTGCCACAGAACCCCATAGTAAAACAAGAAATGGAACATATCAGTGTTGCAATATCTGAGGTGACCAAATTAAAGTGGACAGGAATGGGACATTTTAAGTCAGCTAATTACAAAGTGTTTCATTCAAGAAGTGAAAATCTAAGAAGAAATGAGGTGGCATTAATAGTGAGGAGAAATATAGCAAAAGCACTCAAGAGACATAATGCAAAGTCTGATTGAATAATATTATTAGAATTCAGGGAAAACCCATCATTATCACCTTTGTATTTCAACTACTGAGAAAGAAGAAGAAGAAACTAAAAGTTTATATGCTAGAATGCAAGAGGAAATTAACCACACATCCAAACAGGACTTATAGTTAATCATAGATGATTGGAATGCAAAAGTAGGAAACAGTAGGATTGTTTAACTAAAACAATCATCATGCTAAAATACAACCTGAAGAAAATTCCTCTAGAATTTAAAGAAAAGGTAAAAATAGATTTGCACTATTAAGCCAAATTGAATGGGAGCCAGAACTCTGGACTGAAGTCAGGACATTGTCGGGAAGGAATGCAAAAAGACACTATCTACAGTCAAAATAAAGAGAAGCCTTAGTGGATGAGAGATGAAACTCTTCAAGCAGTTAAGGACAGATGAGAAACAAAAGTAAAAGGAGACAGAAATAGGGTCAGAACCCTGAATGCAGCGGTTCAGTAATTTGTGTGCAGATACAAAGAGAAATAGAAGATGACAACAACAACAACAAAAAGGAAAAACAAGAGACCTTTTCCACAAGTTATGAGAAATCAAAGGGAAATTTGAACCAAGAGTGGGGATACTATATTATCAGCAAGGGAACACATTACATGACCAAGTACAAATAAAAAGATGATGGAAACAATACACTGAAGAACTATATAAAGATATGAAAGGATGACAGATCCATTAAAAGAAAAAGCATTTGAAGATTAACCTAACATTTTAGAAAGTGAAATGGAAGCAGCATTAAGAGCACTTAGAAGAAATAGATCACCAGGATCTATTGCCATCTGTTCCTGTGTTGCTTCAAGCTACAGAGATAGAATCTGCTTAAGTTCTAACTAAAAGCTATCAGCTAATATGGAAGACAAAATTATAGATTATAGCAAAACCTTTGATTGTGTAGCTCATGAACAACTATAGATCACTGTTAAACATATTAGTGTGCTAGAACATTTCACTATCCTGATGTGTACTCAGGACAAGTGGCTACTGTCATGACAGAATACAGAAGAAAAGAATGGTATCCAACTGGCAAGGCTGCCTTTTATCATCCTATCACTTGTATGTTGAATAAATCATACATAAAACAGGATTAGACTTGGAGGAAGAGGGTATGAAAATTGAAAGAAGGAACATTAACAATTTAAGATGTCCAGATGACAGCATACCAGTCACAGAAAACAGGAAAGACTTAAAACCGTTACTAATGTAAGGCAACAAAGCAAGTATAATGACAGGTTTACAGCTGAACATTAAGAAAACAAAAATAATGACTACAGTTGACTTATATTACTTTAAAGCAGATGATGAAGACATTGAAATAGTTCAAGATTTTCCGTACCTTGGCTTGGTCAATAATCTGAATGGAGACTGAAGTCAAGAAATTAGAAAAAGACGAGCACTTGGAAGGACAGCTATGAAAGAACTATAAAATATCCTAAAGTATAAAGATATATCATTGAATATTAATGTTAGGATTGTCCATGCTATTGTATTTCCAAATTGTATGTATGGTTGTGAAAGCTTGATTGTGAAGAAATAACAATAGCAAGAGCAAGTACATTTCTATACTGCTTATCAGTGCACTTAAGCACTCCCCTAAGTGATTTGCAATGTGTAAACTAATTGCCCCCAAGAAGTTGGGTACTCATTTTAGCAACCTTGGGAGGATGCAAGCCTGAGTCAAGCTTGAGCCCTTGGCTGGTATTGAACTCACAATCTTGTGGTTTTGTGAGTGAGTGGCTGCAGTACAGGCATTTAACCACTGCACCACCAGGGCTCTGAAAGCTGATAGGAGGAAAATCAACCTATTTAAAATTGATGATGAAGAATAGTTCTACAGATACTGTGGACTGCTAAGAAGGCAAATCAAGCCTGAACATATTTTGGGCATATCATGAAAAGACATGAATCACTAGAAAAGACAATACAGGGGCAAAGCAGGCTGCCCCAAAGGAGCAGTATCACACCACTCCTGAAAAAGTTGGGTGGGTGTTGCAGCAACTGAATGACGTGGCCCCACTCTGGCTTTCTTCTGGCACTGTAGCTTTTGGGTGCTCTTGTGGCATGCAGCGTCTAAATGCTGCACTGTGGGAGTACTAAAAAGCTGCCCACTGTGTGCCCAGGTGGGTGGTGTGATGTCAGAGTGTGCAGCATCTAAACACCATGTTCAGATGGCACCCCAATGTTTGGTAAGACAGGAGGCAGTAGGAAAAGAGGAAGGTCACATTACAGATGGATAGAGTCAATCAAGGGATCCATAGCCTGAATCTGCAAGACCTGAGCAGGGCTGTTGATAACAGGGTGACTTGGAAATCTCTCACTCACAGGGTCACCAAAAGTCAAAGTCAATTTGATGGCAGTTAACAACAAAACCACATGCCCTCGTGAAAAAAGTGGAGATCTGTATGGAATAAAATGAAGTAGGAGGTAAATGAATGTTGTTTTTAAAATTTAGGCCACAGAAGCCTAGAAAACATTTTGCCAGGACCAGTTCTAATGTGGTAATTTCTTTTCTTTCTTTCTTTTTTTAGTTTTTAAGAGTTTTTATTAATAGCTTTGCAAACAATCAATATAATCAATATAAAAAACATTCTATGAGCCTTGGGTGTCAACAGAAAGCCTTTTATAGAAAGGTGTTTTATCTTGGGATAGCAGAAACACTGGAGTTCAAGGTGTCATCTCACTCCATGGGAGCAGGTGGAACTGAGGTCAGAGTGTCTCCAAAAGATAGTCTGATGGGTTGATGGTCCAATATTGTTCATGTTGTTGTTAATATAGTCAATAAAAACAGACCAATCCTCAAAAAATGTGTGTGCCTTTTTTTGTCCATTGCAAAACTTGAAGGTATAGGAGAGTTTTTCTAACAACCATGTGTTCCAAATTCTCTTATACCAGTTGCTCCGTTGAACATCTCCTGTTTTCCAACATCTCACGATTTCACTGAGATGAGGAATGTGATAAGTTTTTGATTTTTCAGGTGGATATTGTCCTTGCTGTAAATCAATTGCATTACAAGATCTGGACATCCCTTTTTTCAATGCCCTTCTCATTCAATGTCTTTGTGAGTCACTGTGTTCTATCATACTAAATGTCATATTCCTGTTTCTCCAAAATATTTCTAAGTTGGAACATCACAAAACAGCAGGGATGGATATTATGTCTTGACTGTAATGTTTCCTGAAATACTGATATGCCTACTGTCAGAAGACCGAAGTTAAAGGTCTTGACTAGCAGAGAAACCTCTTTTACATTGTTTGAACATAGAAGCTGTAAAGTGAAACTTGCAAAAAGTTTTTCTTACAAGGTGGAAAGTGGTTGGTGTGGTTGGTGTTTTTAAAGGAAGATGGTCATGGGATATAGATCTACATTTGGATGATATTTGCTGCTTCTAAGAAAAATATTGTTTCAGGACACATGGTGTGCTATCATACTCAGTGTTCTGTGTATGTACACTAATGTGAAATAGCACATAGCTCAATAACTCAAACAGATCACAAAATATAACTTTGCTTATATTGTACATTTCGTGCTTTTATTAATTTTTTATATGAGTAAGTATTATACCATGGACAAATTTTCAATCAGCTTTACATGTCAGCACATGTGCAGTGTCACATGCTTCATTAATCTGAAAGTGATCATTGTGTATTAGTCCACACATGATGTTCATTTGTGTCTGTTCTGGGAAAGTGCATAATCATTGGGTCACAAAAGTTTGTGAGTCTTTAGTCCAATCTCCTGCTCAGTGCAAACTCTGTTATGCAAGATATTGCTACAACATTCTTGTCAAATGTCTGTTTAACCTCTGCTTAAAGTAAAAGAGAACCTACCACCCTTTAAAGCAATATATGCCAAATGGTCCATGCTGCTATGAATTTTCTCCTAAAGTTCAGTTGAAATATATTTCCTTTCAATTTACACCCACATATTCCAATTCTGTCCTCCAGAGAGAAAGAAAACAAGTTTGCATCATCTTATGTACCTTCTACACATATTTAGCCATTGCTTATTAAGGAAAATGCCCAATCAGGGATATAACCTTCTATAAATCATCTTTATATTATTTTCTTTAGTTGACAGTCTGGAAGGGAGAAGAAAGATAGACAGGCTATGGTGACCATGGCTAGGCGATGAATGTATCTTCTTAAAGTATATTGTCCAAGAGCTCACCAAAACCTGGAACCTGCACTGCTTAGATGAAAGTAAATCCCATGGGCTCAATGGTGCTTTAAAAAAAAAAAAAAAGGGGGGGGGAGAGAAGAGAAAAAAAAGAGCAGATGCGTAGGTTTCCAATCTAAATCAAGCCCCTCTTGTTTCTGTTGGCTACTACAGAGTCCTGTTTTTAGAGCATGTCCACACAATAAATTAATACAAATAACTGCAGTTACATTGCCATTAATAAAGAAGCTTGAAGAGGTACATGTGCCTACTTATTCTAGCGGTGAACTTATGTGTCACTTGTTCCTGGCAAGTGCAGGAGCAGCTTGGAGACTTTCACCCTGCTTACAGTTCCATGGATAAAGATAGATCTGGAGTTCTGGCAAATAAAATCTGGCATTGTTCAGGTTCATTGAATTGCCAGAGAAAAGGGAGAAAATATTTTTTGGGAAGCTTAAGGATACTTACAATGTGCAGCTGACAAAAACAATTTTGTAATTCTCATTAAAGCAAAGAAGACATAGCTTGCAAATTTGAAAACAAGAGCAAATTACTTATTAGTATTGTTATCTAATAATAATAAATAAATAAAACTTTATTTATACCCCACCTTTAGCCAAAGCTGTCAAGGCAGCTTACAAGTTAAAAAATACATCCATACAATTAATAACAAATACCCCCCCTTAAAAATGAATTAAATCACTATACAGATTAAAATCACAATTACAAAAAACACATCTAACATGGGCAGACAGCAACACTGTAAACATCCCGGAAGAAATTATTTAGTGGCAGGGGGGAGAATATGTTATTCCGGGAATGCCTGCTGGGAGAGATCTGTCTTGATGGCTTTTTTAAAGCCATCTAAGCTGGTTATTTGACAGATCTCCTCCGGCAGGGCATTCCATAATTTGGGGGCCACGGCAGAGAAGGTCCTCTGGGAGGTTGTTGCCAGCCTAGTTCTTATTGGGCTCATATGGGAAGATATTATCATTTGAATAGCTTGGACCCACTTGTACAGATATTTATAGGTTAAAACCAACAGTTTGAATTGTGCCCTGAAATGTACCATCAGTAAGTGGAGCTGTTGCAACAAGGAAATCATGTGTTCCCTGCAGCCAGCCCCAGTTAGCAATTTGGCTACAGCTCTTGAGGACAACTGAAGTTTCTGAAAACAGCCTCATGAGAAGTGCATTACAGTAATCGAACAGAGTGTAACCAAAGCAAGTGTTACCATGACCAGATCAGAGGTTTTCCAGGAATGAGTGTAGCTGGCACATTAGGTACAACAGTACAAATGCATGCCTGGTCACCTCTGAAACCTGGGAATCTAGGCTCAGGACTAAATCCAGGAATACACCCAAATGGTAAACCTGAGTCTTCAGGATGGAACTCCATCTAGTACAGGATGAATCCCTGCTCCCAGATCTACCTTTCAACAGATCGTCTGCATAAGCCTCAATTTGTTTACCCTCATTTTATTACTGGTTTAGACATCTGTTACCAATTTATCATTGAAACTATTTCCTTGAAACTAGATAGAAAGGAGTAACAGCGCTGACTATCTTCAGCATTGACTTTTGGCCCCAAAGCTCTGAACAACCACTCACTTTGGTTTCATGTATACAGTCAGTCCTCCACATTTGCGACTTTGATTATTCATGGATTTGATTAATATATTCTCTCTAGGAATCTCTAGGTCCTCCAAAGCAACTCTATGGTCAACTTTAACCAAAAGCTGCACTAGCGGACCTAGCAATTCTGTGAGAGAAGATTTCTTTGGGCATTTGTAGGTCTTCCAGTGCAATTCTATGGTCGTTCTCTGGCAGATATTGATGACAGAGTTATATTGGAGGAACAGAGATTCCTAGAGAGGTGTTCTCTTAGCTAAAAATATAGTGGGTTTTTTATTTGTGGGTTTTCAATTTTCACGGGGGTCCTGCACCCCTAACCCCAGTGAATGTGGAGCGCCCACTGTATAGTAAATAGCATAGGGGCAAGGCAGAAGCAACAAGCCATACAGGAAGCCCTGAGCAACACCCTCTGAGAATATCCCTGAGAAAGAATGGAGCCATGGTAAAAAAAAAAAGAAAAAGTATCTTTAACTTCATCCAAGCAAGTCGACTCAGAAGAATACCATGGCTGATAGTATCAAAAGTTCTCAAGAGAAAACCAACAGGGACCATCAGTCATCTGCCAAGGACACCAAAGCTATCTCCATCCCACAACTAGGCTTGAAGCCATAATAATAATAATAATAATAATAATAATAATAATAATAATAATAATAATAATAATAATATAGTTTTATTTATATTTCCCGCCTCTTCCTACAGATTGAGGCGGGATTCCACAATAAAATACATACAATGTACAAAATATAAATTCAGGGCAGGTAACTACCACAGCCCCGAGTCCTCCAAGGACCGATGGTGGTGAGGGCGGGCAACTGCCACAGCCCCAAGTCCTCCAAGGACTGATGGTGGTGGGGGTGGGCAACTGCCACAGTCCTGAGTCCTCTGAGGACCAATGGTGGCGGGGGCGGACAACTGCCACAGCCCCAAGTCTTCTGAGGACCGATGGTGGTGGGGGCAGGCAACTGCCTCATCCCCGAGTCCTCTGAGGACTAATGGTGATAGGGGCGGGCAATCCAAGAATGAAATGGATCTAGATAATCTGATTTATCTAGGAACCAATGGAAAACCACCACATGCTTCAGTATCTTGCCCTCCCCAAAATGTACCATTAAATAATAATAATAATAATAATAATAATAATAAAATAAAATAAATTTCCTGGCTCTCCCTGTGGATCAAGGTGGGATTGCAACAATAAAAATACAAGAATAAGATACAAAATATAAAATACACTATATAAAAAACTGGTATCAGCAGCAAACATACAATAAAGTACAATAATACAATATCTAATATCTCAAATTTGTTCCATTGTCTTAAATTATTCTTGATTTAATTTGTATTTTAATTATTGTACTAGCTTAATTCGATTTTTATGAGGTGGGTGGGTTAGAGATTGAGGGGGGGATGGAATTGTTTTAACTGTTGTCCTGTTTTAACTTTGTACGCCGCTTCAATTGCTTAGCAGAGGGGCGGGTTATAAATAAAATTTATTATTATTATTATTATTATTATTATTATTATTATTATTAAAAGGGCACTCATTCCTCATTCATAATCCGGGGGGCATATAAGGTGGTCTTACTTAACTTTGGGCAGTCTTGCTTGATTTCAAGAATCTTCACTATGCTATGATGCTGAGTTATATGAGCCTTTGTCTAGATTACTGTGCTGTTCACTTTAAAACCGAGTTTTGAACAGAGCTTGGAAAAGGTTTGTGTAGTTTCTTTTAAACCACAGTTTCAAGAATTTACCAACTGTAGAGAAATCCCTCCCCCATGAAAAAAAAAAAATGGAAAACTCCCAACCCACCTCTTTTTTAAGTTCAGCTGCTGAGAATGTGAGCTGAATATCATTTCAATATTCATTTGGCTGATATAACATTGTTGTCTCATTCTTCATGACAATCAAAAAATGGCTGATGTGAAGGTGAGCTTTCTTTTGTACTGGCATCCTTGCAAATAAAATTAGTACGGAATTAGGATTGCAACACTTTTTTTCCTAATAAGAAGCATCCACAATACTATCCTCTCTATGCAGGGAATAATTTAATCTGTTGAATCTGGCCAGTGCAGATGATTTCAATTTTTGTTTTAGTTCAGCTTCAATGAGAGTTTCAGTTTACCAAAATACTTCATGTTGGAGATCTGAAAAATTCAAATTTTGGTGAAAGCAAACTGACCATTTCTCAAGACCTACAGTGACTGGACAGTGGTCCTGTTATCCTATCTGCTACTTTTTGGAAGTACTCCCTGTGAGCCCCAGATGGGGACACAATTTGAACTTGCCCTTCCAACCAAGATTGCAGTCCAGGTTTTCAAGGTGTTTGCAGCCCTTCTTTGAAAGCTAAATGGATACTGTAATTAAGCAGGCTATGATGAAACAGCAAACTGTGATTTGACCAATCCAGGAAGCAACTAAGGGGCTAAGCAGACGAGAAAGAAAGTGTGACCTGAATTTGCCCTTTCCCAAAACCGCAGCAACCGCATTGCATGCCCTGAAGGTGCAGTATTTGGGGATGCAGCAACCACATTGGAGTCAGTCAATGCAGCTTTTCCAAAGCTCTATTAAAGCCTCAGCCACTGCACTGCCTTGCCTGAGGTCGCCCC
>CM034708.1:31462159-31478682 GCA_020142125.1 Phrynosoma platyrhinos
AAAGATGATAGGAAGAAAATCAATTCATTTGAGCTGTGGTGCTGGAGAGGAGTGCTGAGGATCCCATGGACAGCCAAAAAGAAAATAAGTGTGTCCTAGAGCAGATCAAACCAGAAACCTCCCTGGAAGCCAAGATGACCAACCTGAGATTGTCGTACTTCAGACACATCATGTTGGAAAAGACAATAATGTTAGCAAAGGTGTAGGGAAGTAGGAGGAGAGGAAGGCCACATGCCACATGGATGGACTCTATTAAGGATGGGTTTGCAGGATTTAAACAGAGTAGTGGAGGACAGAGGGTCTTGGAGATGTTTCATCCATAGGGTTGCCATGAGTTGAGATCAACTTGAGGGCAGTTAACAACAAAGGCTCAGTGAGGTGAAATATCTGAATTTCAAGGGGAATTTTGACAGGCTCCAGAATTTTCACCGTATCTGAAAATATGCTTACCTTAATTTGAGCTTCTGTTTAAAATGGGACAAATATAGAAAAAGTAAGAACAAACTTTCACTAAGTTCCAGAATTTACTTTTGTTCCACCATTTATTTTCTGACAGGAAAATTCAAGCATAGACCACATATATGAACAGAATAACTGTACAGATATACCTCATTTAACAAAGCCTCTGAAATTGAAGCTCCTTTTGCACAGTCTTACCTGTCCCATCTCACTCCTTTCCTCTTCATCCTTTACCTAGTTGCACATTTATGTTTGTTTGTTTCTTTTAAGTAGGAGCAGAAGCAACAGCAACATTGGGAAACTTCTGAAGGATGGTTGGTGAAACACAGATGCTTGGTGAAACACAGATGCTTGGTGCATTAAACAATAAAATTAAGGGATTGCCAGAAATAGTGCAGCTTGAGGCCACTTTAACTATCCTGGCTCAGTGCTAAGGAATCATGGGAACTGTAATTAATAATAATAATAATAATAATAATAATAA
This sequence comes from Phrynosoma platyrhinos, assembly GCA_020142125.1. NCBI lineage: Eukaryota > Metazoa > Chordata > Lepidosauria > Squamata > Phrynosomatidae > Phrynosoma > Phrynosoma platyrhinos. Next base: position 31,463,103 of record CM034708.1, read on the forward strand.
TAAATTTTTATTTGTAACCCACCCCTCTGCTCAGCAATCGGGGCGGCATACAGCAAGGTTAAAAAGACAACAGTTAAAACATCCATTATCCCACACCCTAGCCCTCCCACCCCTTAAAACTAAACTACATTGGAATTAAAATCAGGTTAACACAATTAAAATTCAATAAAATCAATTTTTTGGCTGACATGCCGTGGTGACAAGAGGGGTAAGTAGCAGATCACCACCAGTTAGCCAGGTGGTTATTCTGGGAAGGCCTGCTGGAAGAGATCCATCTTTACTGCCTTTTTAAAGACAGCAAGAGTGGTAATAAGATGGATCTCATCTGGCAGGCCATTCCACAGTCTGGGAGCAGTCACAGAGAGCCTGGTCTTCATGGGCTGCAGCAGGTTCCTCCCTGAGGACCGAAGTGCGCGGGGGGGGGGGATTGTATGGGGAGAGGCGGTCCCGAAGATAGTTTATTGTGGCACCAGAGCTCTCTGACAGAGAAGGCTCAACGTCCCAGAAAAAAAATACAATTCCCATGATTTCCTAGCACTGAGCCAGGACAGTTAAAGTGGCTTCAAGCTGCACTATTTCTGGCAGTCTGTAAAGGCCCAAAGTTTAAACCAGGAAAGAATGGGATTCTGCTCTAACTGATTCCACTGTGTCTGTGTATGTCTGCATACAGCAGGCAAGGTAAACAGCAGCTGCCTCCAAAATTTCTGACTGAGTATGCATGAACTACAAAACAGAGAGAAAAGAGAGAAAACAGGTAAGGCTTCCTCACCAGTTATCCCAGTAACTTAAAAAAAAAGATGTATAAGTTTCATCAGGGAAATGGAAATCATAAGAAACATGTAGGCTGATGGAATAGATGGCATGCTTATCAAATATACAGATGACATCAAATAAGGAGGAGTAGCTAATACCTCAGAGGACAGGATCAAAGTTCAAAATGACCTTAACAGATTAGAAAACTGGACCAAAACTAAAAAAATACATTTCAACAGGGGAAAATGTAAGGTACTACACTTTTGGCAGAAAAAATGAAGTGGTATAGGATGGGTGACATCTGACAGTACATGTCAAAGGGATCTAGGTGTCCTAGTAGAAGACAAGTTAAACATGAGTCAACAGTGTGAAGCAATAGCTAAAAAGGCCAATGTGATCCTATGCTGCATCAATGAGAGTATAGTGTCTAGATTGAAGGAAGTAATAGTACAACTCTATTCTGTTTGGTCAGACCTTATCTGGAATACTGCGTCCAGTTCTGGGCACACAATTTAAAAAGGATGTTGACAAGCTGGAGCATGTCCAGATGAGGTTGACCAAAATGGTGAAAGCTGTGGAAACCATTGCCTATGAGAAGTGGCTTAGGGAGCTGGATATGTTTAGCCTGGAGAAGAGAAGGTTAAGAGGTGATATGATAACCCTGTTTAAATATTTGCAAAGATGTCATACTGAAGATGGAGCAAGTTTGTTTTCTGGAGCTCCAAAGAATGAGACCCAGAACAGCAGATTCAAACTACAAGAAAAAAAAGTAAAGACTGTTCAACAGTGGAATATTCTACCTTGAAGTGTGATGGAGTCTTCTTCTTTGGAGGTTTTTAAACAGAGGCTGGATAGCCATCTGTTGAGGATGCTTTGATTGTGTATTCCTGCTTGGCAGGGGATGGAACAGTGGCCCTTGAGGTCTTTTCGAACTCTATGTTTCTATAATTCTATGAAAAAGTCATCCCTGGATATATTTTGTGAGAAGCCTTCAATGGATTTGAAGAAGGGTCAATATGTTTCCTTTACTTATTACTTTCTTGGCCGGGTTGTTTCATTTCACACATGCATATGGCTCATTTTGGATAAAATGTTTGTTGAAACATGTTGAGCTGCTGTAGCTCCTCTTCTCCTTTCTCTTTGTAATATTGGAATTTATGTTTTACCTTTCAATATTATTTCTTTCTCTGGTACCAATTTTCTCCTAAATAAGTAAAGTCCAGGACCATACCTAGTTCATTAAGTGAGATATACTTGTATCTCCTTTTTTCTGATTGTACAGAGGAAGACAGAGAATTGAACTGCTTTCCTCACTTTTGAGGAAGCGCCATCTTGGAGGCAGGGAAGGGGAGGGGCAGCCACATGCTGGGCGCCCCAACCCCTTCTCGAGGATGTCATCATAGTGCGCGTCGCTATGCATGGTGCACGCTGTCAGGACGTCCTTCCAGTTTTTACATGTTGTGCTGGAAGAGGTGCAAAAGAGCCACATGGTGGTTCTTCGGGCACCTTTTTCACCACCTGGGAAAGGAGCGGTGTTTTGGCGCTCCATTCCCAGGTGGCGAAAGGGAGGATTGGGGCCAACATATCTGGCAGCCCCAGCCTCGATCCTCCATTTTCCGGGGTGGCCCAGGGCTACCCATCTGCATCCCTCCTTTTCTTTTTCTCTAACAATGTATTTACATTGCACAGTTACAGCTATTTCATACCACTTTAACTGTAATGGCAGTAATCCTATGTAATCCTGAGATTTACAGATATTTAGAATTCTGTCCTGGCAGTCTAATAATAATAATAATAATAATAATAATAATAATAATAATAATAATAATATAGCCCACCCAATCACAAAGAATCCAAGCGGGTTACAGTCTCTTGTTGATTTCCCTGAAGAACAGCACTAGAGTTCTCTAGCAGAGAATTCTAAATACCTGACCAAATTACAAATAACAAAATTCCTTAGGATTGAACCAGGGTGATTATAGCAGTTTTATCAAATTTCTATTGCTGTTTAGTGTACAGAAACATTAAGTGTATATATTCCTGCCCATTTGGAATGAAGATGGGCAGACTGTACACTTATGACAATTATTTATTTTCCCTAGCACCTTAAGGCCTCCTTGCGAGAGGCAGGTACAAAATAGTGACTCAGACAGGTGAATCCATGAAAATAGTTACAAAGCACTGTGTCTTTGTCTGAGCCCATGATCAGCTCAGGGAATCTGAGATTAGTTCCAAAACCATGAGCAAAAGAAGAAACAAGTCTTCACATGCATATTGATGGCTATACTTTTATTCTTTACAAAGATTTTTGATTATCCTGTTTTATAAAAAGCCCAACATATTTTGGCCTTTATATTACTGAGTAGCCTTTTTCAGGGGCTTCAATTGATCAACTGCAGAAATTTCTGGAGTTGGCTAAAAATCTCTTTCCATATAACTGGACTGTTAACAAAAAGGGCCCCCTTTCTATTAACAGTCCAGTTAAAGCTGGACTGGAGAAAGATTTTAACTAGATCCAGTTGAAAATGCTAAATATGCTTTCCAGTATAGATTTGTCATAGTTCCAGAACCAAACACATAAAAATCCAATCCTGGTTCCCACAACCACATGCTCTTTTTCAGCAAGTTAATAGATAGAGGGAAAGCTTTTTAGATGTTGCTCTTACTGGACAAACTCCTGCTATTCTGCCACAGAATACTTAGAGTAGTGCCAGTAGATATAGGTATATCTTCTGCTGATGTTTGGACAAAATTAGGTCTCACTCCTGAAATATAATAAGAAAGTATATTAATTAGCCTTTGAGGTGACACAGAGGTATCTGTCCCTCTTCTGTCCCCCTACAATGAACATATCGGTATGAGTGTTCCAAATATTAGGTATTCCAAATACCTAGAATTCAGAAATTAGCCAATTTCTCTGTTGCACAAACTCACAATTCTCTATTTCTCAATCTCTCCTTCTGTCTGTCTTTCTGACAAAATGTGGTCATGTTAGGGAATACTAGACATTCCATGGGAGACATGCATAACAATCTCTCCACTTTTGTTTTATTGGAAAACAGCCTGAAAGTGGTGAAAATGATGCACAAAAGAGTTGCTTCAAGCCTTTTCCTTGGCTGTTTTTCTTTCTAAAATCTGCCCTTCCCATAAGGGAAAAAGTTGTGGTACCCCATATTATACATGTATTTTTGTGGGACTATGATGGCTTTCCATTAAAAAAAAAGTCTTTTGCATGACATTTACCTTGTCCTTGATTCCAAAAAGGTGTCAACTACAAGGTTTACCTATTTTTCATATCTTTACATTTTCTGCAGCTCATCTCTTCTCTCATGTTTAGAATTCTGAGAGCATTATAGGCAATGTCTTCACTAATAGTGACAGGTAATAAAGATCAGTTATATCAATACTAGCTGGCAAACATCAAAGAGATATGTTCTTATATATATTAATTATTGAGTAATCTATTGACATCAAGCTCATAATCCCAGAACAATTTATTCACTGGCTCTGAACTTAATAAATACCTTTGGCCATCATTACAGTCAAGTGCTCCATAAATAGAAGGTTGCTGTTAAGTATTCTTCTGAACAGTTTGGTAGATATGATTTATATTGGTGTTAAATAGGACACTCTTTCATAAAGCATCAGAGAAGGTTCTTGACTATTTACAGACAAGCCAATGGACAGTAGAAAGGTGGTTGAATGTGGGGGTAAAAATAACATTTTATCACAGCTTTCCAAGGACAGATTCAAGAGAAAGCAGAGCTGAAAAGCACTGTGGTCTGGATGAGACATCAATCTAATAATATGGCTCTGGGACATATCAACCCAAGAAGTGTGGTACAACAGAATCTGGTATAAGAGAGAGGGCCTACATATCACACATAACTTTTCTTAAACACTAGATCTCAGAGTTCAGTTCTCATGGACACAATACAATATCACTGTATTTCCACAAGGACTGACCCAAGGCTTTCTGCTATTTGAGGCACAGGAGACAATGGCAGCCCACTTCATTGCATTTGCAAAAGCTGACTGAGATCCCAATTGAGTCACCAGCAATGGGATACAACAGCTAAAGAGTAGTTCAGTGAGTGCAAGATGGATGTGGTACTCACAACACTGTCCTCCATGAGAGGGCAATGCCATATGGGTAGGTTCAGGAGGAGGAGCTTAGGGACCTGCCATTGTTGCCCTTCCAGCATCTGCCACTCAAAACAGTTGCCGTTGCCTCATTCTATCTAATGGTAGAACTGGCTCTGATTATTGAGACTTGAGTACATCCTTCTTAATCACAAAGGGGGTTATTTAAATCCAAATACCCCCCTGTCTACTTATTACTTATTGAGACATTCTTTTTAAAAGTGCCTTTTTAAAAACAAACAGTTGATACAAATATATGACTGAATAATTCATACTCTGTTATGCAAGTAAATATGAAGAGCTTTCAGGACCTACAGTTATAGTATGGTGACTATGCATGTGCTTGATATTCTTCTACAGGCATTGCTTACAGCAGGCATCTGGCAATCAAAGCCAGCCAACCCATCATGATTTTGAGGCTCCAGTTGAATAAACAGCTTCATTACTGTCTTTCAGTCTTTCACAAAAGTCTTTGGGTCACTGTGTTTGGAATAATATTTCATAAACTCTCAAAGCCCAAAACATGATTGCTCAGGCATGGCAGACACATTTTGGAGGCACATTGATCTATGTTATAACATAAAATGGTGTAAGAATAATAAAGCAAGGAGGGTGCCTAAGACTTTTTGTAACTGTAAACCACAATATGAGGTGCAATGAACTGTGGACAGAATCTGGCCATATTAATTCAAAGTATTGATGGATGTAGCTAAAATCAGTTCATGTGAAAATAGGGAAGAGGTCACTAGAGATGCAATAGCAATAGCAAGTACATTTCTATACCACTTATCAGTGCACTGTGTATTACCTCATGAATTTTGCTGCCATTGCTACTTCCCAACTGCATCCCTGCAAAAATCCAGCCAAAATCTGCCCTCATCTAGCCTCTTTGCAAAGTCGGGAGGTTCTTGGCCAGCTGAGGGTGGATTTTAGCTGGATTTTTGCAGGGATGTAGTTGGGAAGTGGCAATGGCAGCAAAATCCATGTGGTAATACCCAGCTGCATCCCAAATTCAAATTTAACTCAGAAGAGGTAAATCAGGTTTATTAATAATGTGATAATCTCCCTAATTGCCCCCAACAACCTGGGTACTAATTTTAGCAATCTTGGAAGGATGCCAGGCTGATTCGACCCTGAGCCTCTGGCTGGTATTGAACTCACAACCTTGTGGTTTGTGAGTGAGTGACTGCAGTACAGGCATTTAACCACTGTGCCACCAGAGCTCCTGTTGATTAGGAGAAAGGTTGCTTCACACTACTGCTCATGAGCACTTATTTTCAATAAGTATCTGATTAAAATGATACATACTATATGTTGTCACAGTGAGTCCTTTGCAGTAGCCTAGATCCTCATATATTTACTCATGATCAGTGTCTGTTCAGCAAAGATCTGCACTATCTACAAGAAGGGTGGGAGTCATGTGATCCTCTGGAGGTCATCGGATTACAACTTCCAGCAGTCCTAGACAGCATAGCTAATGGTGAAGAATGTTAGACATTGTAACCCAACAACATCCGGAGTGATTCTCACTCCTACTCTACAGCATTAATTAAAAATCTCTCACTTGCAGATTTAGAACATTTTATTTCTACATATTTAGCAGCACTGAGGGATGTAGTGATGAATTGTCTGTCCCTTAGCAGTTGCTTAATTAGTTAAGTTCTGCTCTCCCTCTTGGGTGTGGGTGGATATTAACTTGGTTCTCCTTGTTCTTTCTTCTTTAGTAAAAGAGTGCTGTTAGTGTGTGTGTGTGTGGGGGGAAGCACAAGAAAACTGGTAATTAAATCCTTTGCTACTCATGGGGAACAAAAGTGACTAATTAAATTGCAGTTCATCACTAATCTCCCAAATTCACTGAACAGAAAACAATAAAGTGACATTTTCATTAAAGACACAGTAGACCTTAAGAGCCACCAAAGCATTTGGCCATACTGAATAGGATGGTACTGCATTTATATTTAATTACACTCCCCCCCCATCCTCAGTCATTAGAAGGTGGAATTGAACTAATACATTCTCATTTGCTTGCAGTGTTATCAAATCTGGCTCTCTAGCAGTCTTTCATCTGTAGCTTAATACATTGTATATTGGGATGTTAAGCATGCTTCTGAGATCATGAAGGTTAGTTAATCTTTAACATATTTTAACCACCCTTGATTAATACCTATTGAGTGTTTTAACAATCAGTTTAAGTAATCTGGTGAACCACACACACTGCTCAACAGGGTTGTAATCTGTGCTTTTGTAAACTTGATCAGGAGACATCATTTATTCCATATTATGTCTAACAGCTGAAACTGGCAGTTATTCCCTGCAGCTCTAGTCATAATTAAAAGACCTGATTCCTTTTTTTTTTAAAGAGACAACTCAATGCCAAGAGAGAACAGAGGAACTTCCTCTATCTTTAATAGGCAGAAAACACTGTGCTGTTTAACTACTGAATATTAGTATCATTTTGGGCCTGTTTTAAATAATATTTCATTTCTCTTTTCATTGTGTTGTGATTATATTGTGGAGTTAATATATTTTAAAAAACAGAAAAAAACATTCACCAATTGGCTACTTCAAGCCACTGATTGCTGTGATGACTTTCACTTTAAATGCCCTATAAGTTCCAAGCACAGTACAGTTCTTGGACTTCCAATGGAAAGGCAAAATTGTGGGTAATAGTCAATCCTATTGAAATGAATGATTTCCAGTGCAAGTTGATCATAGAGTTGTGCTTGAGGACCTAGAAAATGCCTAGAGAGAACATTTTTTTTCAGATGTCTGTAAGTGAAAGTGCAGGTACTTGTCCTGTGGATATGCAGGTACTCATCCTGTGGATACTGTAGTTGTAAGAGGAACCACAACTGCTCCTCAGTTGAGTCTTTTGAATCAGTCCAACAGACAAGACCTCCTTAGAAGACAGGCACCATCCTGGTGATGGTGGTGGGGTACCTTTCTCCTCTTTATTGTCTTTCTCTTTGAAGGATCTTTCCCTTAGGATGGAGAAAGATAGAGGCCCTAAGACAAAAATGGTGATTGTTGCAGCAGAAGAGGCGCCGAAGGTGCACAGATTGTTGCAGCGGAAGAGGCGCCAAAGGTGCGCCAGAGGTCTTTTGCGGCACACCTTCAGCGTCTTGCGGAAGGAGCACTATTTTAGCGCTCCCTCCTGGGCCTGGGATGCTGCGGCTCGGGGCCGAGGAGTGCGGATACCTCGGCCCCAATCCGCAGCTTCCCGGGGCAGCCCCATGTCGCCCGTCTGCTTCCCCTATTAGTCTACTTCTTCAGATGTTTATGGTGGAGTGGAAGCCAGGAACAGACAGAAGTGTAGGAGTTTAACTGAAGAAATCTGAAAAGGAATGTTGGCTACTGCAGAACCAGTTAGCATGAGTAGAACCCATGAGCAATACATGATATATAGTTTTGCAAAGGGCTTCCCACACGTAGGTCCCCAGGAATGACATCCCACTGCTTGTACTTGTTGAAAAAGAAGATATCTGTATCTGGGCAGGTTTCTTGGAGAGGATGCTGGATTTTCCACTTCATTAAGCTAAATTTGGTGCTTTCCATAGTGGTAGAAGTTAAAGATATAGCCATGTTAGTTTGTAGAATTAATATATAGAGAGATTTTGTAGCACATTTGAGACTAACTGGAAAAAAGATGTTTGTAGTGCATTAGCTTTCATACTTTTCGTGGTAGTTGGTGTGACACTCAGTAATCCCATGTCTAAGGCTGGCTGCTTTGGGGGCTTGCCTCGCCCTACTTTAACCTGGCATATCTCTATTCTTGCTCCTCAAAGCTCTACTACCTGATCACCTGCTTCCTCTAGTCCAGACTAGGGGATAAAAAGCAGGATATAAATAAATATTGCCTCTTCCTCCTTTTCTCTCTTTCTGAGCCTTACCTCAAGATTCCAGGGGTCAGATCTAGGAACTTTGCATGCAAAATATGTTCTGTGCCCTTGAGCTGGGCTATGGTCCTGTCCCAAGGGAAAGAATGTCTTAGGGCCTTTGCAGACTTCCAGAAATAGTGCAAATTGAGTTCACTTTAACTGGCTTGACTCAGTGCTAAGGAATCATGGGAACTGTAGTTTATTGTGGCACCAGAGCTCTCTGACAGAGAAGGCTCAATGTCTCAGAAAAAAAAAATAATACAATTCTCATGATTCCCTAGCACTGAGCCAGGACAGTTAAAGTGGACTCAATTTGCATTATTTCTTTGTTTTTGATGGACTGGGAAAAGGACATTCTTAACTTTTGTCTTAGAGTGTTACAAAGATCATCAGAAACATCTGACATGCATCAGTGGTTAGCCAGGAACTTATTTGTTACAGTGTAGACTGGAAACGGGAAGGGCACCTATGAAGGAACTAGACAAGATCATAAAGAGTAAAAATATACAATTGAACACTAAAGGTAGAATTGTTCAAGCCATAGTATTCCCCATCATCAGAGGGAGCCCTGGTGGTGCAGTGGCAAAATGCCTGTATTGCAGCCACTCACTCACAAGCCACAAGGTTGTGAGTTCAATCCCAGCCAGGCCCTCCAGGGTTGACTCAGCCTGGCATCCTTCCGAGGTCGCTAAAATGAGTACCCAGCTTGTTGGGGGTAATTAGCTTACACATTGTAAACCACTTAGGGGGTGCTTAAGTGCACTGATAAGTGGTATAGAAATGTGTCTGCCTGCTATTGCTATGGCAGAGAGAGCTGGAAATTGAAAAAATCAGAAAAGAGGAAAATCAACTCATTTGAGATGAGGTGCAGCAGAAGAGTGCTGAGGATAATGTGGACAGACAAAAGAACAAACAAACAATTGGGTCCTTGAGCAGATACAGACAGAAATTTCCCTAGAAGCCAACATGATCCAATTGAGACTGTTATATTTGGCTACATCATGTGAAGGCATGACTCATTAGAAAAGACAACAATAGGAAAAGTGGAGGGCAGTAGAAAGAGAGGAAGACCAAAGGCAGATGGATAGACTCAATCAGAGAGGTCATGGGCCTGAAAATACAGGATCTAAGCAAAGCAGTAGAGGACAGGTGGTCTTGGAGATGTCTCACCCACAGGGTTGCCATGAGTCAGGACAATTGAAGGACAGATAACAACACCAAAGACTCATGTAGGATGAACTAAATCCTTCCCAGCCTCAATGTATCTTTTGGAAATAGCTCTTGGGTCCTTGAGATGATGAAGTAGCAAGTCTCTATAACTGAATCAAAGTGCTGTAACACTGCTTGAATTCAGTAGTGTGGACATGCAGCATTCCATCATAGAGCATTACTGCTAATGAAAAATAGAGCAGGATCCAAACCTATTGTTTGTAGGTGCAACTGCAAAGTGCACATCTAATTTTAATTTTAAATATGACTGTTATTAGGAGGAAAGCCACTGTAGTAGAACTGACAGTGATATTCATTGCAGTTCTAGGAATAGCCTTACATCATGCAACTTTTGCAAAGACATAATACCATGGGGAAACAATGCAAAGAACTAATGTGATTGATATTTACAAATATCTGAGAAACTGATGTCAACAGTGAAAATGGAGGTCTCTAGAGAATGAACAGTCTATTAAATCTGGCTTTGTGAGTATATGTGTGAAGAGGCAAGAATTTCTGATACTATGAACTTTTCATGTTGATAAGAGACACATGCAGCTGAAGCATGAGATCAGTTTATTTTCTTTTTTAAGGTGGATGTGTCTCACCACTTAATAGAATTTTCCATGCCCTAGTTAAGATGCTTCAAGTGTGCAAGTTGTGGCTGGAAAATGCAATCCACTAGTTTGTTTTTTAAGGGAAGATTAATGGAAGTGACATCCCAGTACTTAGAGATCAAGATGAAAGTCAACTGATACAGACTCAAACATGCGTCATCAGAGCATAGTTACTGCACTCCCCTCTCCTAGTGTGTCATATTTAAACAGGCTCCCCAACCCATCTGTTGTAATAAAAAAAACTTTATTCTGCATGAGTCAGCATTTGGCTTCAGATGATATTTTTGTTGCTCACAAAATTAACGTATTATGAAACTACTTCAAAGTTAGCAAAACAAAAAGTTACACTGTAGGAAAAGGAATGAAAGGGAAATGAGCAGGGAAGTTTAAGAGATATTGGGCCTCTACAGATGGGCCCTTTGGGCTGTCCTGGAGGCAGGGATGGGGAGGGATAGCTGCATGCCAGCCGCCTCAACCCCTCCCCAAAGACGTCCTGATGCCACACCCCATTAGACGTGCTGTGCCAGAAGGGGCACTAAAGAGCTGCATGCTGGCTCTTAGGATGCCCTTTTTGCTGGCTCTGAAAGGAGTGATATTTTGCCATTCCTTTCTGAGACAGCAAAAGGGAGGATCGGGGCCAGGGCATCCGGCAGCCTTGGCCTTGATCCTCCACTTCCCGGGGAGGCCCAGCGCCACCCATCTGCATCCCCCCATAATGACAGTACTGTTTTTAATGGATTCATTTACATTTATATTGTTGTTAATTGCCTTCAAGTTGACTTTATGCTGACTCTTCCTATGACTCTTCCACAGCTCTGCTAAAATCTTGCAGACTCAACTCTGTAGTTTCCTTGATATCCACCTGTAATGTTCTCTTCCTTTTCCCTACTTCCTTTCACATATTTCAGGCCAATCAGACTAATAAACCTTTACTCCTGATTTCATTGGACACCCTGAAGGCATTCAACAGGGTGGAGTGGCCCTTTTTAATTTGGCTTATTGGATGGAGTTTGGGAGTAACTTTTCTGGGCTTAGTTTTTTTGTGAGTTTTTTGGGCTGCATGGCGATGTTCTGCCAGCCACAGATGCTGGCGAAACATCAGAAAGAAACTCTTCTAGAACATGGCCACACAGCCCGAAAAACTGACAAAAAACTATGGATGCTGGCCATGAAAGCCTACAACTTCACAATAGTACTAATACCTAAAGAAGATAGAGATCCTAGTGTAATCAAAATCTATAAACCTATATCTTTGTTGAACCTTGATTATAAGATATATGCATCAATTATAGTGGAGAGACTGAAAAAAGTACTAATACAATTGATACATGAAGACCAATCGAGTTTTCTTCCTGGGCGTCAAATTAAAAATAACATTAGAACACTGGTGGACATAACAGAATACTATGAAAAAGCTTTTGACAACGCCAGCTGGCTTTTCATGAAAGAAGTATTAAAACAAAGTTCAACAGATTTCATCTGTGGGACCCATATCACTGGGACAGCAAATCTGGATTGGGATTTGGAATGAACTCTAAAGTTGCTATTCAAGGCACTGAAACCAAAACACATTTAACATGTTGGATAAATCCTTTCAAGTTGGGACTAAAATTAAAAATGGATTATCCACTATATTGAAACGGAAGCCACCTGCCATCACTGTTCTGAACAGTGACTATTACATGGAATTATACTTTGTGTGAAATCAAGGATATTAATGTCAAAGCTCCTATAGATTCTGATGACTATTTTATTCTTGTGCCTATTGTCCCAAGAAGATGTGATGTGTAACATTTAGTAGCAATGTGTTGCAGCTACAAAATTCAGTTCAAACCATGATTTGGTAATTTGGAAGACTACCTAGTTCAACTTAGGCCAGTAAGGTGGTCTCCTATACCAGTTTTGCCCATTGTCAGAACTGAATGTTGTTTATAGCTTGACAGCCCTTTCTAGGAGATGAAGCCTACCAACCTGCAAATAGAAAGATTTGGGAGTGTGCAACAAGTGCCTTCAAAGTTATTTACCCTTCCCTCCAAATGGGAAACTGCTGCTATTTTTTTAACTTCTTTGCAGAACTGTTGACATTTTTAGGCATAGTGGCCCCTTATAAGTGGATCAAGCCTGCTGAGTTTCAAAGAAACTGGTGCAGGAGAGAGTGTATAAGAACAACATTTACAATTTTTTTTTGGGGGGGGGTGATTATTTAAAAAGGAAGTGTTTGCTAATTCTCTAATTTGTTTTAAAGGCAGTATTAGAATGGCATACAGTGGAGAAGTAACCCTCAGTAAGTTTTTTTTAGAAGTACATTTTGAGTATCCCATATCTGAAGTGCTTGGAAGCAGAAGTGTTTTGGATTCCAGAGTTTCTGGGATTTTGGAATAGATGGGAAAGAGGAAGTCCCATTAACAATAGATTACAATAGTCCAAGCGAGACACAACCAATGCATGAACCAATGTCTTAGCAGTCAAAACCAAAATAAATGGTCTAATTTTGGCAATATTCCAAAGAAAAAATCTACATGATTTGGCTGTGACCTGGATCTGTGGAACAAATGACAGAGAAGAATCGAACATAAAGCCAAGACTATGTGCCTCCATCACAGGTTGGATACAAATGTCATCTGCTGTAATTGAAAATTAGTATTGCAGTTGACTTGGGTAAAAAGACCAGTAGCTTGGTTTTGACCATGTTAACTTTCAAATGCCAGTGACGCATCCACATAGAAACAGCTGCAAGACATGACAAAACTTGCATCTCAACATCCAGAAAAAGTTCAGGAATCGAGAAATATAGTTGAGTGTCATTGGCATAGAGGTGATATTGTAGGCTATAGGAGCTAATGAGATTACCTAAGGACAGGGTATAAAGGGAGAACAATAGAACCCTGTGGGACTCCAACAGATAATGGTGTGGGGGTGGGGTGGGGCAGTAGAAGCCTGGCTTCTGATAACCACCAAAAATGACGCAAGATGATGGACACTGGCAGAAGCAGAAGGATGTGGACCTCTGGCATTTTTGAAATAACTGCCCCATTATACTTTCCTGCAGGGATAGGCGTCTGACAAATTTCAGAGAAACTGGAGATTGCTTATGTTTTTGTTTATTAGAAAAGTCATTGGTGTGGTGAATGTGTGAGAGAATGGCTGAATATGTGGAATGTGTGGAAGACGAATGGGTTCCTGGATTAACAAGGCCCTGGAAGAAACAAAGAAAATGGTTGCCACACAAAGCACTTTTGAAGGAGGAACTTGGATGGTGGAAGCAAGGAATGGGAGAAACTTGGCCTCAGAAGTGGAGATGCTGACCAAGCATAACCAGGACAATGCAATCTGTCAAATACAAATGAAATATGTTGGCATGGCCGAGAAAAGTTCTGCACAAACAGAATGTACTTAGACCTGCCTATAGAATAAGGAACTGAATTGTTTTAAAATCCTGGCAACCAGCAAAATAGGTTTGTTTCAAGAAAGAAGATGATGAAGGTATAAAAGATGGTACTTCTCCCGCTTCCTGATCTGTGGCAACAGGGGCCACCAACCCTTCATGGATGCTTGATCAACTCCCAGTGAAGGATCATGAGTATGAATGTGTGAGTGAATGAAAAGAGCTCTTGATACTTAAGGTGTTTGTTATATTGAGTATCTGATATTAGAAATGATTGTTTTAGGTGTCTCTGTGTCTGTGTCTCAATAAATGTTACATGCAAAGTGTCTAAACCCAGATGTGGTTTCCTATGTGTCTTTGTTGAAAGTCTTATAGTCCAGGGTGGCTGAATTTCTCTCTGGATCAAAAGAACAACAGAAAACCTTAGTTCATGACAAATGTGGTAAATTACCATATAGTGAAAAATGAATCCCTAATTTACAGGAATACAAATAAGACAGATGTTAGCTTTGTTAATTATTGGAATATAGGAATGATTGGGACCAATCTTATGGCAGAATGTGCTCTGGGTGGGAGTCAAGGATCAGGCTGATAATGGTATCTGGAATCAGTGATCTACACCAGTATCACTTGAACAGGGGAGGAAGCTATATACACCTTCCTCTAGCCTCCTTATCTCCTTCCCCAATCCCTACAGCCTTCCCAATATTAATAAATCAAAAATCTCCTCCATAGGGTGGTGCTACAGGGGGAGAGAAAATGAGAGCATTGCCCTCTATATATCCTCCCCCCCCCCGAATTTTCTTTTACTCCAGATATTTCTGGCATTGCCAAGATGGAGACGCCAAAAATCATTCACACCACAAACTCTTATATTTGCTATGTTCACATTTTCTTGGTCATTTTACCTTTCTCTACTATTTGGATGCCTAAACTGTGTCTCTAAATGCTCAATAAAGCTTTAAGTTGTGTTAGTGCTAGAAGTTTGGAGCCTAAAGCAGCATTTGCACTGCAGAAATAGTGCAGTTTGACAACACTTTAGTTGCTCTGGCTCAATGCTGTGGAATGCTAGGATTTGTAGTTTGTTGTGATACCAGAGTGCTCGGTAAGAGAAGGTTAAATATCTCTCAAAACTACAAATTCCAGATTGTCATGGCAGTTAAAGTGTTGCACTGAGGATGCAGCCTAAATGAAAATTTCATGGGGAGGAGTCTTCATTTTGCCCCCTCCCCCCCATATAGCTACATTCCTGCTCCTATCTCCTCTGGCACCTTGAGGAGGTTGCACAGGATTGCTTTAATGGATTGAAGCCAGCCCTCCACTCCCACTGCCCCATGCACATAGGTAAGTGTACATCTATGTGTATCTTGGTGCATTGTATGTGCTTGTGCCCTTCCCAGTAACAAGGGACAAGAAGGCTTGTGTAACCCTGATATACAGGTATCCACCACATGTTGCCAAAAATTGCAAATACTATCAGTGTTTGCTTTGAAATAAGTTTTACTGCATTCACTAATGCACTTCCTTTCTCTTTATGTGTTTGTTTGCAGTCATAATCAGCTCTGAAGACAGTGAAAAACCAAACATGAACATGA
>CM034708.1:31485733-31507951 GCA_020142125.1 Phrynosoma platyrhinos
TCATCCAGTCCATTACTGCCTTAAGATAGTCATTGAGAGGAGAGACGCCATCTGAAGTCAAAGATGGAGACCAAGACATGGAGAAATATATTTGGGTGTCATCAGCATACTGATAACATGTCTCCAGATGATCTCTCCCAGCAGCTTCATATATATATATATTGAACAGCATTGGGGACAGGATGGCACCTTGTGGGACACCACAATTAAGCTATTTCCTTGTAAAGCAATTGTCCCCAAGCATCACACTTTGGAATCTGCCTAAGAGGAAGGAATGGAACCACTGCAATGCAGTGACTCCAATTCCTAACCAACTCAGGCGATCCAAGAGGATGATATGATCTATTGTATCAAAGGCTGCTGAGAGGTCCAGGAGCACCAGCAGGGTCACACTACCCCTGTTGATGCCCAGACGAAGGTCATCAGCCAAGGTGACCATGGCAGTCTCAACTCCATATCCTGTCCTAAAGCTAGTTTGAAATGGATCAAGATAATAGGTTTCCTCTAAGACAGCTTGTAGTTGAAGAGCAACCATCCTCTCAATCACTTTGTTGAAGAAAGGTAGTAAAGAGACTGGCCTCTAGCTGTTCATGTCCAGGGGGTCCAGGGAAGGTTTTTTCAGAAGTGGCCTAACTGCCGCTTCCTTCAAACAAGTTGAAACATGATCTTCCCTAAGGGATGCATTGATGATGTCCATAAGGAACATCCTCAAGGCATCACCCCCCTGGATGGCCAGCCCTAATGGGCATGCTTAAGATTCACATATCTAAAACATAAATCCAGAGTTACTGTGCAACCCAGCTTGAATGCTAAGAAATAGGGCTGGCACAATAATTAGGCAGCCAACCCCTGACCATTATGTTTTCTATGCACCCTCTAATAGAAAATGCTGTTCTATTGTCAGTGTTGAAGTAGGAGTTGCTTGCCATTGTGCATAAGGAACTGGGGAAAGGGTGCACTATCCTTTACTTCAGGTAGCAAAATATCTTGGGCTGGCCCTGATAAGAAAAAGAAAAGGAGCTAAGTCTGTGCCTGTCTTTCCTTGGCACCTCTGATTAAACTAAAAGATGTGAGATTAATTTTTAAAAGGAAAGTTTCTCGTCCTCCCACTACTCTGATTATATCCATTTCTCTTTTATCACCACAAAAAGATCTCATTGCAAAAAGATTCTCATTTATACATGATAATTAGAAGGATGTCAAACCAGAAGCAATCTTGATTTGACTGCTTTTGTCAGAAAAAGGTTTTCATCTCCCCTGCAGACACAGGGAGTTTCCTGAAAATGTTAGGTTCACATGGTACTAATTCAGCCATGAAATGAATAACATCTTAACTTGGCTGAGAATCAATGCCAGGTCATCTGCATCATGGCAATGCTGGATGTGTATCAGCAATACTAGGTAACTGAGCTTGCTTTTGTTTTAATTAAATGCTAAAATGAAACAGCATTTACTGGGAATTAAGGCAAAAATCTGGAATAACGTTGTGCCTTGAGGTATGATTCATTAATTGCCTCATAAAGTACCTTGACATTAATTTTTCTTACAGCTTAAAAATTGAATTTTATATGCTGGTTGAGTCTCATTTTGTGTTAATTTTCTGTCACACTGCTTACATAAATTCACTGTTTTGTGATGTTGGAGGAACAGCCTTAAAGATAGTAACTTCTAAACAACAACATTTGGGAATCTTGGTTACAAAATGCTTTTAGCAAAACATTTGAACTGTCAGTGATATATAGTGTAGATGTTAGACATAAATACTTAGTCCCAACTAGAATGAACCTATTGAATCAATGAATTTCAATTGTGTGTTGATCCATCATTCAACAACTAATTCAACGGTCTACTCTAGTTGGGACTAGCCAAAGGATTTAGGCTAAAGGTGATCTGTGGACATTCCTGTTTTCACATTGCCATGTCTGGCCTCTGGCCTTCATCTTCAATGTCTCCACCCTACCTCCTCTTTTTCTTCTTTTAACAGGACAAAATCTACTTCCTCTCTTGGTGATTGGTTTATTTTTTGTGTATGTTTTGTTTATTTTTATGTATGTTTAGGCTGTATTTCTTGTATAAACACATCCCACCCATAAGGCATATTGAAACAATGTTGTTTATTTGAAATGTATGTCATTTCTATGTAGACTTTTCAAATATGTACTTTAAAAAAACCTGAACATGCCCAGAGCCATCATCAATATGAAGATTTCCAGAATGCAAAATGTGTCTAGGCTGCAAACAGTCCAGGAAGTATGGAATGAGGCAAGACCATCAAACTTCAGATATCCTCAAGTATTGGAATGATTGCTAAAGCAGTTGTTTAAGTAAGATCATAGTTGTTTTGGCTGCAGTCTTATTCCCAACTGTTTGATAGTAAGTCTCAGTAATTTCTGAGTAAATCCCTTTGAGTAACTGGTTGGCTTATCCTTCAATGTGAATTGGAACCAAGCTTATAGAGTAAAATGCCAGGATATAAAATAAATTGGTAATAAAATAAGAATATCTGCATGACTCTATCCATGGCAGTCATCAGGACATTGTGCTAACCCCCCCGAAATTTGATAGAATGTTTTTGGTTGTCATCCACACTGGATAGCTGAGTTTTAAGAAATAATTTCAGATGGAGCAGGGATTGTTAGAAGCAAAAAAGAAGGATAGACATA
Source organism: Phrynosoma platyrhinos (assembly GCA_020142125.1). Lineage (NCBI taxonomy): Eukaryota > Metazoa > Chordata > Lepidosauria > Squamata > Phrynosomatidae > Phrynosoma > Phrynosoma platyrhinos. Next base: position 31,488,397 of record CM034708.1, read on the forward strand.
CCTTAGGAAATCATGACAGTGCTTCAAGAACTGACAATAGGTTTTTGTTGCTGACTGCAATACCCAGTTTCAAGAGGGGAGGGAAAGAAAGATTCAAATGGAGGGGCCAGACACAAACAAAAAAGGTGGGCATCCATACCTATGGGAAAAACCCACTCAAAGTGGTTTTTGGTTGTTGTCCAGGTTATACTAGTCAGTTTGAAGTCAAAATTCCAAGGGAAGGCAGACAAAGGGGCCTGCCATAACTTATCAGAATTTTTTTTTTTTAGAAGGACTAACAGATGAGGCATCTCTGAGGCACTGGTGTTAAGACTCTGAAGTAGAGGGGGGAAAGCAGTAAATCAAACAAGGGTTAAGTCACTGCTGGTAAGATTGTTTAAAGCAAGTATGAGATAATGGGAAGTAGGCCTCTGAGCACTGAGGTTAAAAGAGGGGAGCAAGAAATTGGGAGATTCTTTTGGGGTATTAGGTAATGATCTGAGCAGTGCTGGATACATTTCAGTTATAAACAAAGAAGTTAGATAAGTAAATAAGAACCCACCAATGCCCATAATGTCCCCCATGCCTCCATTAACTCATTACTAATCTGGATCATTACACATATACATCAATCTGCTGTTGAAGTCAGCTGTGAATAGGTTGTTATCCTAAAAAGTTAAGTGAATAAAGCTCTAGGTAGATGAGTCAAATAGACTGATGCAAGGCTGCACCTGTGTCATTTGTGCCAGGACCGTGGCAACCACATGCACCTGGTCCCAATCTGGGCCACCGCTGTGGTCCTGAACTGGCCACCAGAAGGAGCAGATGCTATCTACTCCACACTATCTATCTGCTCCTTCTTGCCCCAGTTCTTTCTGGATGATATGGGCTTGACAAAGCTTCCAGCTGCATTTGGGGCATGTGTCATCTGAATGCTATGCTCTGAACACAGCCAGAATCCACGTCATTTGATCCATGTGTTTTGGGCCTATGTTAACATACTGTTGGTACAGTTATTCAGCTGAAATTGTGGAGTTGTTTGCACTGGTGGGAAACCTCATACTCATCCTGTAGCTGCATTACAGTTTCCTGGTTAGTAGCGACTCTGATAGCGACTCTGACCAGGCAATATCCAAGGCACCCTTTTGTTTCCATTAATCATTTTTTTATTATTTTTGCTTTTGTTTTTGGAACTACAATCAGTTTAGATATTATAGCAACTGCAACACTGTGAAGTGGTCGTGTAAGTAGGTCTGCAATTTCTGTGTCCTTCTGTGTCTTTTTATTATTATTTTTTATCAATAGATCTTGCAGGGGATTGCAGGCAGAACATCTGAAAAGCTTTAGTTTTGAAACTTATTTAGATATAGCATAAAATGATTTACAGTCCTTGAAGTTTTTTGAACTCTTTGATGACAAGCTCATGAATCAGCATGGCTTAACTCATGTTATTTGGCTTAAGTATCAGTCTTGCTTTATTATATTTCAACAGTTGTCTGGAATGCATTTGTTTTTGTTTTTAAACTTGTCACAAGGTGTGAACAAATAATGGAATTGTGTAATGATTCCATGGGTAAGAAGAATAACTCTGGGGGGAAGCAGATGGGCAGCCATGGGCCGCCATAGGAAGCTGCGCCATGGGACCGAGGCATCTCCATGCCTCGGTCCCGCGGCGCAGCTTTGCCGCCCCTGAAAGGAGAGCTAAATTGGCGCTCCTTTCACAAGTCAATGAAGGTGCACCACAAAAGGCTGCGGTGCACCTTCAGTGACTCTTCTGTTGAAGCGTGTGCGAACGCTGTGGTGGGAGGTCCTCCTTGGAGTGCTGGCCATGCGGAGGGCCGACTGCTCTGAGGACAACCTGGGGAAGGGGTTGGGGCGCCGATCGTGCGGCTGCCCCTCCCCTTCCCTGCCCCCAAGACGGCCCTTTAAGCCGTCTGCTTAGGGGGTCTGTCATCTAGTATTTTAGTTCAGGATGCTGTTTGCATTGACGTGCTCACAACTGCCCTACTAATAGTCAATCTTATTTTTGAAGACTTTTAATTTTAACCCTGCTTCTCATTCATTCATTTAAAACTTTCTATATTTCAATGTTATTCTGTATCATTTTCTCCTGAATCTTCATGCATGGGGATAAAGAAAACATGCATGATGCAAGTTGCAGCCATTTTCAGACTGAAAGGATTGTATTGTAGAGTAGGAAATGTCAAAGAGAATGTTTGGAATTCACTATTGTAGTTGTGTATGCATAACTGAGAATTACACATCCATAACTGATATGTATTCATAGTCCTTATGTATTCACAACTGAGGCAGTACTGCCATAATCATAAATGCCCCCTAGTCCTGCTTTACTGAGTAGCAGGTGCTGCATGTGATGAAGATCTATTCTCTTAGGTGTTTAGCACACTCTCCATTCTCGCCACAATTGTGTTACTGAAAGGAAGAGCATACATACCAGATTGGGAGTATTTCCTACTGCACATCTCCACTCTCCATTAGTGCAACTGGGCTGTTGCTGGTTTTGGACACTTTCTTCCACCCTCATCCTTAACCCCACCTCCGTGCCCTATGCCCTACTCAGGCTGCAATGTGTGTGTGTGTGTGTGTGTCTTTTAATGCAATCCAGAGTTATGCAAATGTGGTTAAAAAGCAAACAAAAAAACAAAACAAAAAAAGGTGTTCTGGAATAGCAAAGGGAAGGGGGAGTGGGGAAAGGAGGAGACATTGGTACCACACAACTGCACAATCCTGGAACTGCCATTGAGTAACTTACAGCACTTGAAGACTGTCACTATATCATCGCTATTGGAATCTTATTGATAGGTTTTTCCATCAATAGAAGATGTGGGCTAACCAAACTTCAAGGACAAGGCAGTGATGAGAAGGAGACAGAGTCATGCAATAGGTTTCGCCAAAGGCATTATTATCTAACTTGTAAAGCAGTTTAAAAAGTGTGTGTGATAAAGTCCCTAGTAATCAGGAAGCAACATGTCGGTGTTTCCACCCTTCTCCTGCAAGCAATTTCTGCTATGAGGAGGAATTGTGGTAGAATTCTTATTTCTGATTGTCACACCAAGATCAACAGGGGAACTTCAGCAGTAGTTGTCCAGTAAAGCTTAATGGGGAGCAGCCAGGAGATACTACTGAGGGGCCATACAGATGTCTGCCCCTGGGAGTGCTGGATCAGGGCCATGGCAACCACATGTCGTGACCCCAATCCAGCTGTTTGCCACTCCAAAAAGAGCTGGCAAATGTTGCTTCTTTTGGGGGTGGCAAAAAGACGCCCTTAGTGCCGCCACGGTGGCTCTTTTGTGCCCCTTTGGTGCAGCTTGTTTACATGCTGCATCAATGGGGCACCCTGACGCCACACACCACACAGTGGGGCATGCGATGTGATGGTGGCATCAGTCAATGTGCAGTTGCCCTACCCCAACCCCACCCCCAGGCCAGCCCTTTAGGCTGGTCTGCACAGGCTGTGAGATAACTATACTTGACTAAGCAGTAGAGTTTCTCAGCCAGTGTTTGTAGGTTCAGAATCAAGTCTGTTCCTCTGAGAAACCCAGAACCCTAACAGCACAAGATGATATAGAAATAAAATCAGTAAAAAAGTCATAAAATAAAACACTTGATGTATTGTGTTGTTATTTCCTGAAACATCCTATAGAAGAAAATTCAGTTTTATGCAAATGGGGCAAAACTACTGATAAGCAGAACACAGCACATCAGCTTTTGCCAAAAATGGCACAGGGCATATTTTATCCAATATGTTACATTGGTAGGAACAAAAAAAAGGAAACCCATTGACAAAAATGAATAGAACTGTATGGAACATTTTTGTTACAGCTACAGGGGAGAAATTCCTGTTCATTCATAGCATATGGCTGGAATTTGAAGACATTGTTTACAACTGTGCAGATGTCATGCCTGAATGCATGAGAGTTTCTTATGCAGAACTTTCTTGTTAATGTCATAGTGCTCTTTGTCATTCATTGTTCAATTGTTATGGTCATTTACCTTCTCTTTCCAAAACAGAGGAATGTGCCATCCTTCTTCTGTAGCACCCATGCCATGCTTTCTTCTTTTCATTCTGTTTCTGCTGTACTCCCAGTCTGATTAATGTTTCTAACTGCTTAGGGCCTGCTGGATGTAACTCTTCATCTTCAACCTATTGTGCCTTAAACTGTATGTCTCCAGGCAGCTTAGCTTTTTGATTAGATTTTTCTAATTGCCTTTGAATCATCCTCAGGCACTCCCAACTTTCCCCAGCACTCCAAATGCAATAATCGTCTCTACCACCTCAATATCTCTGAAGAACTGAACTTGCCCATATAAAAACACTCATTTCTCAGAAAGAAAGAACCATAAATGGTCAGCAGCAATCACAAATATTCTCAGTGTGAGAAAGAAGCGAAATATATTTTGTCCACATCAGTCAGTCATACTGACTATTTTGAAAGCTTTGTCTTTAATATCATGTGCTGAATTGTCTGCAACACATATGATTGGCAATCTAGTCACATATGTGCAGGCTTTCCATGGATCATTCTCTCTCTACACTGTAGTCATTACAGGCTAAACTACATGAATAGCATACTATAGTTGCTATCTTAAATGGCTGTATACAGGGAGAAATATGAGATATAAATAAATAAATTGAATAAATATCTTTTTTCTTCACAAGGAAGTGTGGACTAGACTCACTGTGGACTGGACTTACGTGACTTTTCCCAGTCCCCCTCCAGAGAGGTTTTGAAAAAGGATGGCAGCCATATTGGTATCAGGTTAATTTTTTGTCTTCTTTTTGTTAACCTTTGGGGAATAAAGGGTCAAAGCTAGGGGGGAAACAAGGGGGAGGAAGGCTTGTGATGGAGAGTGTGTGCAGTGGCTGTAAATCCTGGTTAAGGAACTAAGACACCAATGACTTGATAAACTAAAGGCTTCATTGCATAACACTTCAACATTTCACAATGAACACCAAAGCATAGTAAAGATGGGGAAAATATTAATGAGGAAGATCACCCAATCAAAGGACGTTTTCACACTACCCTCCCTAAAGCCAGGTGGACCCATTCCGGAACGGGCCGTGCCGCTGATTCCGGAATGGCTCCGGCGGCGGCAGGCTAATTCCTTTTGGACACCCAGAATTACCTTTAAGCCGCTGAAGCTGGAGTTACAGGTCTTTCGACTGGAGTGAGGCCGGACTTACGGCTCCATGCGTTTGAACACACGGAGCAAGGAGCCGGACGGAAGCAGGGGTGGCACCGGAAGGGGCGGGGTTTGCTGCCACGCGTGTGTGAACGAGCTGGAAATGGAGCCAGAGTGGGGCCGGATGGAGGTAGGATTGCGTCCTCCTAAAGCCCCGTGTGAAAACGCCCTAAGATAAACTGTAGCAGTTTGCTTTTGCCTAGGCCTACTGGGAAAGCAAGATGCTGCTCCTCCTCTCTTCTCTCCCCTGCTGAATTAACTGAGTGCAAACTAGTTTTGCACTTTGAACTCAGTTTGCATGAATGGAAGGAGGAGTAAGAAACTGGCGCATTTAAAAAAAAAAAGCAGCTGAAAAAGTGGGATGATGTAGGATTTATTTGGTCTGTCCCTGTAAAATTGGGGCTGTTAAAGGTGACATTGCTGTTGGAACTCGATTAATTCACTAGCAGCCTAAAGAAACTTCCTATTTTAATGAAAAGAGGAAGATTCTCTAGGCTGCTAATAAACTAATATAGTTTTACTTGCTGAATAAGAAGGTGAGAAGTAAAGAGGTGCAAAGACCCACCAGAATGTTAATGCAGATCTAGAAGAAGAGTTGAATGTTAAAGTTTTTGAGCTGGCTGAGATGGACAAATTAGCAATGTTGGTAAAAATCACTAGGTAATTATTTAAAAGATTGGGGATTATTGTTTTATCTGAAAAAGAAAGAAGGGAAGATCACTGTTGTGGAATTTGAAACTTAAACCAATTTTGTTTATTTTTTAGGTCAGAAGTAAAATAAAAATAAGTTAGCATTAATTGTTATAGTTTTATATAAGGGGAATTGGGGTGAGTGGATTGGGGAGTAATTTGGTTTAGGGTTATGTTTGTTTATTAATGTAAATTATGTTTTGTATATTTTAAGCTTGCAATTGAGTGTGTGTTTTCCCTGCATGATTTCTATGGTGTTTTTTTTTTAAAATAATAAATAGTTAATTAGCATAGATCTTAGATAAGTTAGGATACATAGATAAGGGATCAGGAGTCTTTGGATCACAGAAAATTTTACTGCTGCTCTGAGATCTTTAAAGTCTTTAAATGCTGGACATATTTGCATTTCTAACAGTATGAGCTTCTCTTTCAGAGTGTAGGAGACTCAGTATGCATCAGGTCTGCAGACACTTATTTATGAGTAAAAAAAGACAGTACCTTTAAACAGCACACTATATACTTATAACATTGTGTGTTGTTTAATCCACACAAATAATACAAGATATACCATGATTATCCAGCTGTACAACATGTTGTGTTAAAAATGAATAGGCAGAAATCAATAGAGTGAGACTAACAAAATATCCAGAGTAATGTTGTTTTTATTTTATTTTTTAATAAAAACATGTATGCTTCAAATGCCCTCAAGACAAACTGGCACATTCCAACAATGCACATTTATGGCTATCAAAGATAAAGTGTCAGGTTTGGCAGGAAGAAGATGTCTTACAGTCCTGCTTTAATGCTGAGTGGGAAATTTTGGAAAGAGATCAAGACTAGAGATTTATTCATGCAACATTTCTTGGTGAATCAAGGCAGAAAATGTCTTATACCAGTGGATAAGAGAACTGAAATAACAGTTCTCGACCTTGTGGGTAAGACAGAGTATAGCACTAGCAGGAAAGAAATGAAGGACATCCATCCATTAGAAGGGTCTCCAGAGACTCTAATTGTAGGCAAGGATACATTGACATGGATAGTTTGATGTTGCATGACTTCAAATAATTTCTAATTTATGGAGACTCTCTCTATCTGTGATGACTGCTTTGTTGACCTTGACTTATAGTGACCCCATGAATAAGACATTTCCAAGGCACCCTGTCCTCAATGGCCCTATGCAGGTCTTGCAGGCTCAGGGTTGTGGCTTCCTTGATTGAGTATATCCCCTTGTGATGCACTCTTCCTCTTTTTCTGCTGCTTTCAACCTTACTCTGCATTATTATATTTTTTAGTGAATCATGCCTTCTCATGATGTATCCAAAATATGACAGCCTTAATGGAGTCATCCTGACCTCCAGGGGAAGTTCAGACTTGATTTGTTCTAGGGTCCATTTATTTGTCTTTTTGGCAGTCTACAATATCTGCAAAATTCTTCTCCAGCACCACCTCTCACATAAGTTTTCCTATCAGCTTTCTTTACCATCCAGCTCTCACATCCACACATATGTGATGGGAAATGCAATGGCATGTACAATCCTAACTTTAGTGTTTAGTGAGATGCCTTTGCAATTGAAAATCTTGTCTAGTTCTTTCATAGCTACCCTTCCTAGTCCTAATCTTCTTCAGATTTCCTTACTGAAAACTCAATTTTGATGAAGGACTGAAGGACTTTGATGAAGGTACAGGAAATCTTTATTTAAATTTCTTCATTGTTGACATTCAAGTTACATACATCTTCCATGGTCATTGTTTTTGTTTTCTTAATGTTCAGTGTTAAATCAGCCTTAGCACTTTCTTCCTTGACTTTCTTCAATCATTTTCCAGGTCTTCATTATTTTCTGCTAGTAGTGTAGTGTCATCTACATATCTTAAAATGCTGATGTTCCTTCCTCCAATTTTTACACCTCCCTCCTCCAAGTCCAGTCCTGTTTGTGTACGGATATTTTTGGTATACAAGTTGAACAAATAAGGTGGTAAGCTGGATGCAGCTGAGATAGACACTGCTGGCTGAGTGGCTACTGCACAAACAGGAGACCTAATATCAAGAAATAGGCATGGAGGGCACTAGGGTTGTCTCCTAAGAGGAAAGGGGGCAGTAGCCTGAAAAGGTTTGGGGACCACTGGATTAGAACATTGAGAGATCAGGATTCGAATCCCTGCTCAGCCTTGGGCAAGTCACAATCTTTAGACTCAGAGGAAGACAAGAAAAAAACCTCTTTGAAAATATTCTGCAAGAAAACCCATGATAGGTTCATCTTAGAGTTGCCATAGGTAAAAAATTACATGAAGGCACATAACAACAAAGTGTGAGCAGATAGCATTAATAGTTAAATTATTACAGTCATACCTTAATCAAGCCTTTCCAACAATATGTGTAGCTTCCCATTCTCTTCTAAAATGAATTTGACACATTACATCTAATGTGTAGAATCAGTTTTAAGTTGTTTAATGTAGGATTTGGTATCATGTGATGATCCACATGGAGTGGAATGCCATGCATTTCAGCACTTTTCTCCATGCCAGCATAAATCTTTGTGGATATCTGCACTGACATACCTTTTCAATGTCCGAATGATAATCCCTACCACATCACCAGTTTCTACATGACTATGGATATCCTCTAAGAATTCTAAGTGGTTCTTACAGCATGATTTCCCCCTTAAGAGATGTCTTGCTGATTCTTCTCCCCTTAGGGTCATTATTTTATGTTGCTTCTAGTCTTAATTACACTTTTCCTACAATTTATCTGGGACAGAAGTTAAGCTAACAGGTCTGCATTTTCTTGAGTTCTTTGGATCCCTCCCTTTCCCTCTTTGGTTGTACTTTGGCTACTTTCCAACCTCTTGCTTAATAAGACTGATTTTAATAATAGTTTACATAAAATATTAACAATATTAAATTTTGGGCCTTTTAAAAATTATTGGCCAATTGCTGTGCTGTTCCAGATATCTCTTCTGGGACTGTTTAGAAAATAAAATCAATATTAAAAATTAGTAAAAATTTGCCTGCCCAAAATGTCAGTGAATGGGGGGCTGTGGTTGCATAGCATTGGCTAGAATTGGAACTTATAGCAGGGCTAGTGTTAGAGAGGGCTGGCATCTACCAGACACCCATAATCACATTAATACCCAGTTACAGACACTCAGGGTCATGGGGTTAGAATATCTTGATTTCTCTGTTTAAGATTCCAGCCCAGATTCGGCACCTTGTGTTGTACTATCTCTTTAAAATAGATTTCCTTTCAGTACACCTGAAGAGTATTTAATGGATTGAGTGCCTTGAGCTGGTTAGCTCTATGATGTTCTTGCTGAGGTTCATCATTGTCTATGTTAACTAATAATGCTAGCCTCTGCTGTACAGGAGCCTTATCTGTGTGTAGTCTGCTTTATAGAACTCATGGGGATAACCCATTGTTCAGGACATGTATCCTGGTCTAATAGCCCTTCCAGACTTCCAGGAAAGAGTATGGCACAAGCCACAATTGTTTGATTTTGTACATCTTTCTTCAGAAACATTGTTAGGAGAAAATACAATCATTAGGTGTAATATATCTCTGTAAGCCCTGCTGAAACAGTGGGAGAGATACAAGAATATAATCCTTCCTTGCATTCATTAATATAGGTTTTGTCTCTTCCCAGTATTTGGATGAAGAATGCATCACAATCCTATACATGTTTGCTCAGAAATCAGTTTCACTCTGTCCCATGGGACTTATTTCCAAATAAGTGTAGATAGTTAAAGATAAATTATTTTTAAAGATGTGGGAGGTAATTATGATGTCCACATAAGATATAAAATGACCTAGGTAACAGATATTACATCTTAAATATTTTATTCAGTTTCCACCAATAAAAGCACTGATAATGCTTAGCTAAAGAATCTGAATTGCCCCTTTTGAAAAGATTAGGTATTTACAATAACAATTATTTATGTTATGCTGTAGATGGCTTGCTTTCTGAGAATGTTACATATTTACAATAACTATTATTTATGGTATGCTGTTGATGGCTTACTACAGAGCAAGTAATAACATAGTGTATAGTTGCCATCTGGTGTGTTTCACAATTGCTCCAGGGATGCAAAGAAACCACTTTCTTCAAGCTATTCCCAAGAGGGTGGTTCAGAAAGAGAAATGGAAGAGGTGAAGTTAGGAGAAGGATCTCAGTTTCTATCAATGCCTGAAGCAATTTTGCAATATCAAATATTCAGTAAACATGTTTGTTCCAACCCTGGAGCAAGTTTCATAGGTAACACTCTGTACAACAAAAAATCACTCAGAAAGCCGTATCAACTTCAAGGACTGCTGAAAGGAAATAGAGCCACTGAAACAGGTGTGGTTCTCCCACCCCATTCCTTAGTTGAGGGATTCGGTGTCTGTTGCCTTAATATTTGTAAACTGATATTTAACTAGAGTTCCTTAGATTTTACCTTTTTGGACACCAGAACTCCCAAGGTTGTTAACAAATGTATTGTGTGGTAGGCAAACCAGTATTACATTTCCCTTAAGAACCTCTCAAGCTTTGGAATGTCACCAAAATTATAATGACAAGAGAATAAAGATGCTGCTTTATCTTTCATATATGTATTAAGTAAAACAATTACCTGATGTACTTACACATTCCTTGAGGAGGTTCATCATCTCACACAGACATGTACTGTCAAGGCACATACCCATTTATAGAAATTTCAGAGTCTAGGATTATATCTCTTATCATAGATTTTTTTATATAGTCTAGGAAGATTGCTTTCTTAGACATTATATGGTCTAAGTGTCTTATGTATATTATCTCTTATAAGGAACACATCTCAGACTTACAAAGTACATGGTAAAGAGCATCAGGTTATACTATGCTTGCATCTCATGAGGAAATTGCACTGCCTAGAACACTGCATTTTAAAACACGGGAGTTTTAATTCAATCAAAAAAAGGTTTTTTTCTGAGTTCTCTTCTGATCAGAGAACAGTCAATAGCAGCTGTGAGGAGTCATTATACCTATATCTGTATCTATGTCTATGTCTATATCTATATTTATCTACTCTCACCCTGAGATTCTTCCCCCTTGTCCTGAGGACATGAGAACCCAGAGAACCCTAATTAGGATTCCATAATTTCCTATAGTACATTTTACTGTGAAAAGTATTGAACCTTTCTTTTCCTGCAACATATCATTGAGGTACAGGGCTATTATTCCCTTTTCACAGGAGAAGAATAATTGAATCCAATAAGCAATGCCTTCCCAAGGCCTATGCTGGGACGAGAGTTATGAACCCATGAGTCAAATTAGCTACATCATGCCAGCTCATTTAACTGAATATGTGCTTGGAATAATTACTGCAAGCTCTGTCTTGAAAGAAAGCTGCTTTGCTTGATCTTGAGCTATTTGGGAGCTATTTGGGCAGCATTCTGTCCTGACAGAGACAGTTTTAGCTGTGATTCTCCCTTTCATTGTTATAGCACCTGTGACTACTTTATTCTCATCCTTCACTAGCAAATATGCCAGTGCTGCTTCTCATGTGTGTGCAGTTATATCACAATAGGATTGTAGTGCTATGTGTCTTAACATGTTTGTGTTATATACTTTAGTTATTGCTATCCTTTTTTTTTTAAATACAATCCAGTCACTGGCAGTCACTGGGTGACATTAGGCAATCCACACTCTCTCAGCCTCAGAGGAAGACAAAGGCAAAGGCAACCCCTTCTGAACAAATCTTGCCAAGAATACCCCATGATAGTTTAGTCTAAAGGTCTCCATAAGTCGGAAAAGACTTGAAGGCACACAACTCACATACACAAGTTGGAAATGATTTGAAGGCACACAACAACAACAGTAACAGTAACTTTTCATTAATTTCGTGACAGAATTGAAATAAAGTTTCAGGCACAGTTGAATGATGGAATCAAGACTGTTATATTTCAGGTGAACAGGTGCAGGTATTTTTGTGCAAGATTTTTGCACAGAGATGACATTCAAAAAATGATATAAGGTCTTTGGGGACTATTTTTCTGAAAATAACAGTATAGTTATGGACCTAAGCTATGGAACTGGAATATTTCAAAAGAACAGGTGTACTGGATTATGTAGAAAGGTAGTCCTAAAAATGCTTTATGGGTGACAGTAAGTGATTCACTTCTCTTTCCCTCGCACAGCAATTTTTCAACCCTCTCTCTATTGGCACAGATATCACTGCTTTCACAGATCAATGCTCTCCCCACCTCATCTCATCTATACTGGTTATGCTACTATTATGACCTGTCTCTAGTTCCAAAACAATATAATTCTTGTGAGGGGAAAATTAAAAGGTTTGTGGAAGGTAAACTTGTAAGATTACTTAATACTTAGTATGTACAGTAAATGTTGCTGGTGGATGTTATAAGCTCAAAATATTTATTTTCTTCTATTAATTTATATTAAATATTTATATCCTATCATACATCCAAGGATCTCAAGGTGGAATGCAATAAAAACAATTCAGGCAATTACAAATAATTAAAAATTTAAAGCAATAAAAATAAATTACACTCTGAAACATATTAAACTATATAACAAGTTGGAACCATGTACAGGCACAAACTGGATAAAAGCCATCCGATGTCATCTGGGGGAGAGGCAACAGGCCCAGCACCATTGGGCCTAGAATAATAAGAAGAGCCCTCCCTCCATTCCATCCGATGTCATCTGAGGGAGAGACACTAGGCCCAGCACCACTGGGCCTGGAATAAGAAGAGCCCTCCCTCCATTCCATCCGATGTCATCTGGGGGAGAGACACTAGGCCCAGCACCGTCAGGCCTGGAATAAGAAGAAGAGCCCTCCCTCCATTCCATTCGATATCATCTGGGGGAGAGGCAACAGGCCCAGTACCATCAGGCCTAGACTACCTTTTAAAACTTACCTTTTAAGGGGCGCATGGGTTTCGGGATTTTTAGGTTCTGTTTACATTGTATTAACATATCTTTATGTAAATTTTAATGTTGTAAGCCGCCCCGATTGCTCTGCAGAGGGACGGGATATAAATAATAATAATAATAATAATAATAATTATTATTATTATTATTAAGCCTTACCTCCCAATGAGAACCAATGTTTTGTAGTGGTTTGAGTACTGGACAACAATTATGGAGACCACAGTTTGAATCCCTGCTTGGCCATGGAAACTCACTGGGTGACCTTGGGCAAGTCACACTCTTTCAGCCTCAAAGGAAGGCAAGGACAAACCCTTTCTGAACAAGAAAAACTCTTTAATAGGTTCACTTTAGGTTCACCATAAGTTAAAAAAAACAACAACTTGAAGACATACAACAACAACAGTCCCAAAGGAAAGGAAAGCTTTGATCCCAAAATATGAAAATCCATGATTTTATCAACTCTGTCCTGAAATGAAGTCAGTATCAGTACTAGGACTGACAGATTTCAGGCTCTGAATTTCAGGGCCTGGGTCCTCTTCTCTGGTCCTGAAGAGGTGGGGTAACCTCAGTGTGAGAGCATTGCCTTGAAAATTACATATATATTTCACTTGGCCCTCCACATTTGCTGCTTTGACTTTTGCGGATTTAATTATTCATGGATTTTATTAATATGTTCTTTCTAGGAATATTTAGGTCCTCCAGTGCAACTCTGTGGTCAACTTTAACCAAAAGTCACTCTGAAGGACCTAGAGCTTCCTAGAGAAAACACTTCACTAGGCATTTGTAGCTCCTCCAGCACAATTCTATGGTCAATATCTGGCAAATGTTGACCACAAGTTACACTGAAGGATGCAAAGATTCCTAGAGAAGTTAAAAATCTCTCTCAGGTTAAAACATAGTGTTTTTGTTATTTGTGTTTTTTCCACATTCATGGAGCTCCTGTGCCCTTAACCCCAGCAAATGTGGTGGGATGGATGTAAATTGTGTATTCCTGCCCCATTTGCTGTTTTGGAAGAGCTATTATAGACTGTCTTCCATTCAAAGTAGAACTTTGAAAACTTCCTTTGGTTCAACTACTAGTCCCATCTGTGCTCATTCAGGAGTTAAAATCAGAGCTAGGAAAAATTATGCTCTTTCTATCCAATGTTTAAAACTTAATTTCAAACCAGGGAAATATTTTCTCAATTGTTAGATTTGGTTTTTATTATTTGACTGACATACTCTGAGCAACTGTGTCTAATGCTTTATGTACAATGCTTAATGACATCACCAGGGAACAACAGGGACAACAACCGGGAACCTCCTGAGATGTCCAAGACCTGGCAACTCATTGACATATTTGGACCTCTAATTGGAGAACATTTCACAATCAAGGTGCAATAGCAGAGAAGGCTCTCTCCCCTGACCTCACGCAATGTATGACTCCCACTAGTGGGAACAGAGGAGCACTCTCATGCAGTGGCATTCCCACCCCTGGTATCACCCGAAGTGGGGTGGTGGGGTTTCTTGGGCAGAGATTCTGGAATGGGGTTGGGATTCTGGAGATGACAGCAGTGGCAATGAGGTGTGTGTGTGTGTGGGGGGTTTCGTTCAGCCTTCATCATTGCTGTTGTGTTGTTCTCCTCATGAGGAAAATGAGGTCACAGCAACAAGATGGGGGGGCAACTGGGTGTCATCCCTTTTCTGGGGTGTCACCTCATATAGGTCACATTCCCTGCAGCTCCCTAGTGATGCCACTGCTCTCATGTATAATTCATGCAGCTGCATATCATGCTGCCATGTTTGAATAAGCTGAATAGCAGAACAGGGCTGTGGTAACAAGGTACAGGAGAATGCAACTTAGGGGTGGTGGTGGCATTCTCATCTCAGTGTGTGTGTGTGTGCAGGGGGCACACTTGGCCCTTGTTCCTGTGGCATTGTTCTCCTGATGAGGAGAACGAGGCCACAGCAATGAGATGTGGGAGTATGTGCTCGGCATTCCTCATTGAAGTGACATAGTTCTCCTCATGAGGACAATGATGCCATGGAAACAAGGTGTTGGGGGTCAACTGGGTGTCACCCATCTTCTAGAGTGTCACCCGGTGTAGTATGCACCCCCCACACCTACTTAGTGATGTCCCTGCTGTCATGTCTAGTTAATGCAGCTGCATATAATGCTGCCATGTTTTGATAGGCTGAATATGAAAACAGTGTTATGCCATAGGCAAGAATGTCTAAACAGCAACTATTTTGTCTATTCACAGTTTGAACTTGCAAGAGGAATGAATGTGGAGAATCTTCAGTGAAAAAAAAGCCCAAATAACTAGGCTTTTACATGAATGTGTTTATTTAGAAAATGTCTGCAGCCATGTTGGTCCAGTAGAATAAAATTAATCAATCACAGAATACATCTTCTACAAGCTACACAATGTGCTAAATATAGTGGGTGGGTGGGGGAAGGAGGTTGAAGATGTGAAAAACCTCAGTATGGCCTTGATAACATTTTAGAAATACAGAAACTATAGAAATAATAATAATAATAATAATAATAATAATAATAATAATAATAATAATAATAATAAGTTTTATTTCTAACCCTCTGCTCAGCAACCAGGGCAGTGTACAACAAGATTAAAACAGATAACAACTTAAAAACACTCCTACTCCCCAGTCCCTAACCCTTCCCCCCTTAAAACTAAATTAAACTAGTACAAGATTAAAATGGTGGTTGCAGAAAAAAATACAATCAAAGGACATTAAAACAAACACTAAAAACAAACAAAAGCAAACAAAAGTGGCGGAGGCCACAAGGGACGAGTGAACAAGTCGCCTGGATTGATATATAATTATCTTTCATGACTCATGAAATTGTGTATGTGGGATTGGATTGAGACGCAGCTCAGTCTAATCCCACTATGGTATTGGTATGGGAAGGAGTTTGTGTTACAAGTTCATATTGGCCCTTAACAACAAACCTGCAATGTAAGTCTGAAGGGGAAAAATAAGCAAATTCAATGAACTTTGTTGTTGAGTAAGGATTTTAAGCTGGAGACCCACACACCCACACCTAATCCTATTGTAACACACTAACCCAGAGGTGGGCAATGTGTGTCACACACAATATTGCTGTACTGCAGTTCCCATCATCCCTCACTACTGGCTATGCTGTCTGGGACTGATGAGGCTTGCTATCCAACAATAGCTGAATGGCCATTTATTCCTCACTTCTGCTCTAACCGCTCACTACTTTGGCTGACTCTACAATATTGGAAAAGTTGTTTTGGGAATACAAATTCCCAAAACAACTTTGAATTTTACACACAACACTCATTATAAACATTGAATTTTACACACAACACTCATCATAAACAGCCCACAACATTTTTGCAGGATGAAATAGGTGGTTTATTAACTAGGCCATAAATAGACTGCAGTGTGTGAGGTACCCATCTAATGGTCGGACTTACTTGTATACAAAATGCACACAGACAATAAACATAACACAACACAACACAACACACACTTTTATTGGTAACTAATAAGTTATCATTTGCATAACATTTGTTTAACTGGAATAGAGGAGGTGTCAGTAAATGATGGCTTGGTAATAAAGAACATGGTACTTGTGTTTCCCTTGCCAAGAAATCTATTCATACTTCATCCAGATTGCAAGTAAATTAATCAAAACCAGAATCTTGACAATGCCTCTGGCACCAGGCATCTGTTTTGTTAATTAACACGGAAGGGTATGCTCTATATTGTTCAGAACACCCTAAAGTGCTTTTGAAAATTAAGCAAGAAGTAATTCAATTCTGGATGCTTGTTTATTAGTAGTAAATGGACATATTCAGCTCATGGCAGCATAAGAAGAGTTCCATAAGTGTAACCATTCCATGTGGGTCTAAATTGGTAGTTCCCAAACTCTGATCCTCCAGATGTTTTGAACTTTAGCTCCCAGAATTCCTGATTGTTGGCCAAACTGGCTAAGGCTATTGAGAGTTGAGGTCCAAATCATGTGGGGGACCAAAGTTTGGGAAACACTGGTCTACATGCTATTGTTAGTTCTGATTAGAGAAGAGTCATTGAGTCATTCAGCCATGGACTGAATGTATCTACTCTCAATGGGATTAACCAACAGAAATGCAGGTGAGTATTTTGGATGCTTTGTAACTATTTGTTAATACCTTCAATATATCACTTTATTCACTGTGGTTGCAGAAACAGACACTTTGTATTCCCTTTTGTGTAATGGAACTATAAGCAGACACATTGACAGATGCATCATTCATTGCACAATGAGATATAATAATAAAGAGTTTATGGATGTCATATAATATTATACAATATTTTGATCCAAGATCCATAACCTTCATCTTGAAATAAGGTTTATTTTGCTGTGCCATTTGTTGGTTCCTGAATTATAATTAAAATACTATAATGGCTTTTAAAAAGTACATTCCAACCCTGTATCTGTGAGAGATAGATTCCCAGACTTACCATGGAAAATGAGAATCATGGTGAACATTATATATCTGCTGGACATTGACCACAGAGTTGCTCTGGAGGACCTCCAGATGTCTACAAAGACATCTTTCCCCCCGAACATACGAAGGTGAAACCATGGTTGCTAATTCCACAGATATGGGGCCTGGACTTCAGTTTCATCACTACTGATGAAATATAAACCATGGCAGTCTGTGTTATAAGCACTAAGGACATCTCATGTTGAAAAAACTTCTAATACCATTTAAAGTATCCTGGACTATATTCTTGCTGTGTAGCTTCTGTCCTTCAGTTGTTGCTTAACTCTTTGAGTATCTTGGATTTCAATAACTGGCCTGAATAACTGGTTGTCCTGCTATACATCTGACCTGTTTTGGACCTGACAAACCCAAAGTGTGGAGTGATTTCCTCATAATGTAAAGTAAATAAAGTCACAATACAATCTAATAATAAACTATGGGTCTAATAAGCAGGACATGGCCAAGACATTTTTCTGCCCTGAAGCAAATAGCAAGAAAACAACTGAATCTGACAATAATAATATAATAATAATAAAATTTATTTATAACCCGCCCCTCTGCTCGGCAATCAGGGTGGCATACAACAGATTAAAAATACAACAAATAAAACAATTTCTATCTCCCATCTCTTACCCACCCACCCCTTAAAACTGAATTAAACCATCCGGCTCCCGGGCCTTGGGTTGCCTACCCCTGATCTAGAGGAATAGACTAGGATAGGATGAGTTTTCTCCTCTCCCATATAGTTTTATTTTTATTGAAAACATCTTAAAATAGAACATCAAGAATGTGGGTATATAAATGGTTGACACATAGATGTTATAAATGTACTTTTATGATTCTGCCCATGTCCAGCAGTTCAGGAGTTTAAAAGTTTTGTCATGAGGTTTAGTGTAATTATATTACCAGTAAGTCTTTCCAGAATTTTTGGTGATGTAATAGGATTGTCCAAAGTCCATCTGTGTTGTTGAAATGGTTAATACATTGGAATCATTTGTGTGTGTGTGTGAGACAAACTTTTTCTCATTGTTTCTCTTTTGACATATCTTCATGATCAGTTTTTCACAGAGTGTCAAATCCCAAACTCCTTGGAGCCATGTATGAATGTGCAAATTGTCTACGTATTTCCTATTGTGTGAGCTGAATTGAAGGGTGAGTTTTCAATAAGGAAAAGATAATACAGTCCATGTGTAAGTGTAACACCTTATTATTAAACAAAGTGCCTGTGAAAAATTATTTTAAAGCATCTAGCTTATTTCTGTAGTTGGAGTGTCACCTACTGGACATTTCTGAGTTTTTACAAACTCCATGTATAGTAAAAACTGGCATCAAGAATAGATGGATGTCATTTTCTGCCAAGGCAATAATTTGTTTTCTATTGCTCTAGAGAGTATGACTTAAAGAATGTTTGCAAATTACATGAAAAAGCTAAACATTAAGAAATTTATGATGATACAAGCAGTGGAGCAGACTGTCTTGGAAGGTGGTCATCTCTTCTTTATTAACAGTTTCTATTCTAAACAGATGCTGAGTGGCTACCTATCAGGGATGCTGCAGCAGCAAATTTCCTCCATTGGGAGCAGGCTTTATTAAATGATCTTTGATAAATCATTTTATCATTGATTTAGGGATGGAAAAATATTCACAATTATTCATTCCCAGGTTGAAAATGAGTTTACTGACAGCCAGGAAACCAACTCCATTGATGAGATTATACTGGATCAGTTTGAAGCTGTGAGTACCAATGATGTGGACAAGCTCCTTGGATGAGTGAGGAAAACAACTTGCCCTCTTGATCCTTGCCCTTTATGGCTGGCCATCTAGGGGGGTGATGCTCTGAGTGTTCCTGAAAGACATCATCAGTGTATCCCTCAGGAATTATCATGTTCCATCCTGCTTGAAGGAAGTGGCAAACATTCCCTGGCTCCCCTGGACATGAACAGCTATAGGTCAGTTTCTTTACTACCTTATCTGAGCAAAGTGATTGAGAGGGCTGTTGCTCTTCAATTTCAAGCTGTTTTGGAAATAGCCAATTATCTAGATCCATTTCAAACTGGCTTTAGGACAGGATATGGAATTGAGACTGCCATGGTCGCCTTATCTGATGATCTTCATCTGGGCATTGACAAGGGTAGTGTGACCCTGTTGGTGCTATTGGACCTCTCAGCGGCTTTTGATACAATAGATCATAACATCCTCTTGGATCTCCTGACAAGGTTAGGGATTAGAGGCATTGCACTGCAATGGTTCTGTTCCTTCCTCTTGGGCAGATTC
>CM034708.1:31523242-31534502 GCA_020142125.1 Phrynosoma platyrhinos
GTATGTAAATACTATAAAACTCTCTGTGTGGATAATTTATACTGCATTAGGCAACCCACATCCCCTAAGGTTATCAAGATCTGTGAATCTCCTGTTTGTTGAGGAGACAACATAGAAGCTAGGTGTGAACATGGGAGCTGATAAAAGAAAGTGACAGGAGTGATAGAGAGGGCAATAAAGAGTCAGTGTACCTGCTATAGGAACTTTTGTTCCCTGAGATATTTTAGACTTCAAGAGGCCTTAGCAATGATTGCCAAAGCTAAAGGATGGACAAAGGATGTGGGAACAATAGTCTGTATCTGGAGGGATGAAAGCATTCTATCCCTTTAATTTACCTCCTTGGACCAACTGAAGTCTGGAAACTACTCAGATTATTTGCCCATCATGAGACTCATTCACAAAGGAGATTACTGCATTACACTCTTACGCTCCTGCTATTCCACTTTTACTACTCTGGCTGCTTCCTGTGGCATTTTAGGATTTGCAGTTTAGGGAAATGCATTTAGAAGTCTCAGCCAGAGAGCTCTTACTGAACTAAAAACCCCAGAATGCTACATGAGGCAGCCAGAGCAGTAAAAGTGGAACAGCAGCACTGTAAGTGTGGTAATATCCAAAGTGTGTTGAATTAGCATGTGAAAGTGAGTCAAACAAAGGAAAGTTCTCCATCTTCAGAAGGACTCTATTCCACTGATGAACTGCTTACCATCAGGATGGTCTTCTTAATGTTTAGTCCTTTCATGTAATTTAAACTGTAGAATAAACTTGAGCATTTATTTACCAAAAAGAAATCAGGTATTTTTTTTTCTGGATGGACAGACACAACAGGCATCATGGTTTCAACCAGTAAAAAGTGGAGACTCTGACAGACTAATGCCTCCAGCCTACAACCTGTGCTACATCTCTATAGCTAGGCCTTGCTCTTCAGCCAAACCTCAGACAAACTAGGACCAGAACCAGAGTGCAACTACCAGTTTTCCTGTTCGTTCAGTATTATTTCAGAGTCCAAGCCTGCAAGTTCTTTTACACTGAAAAATCCTGAAGTCTCAGAAGGAGATAAACCCCAAAGAGCAAGTGTGTGGACCAAAATCTCCCAGGAAATATCTGAAACAGAAAGACTAGTGGCAGGCCTGAAGGTCCTAGAATAAAGCAAGATAAAATATTACAACAGATGAAGATGTGATCCCACAGACAAGGGAATAGTTAAGGTTCATATAATATCACTTGTTATCTGGTAAACATCTTCCCCTCCTAACATAACTCAGTACAGATTAAATTCTGAGAGAATGTCGAAACAGACATGGTTCTTCATCCCATCTCTTTAGACTGATGGATTGAGGGTTCTGTGTCATTGCTAATTGGTATCTGCAGTTTGGAGGTCCCTTTTATCACTAGTTGTCCCTAGGCTCTCAGCTTGTGAAACAAAGTGAAGCCTAAACAGGCAGTATCAACACTCCACACACACTGGCTATAGCAGCATCCTATATATTAGGTTTCAATATATTCATTATATTCATAATGGGGATATATCTATTTAGATAAGGAGGACGTAATGGGCTGAAACTGAATCAAAACAAAATTGCGTGCTTAATCTCAAGGGTCCTAACCTGGGTTTGGGAGGTGTGTCAATAAGGCCTGAATGGGATTACACTCCCTCTGAAAGACTGTGTTCACATTTAGGGATAGTTTTGGGTCTGTCACTCCAAACGACAGCTCAGATAGATACAATAGCCAGGAGTGCTTACTATCTATGTTCCTTTGTAGAGCTGGAGGACCTCATAGTTAACAGGACCAGATTTTCTCTTGAACTGGATAATATTTTTCCAGCAACAGAAGTCTGCTTTGTACTCATGAATACAGACACAGGTGCAAAAATTCATCAGGTGACCATATTCAAGAGTCACAAAAACAAATTATTTAAGCACTCATCATTTCTGGTATTTTTCTGGTTTCTCTTCAGATCATAATGATTTTTTAGGATAGACAACTATCCTGAAAGATGTAGCATATCTCATTCACACTGCATGGTTGTTTTAATAGCTGCCAGATGACTCAGCCAGCATCTGTTGCCACTGGAATATGTCTATTAGGGCATGTACAGTAGATGAACTGTTATGAGGAAAGACAAATATAGTCCATATTGTCCAACATTAATCATATGCAGATGAGATCAATAACTTGGAAAGGCAGGAAAATATTATGAAGGATTGCCCACTGCTTATTTTATTTTATTTTATTTCATACTTCCATTATTCTTTTTAATCAGTAAAGATAGCTTACTCAAAGTTAGTGGCTGTCTAAATAATGCTGAGCAGTAATCCTCTTATTTACAGTCCTCTATGGTCCTGATTCAGTGTAACATTGTAATTTTGCATACAGGAGTATTCCACAGCGTGTCTTCTGCTATTCTGTTCTCTGCCTAGATGAATGGACAATGTTTCATTTCAGTTCCTACAAGGACCCAGTGTTCAACTATGCCATCCTCCACTGATGCTGATAGCTACAGAATCATAGAAGAGGTGAAAGAGATCACAAAAGCCATCCAGTCCAATCCCCTGCCATGCAATACACAGTCAAAGCAGTCCCTCCAGGAGGCTGCTCTGTTAAAAAAAACATTTTATGCAACAAAAAGACAATAGACAGCAGGGCACCAGTAGAAAATGAAGGGAGCCTCTCAATTCACAAGCCATCTCCAACTGCAATATACACATTGGTGTTGCTGTTGCTGTGTACCTTCAAGTCATTTTTGAATTATGGAGACCCTAAGACAACCCTATCATGGGGTTTTCTGGGGTGAGACTGTGTGACCTGCCCAAGGTCACCTAGTAGATTTTCATGGCCAAGTAGGGAATCAAACCCTGGTCTCCAGAGGCATCATCCAATATTCTTCCTATATGACAGCATAGACAGGAGAATGGGGGCAGGGAGTGTGCCCCCATGATCCTGATATACTTCTTCAAAAGCATAGTCTATTCTGTGATAATTTTGGCATTTTTATCCTTCTGTATCCATCACTAGAAATGTTATGATGAAATGTATGGAGGGCACACTGACTAGGAGTAATCATCAGTTAATATAAAACAGGAGATACCTGAAAACATAGTCTGATACATTGAAAGTTGCTTAACTTATTCATTAAAAAATAATTACTTTTGAGTTACCGGTACTTGATTAATTTGCTATCCTTAAATCCAATTATTCAAATATTCATCCAGGTTCCAGACTGAATGATTCTATGAAAAGAGATATATTCATCCAATGCAGTAGTATGCATATAAGAATTTTGATTTTGTGTACTTCAGAAGCACAGAACCACAGTCTCATTCACACAGTAATAATGCTTCATCCAGCTACAAGGTAGGTCACTGAGAAGCCTTCAGAGAGTTGGCAGTAGAGGAGCAGATAAGTCATTCTGAATTCCTTCCCAAATGTTGCAGGTGTGAAAAGTTCTGATTTTTGTTTAATTGGGATGTTGGAACATACTAAAATTATCTTATTGAAGCACTTGAAAGGGAGACCACTAATTTTTCTATCTCTAAAATACCACATGCTGGGGAGTGGATCTCACAATTTGTTGATGATTCCTTAATTCTTAAATAATTTAAGGCTAGTATATTGGATTATATCTCCCAGAAGCTTCCACCTAGAATTTTATTAAATCTTGGCACCGTTGTTTTTCTGTATGAGGGGAGGGAAATTCATGGTCTGTTGGCAGCATGTAGTCCCATCCATTTTTGTACCCCACCTCCCAAATATTTTTTATGGCTAAAATGTGGGAAGTAGTGCTCTAGGAAGTGAGGTTCTCCTTTAAATCAAGATGCATGACTCCTGTATGGCTTCTTTACTTTTCTAAAAAGTTAACAATAATATTTTAAAAAGTCTAGAAAGAGACATCTGGAACAAGCATGGTGTTAGTGGTCCAGGTGTTGGACTAGTATTCTAGAGCACCAGAATTTGCATCCCCTGATCAGCCATAGAGACCTTGGGAAAGTTATATTCTTTGACCTAAGAGAAAGGCAATGGCAAACTTCCTGTGAATCAGTCTTGCCAAGAAAAAAATTATAATAGAATCAATGTACATTAGAGTCAGTGTGGAGAGACCTAACACTTTCAATTTTAGTTGGAGAAGGACATCAAATTGGTTTCAGGCCCTCCAAAATTGGCCAACTGTATTCCACACTAGTCATCAGAAATATTATGCTGAGGGAAGACAATGTAAGGGCCTGAACAGACTGCCAGAAATAATCCGGTTTGAGACCACTTTAACTGTCCTGGCTCAGTGCTAGGGAATCATGGGAACTGTAGTTTATTGTGGCACCAGAGCTCTCTGACAGAGAAGGCTCAATGTCTTTGAAAAAACTATAATTCCCATGATTCCCTAGCATTGAGGCAAGACAGTTAAAGTGGTCTCAAGGTGGATTATTTCGGCAGTCTGTACAGGCCCAAAGTCTATAAAACAACTGTTTTGCACTAACTGCTCAAAACTAGTTCTATTTCATTTCACACTCTCTCTATAATTAATTATCCCTCCTTTTTTCCTCCCAATCACCATTAAATTAATTAATTACCATTAACTTATCAAGGTGGTTCAGACCATCCAATCAATTAATATATAGTCCTTCACTTCTAATCTTCTAAGCTCAATCAAAATGAATTTAATTGATATATCTTAACTCAATTTATGTAAATTGATTATATTCAATTCTGTCCAATCTTTCACCATCTCTTTCCCCCGGATGTGTTTATTTTAAGTTCCATTTTTATCGGTTTCCTATTTTTCTCTCTCCAATATATGTTTTATTGACATGTAGTTCTGTCAGTATCACCATCACTGGGAACCTTCTTTCGCGTCTTTCCAGATTTTGGATCCTTTAGCCTCAGAGGCAAAAATAGCATTCAAAAATAATGGTCACTACCTCCTTTCCTTTCCCTTTTTGTCCCACGACTGTGTGTCTCAAAGTCTTTCTTCCTGGCATTTGGTGACGCTTCTACCAATCAATAGGACTCACTTTCCTGGGTATTTTCACAGTTCATATGGGAGCTTTCTTCTCTCTCTCCTCCTGCACTTCCACCATGTGAAACTTGCTTTCTCAGCATCCTTTGCTGTTAGCCCAAAAGTAGGAAGTATCCCCTTCTGGTGCTTTCTCGTAGGGTGGCAAGCAGTGTTCATTGTTCCACTATAGTGACTTGCAAGTAAAGCCCAGCATGCGGGTAAAGACAGTTCAGATTTTGATACACATATATGCATATACCTTATTTTCCTGCGTATAAGACTACTTTTTTACCTGCAAAATCTGTGGCTAAAGTGGGGGGTGGTCATCTTATACGCCGGATATAAGGATAATGAGGATAGAGGTGCTAAAACTCTATATTTTGACTGGAAAAATGGGGGGGTCGTCTTATACGCGGGTCGTCTTATACGCCGGAAAATACGGTATTTTTCTTCTGTAAATGATATATCAAGGTACTCTGAAA
Organism: Phrynosoma platyrhinos; assembly: GCA_020142125.1. Taxonomy (NCBI): domain Eukaryota; kingdom Metazoa; phylum Chordata; class Lepidosauria; order Squamata; family Phrynosomatidae; genus Phrynosoma; species Phrynosoma platyrhinos. Next base: position 31,528,715 of record CM034708.1, read on the forward strand.
ACAGAAATATTTTATGATGTTTCAGGTTCTACCTTCTTCAGCTGCTCCAAAAAATGCACTCAAGGCGGCAGTTATAGATTATGAAGAATCAAGGACATCATAGTGGATGAATAATATTGTTGTTTCTGTGTGTCTTCAAGTGATATTGGTGATTCTAAAGTGAAGTTATCATGGTGGGTTTTTTTAGCAAGATTTGTTGAAAAGGAGGTTTGCCTTTTCATATTACATGCTATTATCCTCTGAACTGAGGGCCTGAGTTGTGAGAGTTCCTGATCTATAAATCCAGAAGTTCTCTGAGCTCAGTTATGTTCTTGCATCTGACACATAGCTGTTTCACTCCCTGACAAATCAGCTAGGTTGTGATCTTCTGAATTGTCTAGTCACAGATTGTTCTAATTTTCTAAACAGGATTGCAGATTTGTGATTTCTGATGCATGGACTCAAACCAGTTGTAGTTTTGCCTACATGTTGTAGATGGCAACCTGCACATCTGCACTCAGTGTCTTGAATTATAATGGAAGAATTGTATGCTTGTTTTGTTTTTGTTTTTAATCAATAAACTTATTATAAATTAAAAAAAGAATTATAATGCAAGATTTGCAGATGATGTTCTGTTTAGAAAAGAAGGCCCTTTCAGTTGAAGAGCTCTTAAAGATTACTGTCTTTCTTAGATATACACAGGTGATGTAGTGCTTGGTGTGATGCAGGGTTGTGATGCAGGGTTGATGACTGGTGATTTGAGGACATCTATCACTAGCAAATTGTATAGATTTGGAGGGCAGCAGAAAGAATGAACAGGATGCTTGCTGGTAGATTTACTAAGATGTTAGAAGCTAGCTAACAATGGATAGCTTGCCTTCATTGCCATGTGGTAGTTAGGATGGAAATCTAACTAAATGGAATACATTGTTCCATCATAAATGAAATGTATTGTTCACTGTTGCTTGACTCATATCTTTCACAGAGATTTCCTCTTGTAAAATTGGTTGGCTGCTTGATGTTATAATTAATGATACGAGGCAGATATCCTCTGTGAAGCAGGTGTTTTTCAAGTTCACTGCTTCTTTTGCACTGATTTTCTTCAGTGATACAGTTGTATTTGATTCTGGGTGCTAAACGTTAGATATTATTTCTCCCTTTCTCAGGGAGCTATCCTGTAGCTTCTTGAAAAGGGCCTTTTATCAGCCTTGTAAGGCCACTGTAAAGTTCACTTGTGCACTCACTCAGCCATTTAGGGAGAACAAGGAGTGATGACTTAGTGGCCAGGAGAGTATGTGGGGTTCTCAAAAAACTACAGCTAAGGGAAAAAAAAATAGCTGTCTTTTTTTCTGCATCTCCAGTGTGATCAAAGAATATTTTCTGCATCTCCAGTGTAATCTATTTTCTAAACCTCAACTTCTTCTGCTACAAAATGGCTGAGAAGTACAAACCTGCCTTTTCAAGAAGGCTTGTGCATTCAGGCAGCAGCAGCCTAGGCAAAACTGCACTCAGAGAGACTATTACACTCTGCTATGCAGGATGTAGGAGATGCAGGCCTATATGTCTGAGGCGACAACATTTTAAAGCTTTGTCAGTTTGTGCTTAAATAGTGTGTGTGCCTGTGTATGCTTGTGTGTGCACATATACATGGATCAATAACATGTCAAACTTTCAGAATTTGACATACTGCAGAGATCAGTGAGAATTTTAACTTATAACCATACTATAAGTTCTCCATCAATTTAACTAGTGCTCTTGTTTTCTTATCCCAAGGTTGAAGTGGCAAGTAGGATTCAAAATGGGATTAGAAAGAGAGAAAGAATACTATTAACCATAAAATCATCTTTTTTTCTTTTTGAAAAAGCAGCATGAGTGCAAGACATGGAAATCTAAATGAGGATCTTTTTTTTGCCCCAATACCACAACTTCAATCCAGAATTCCTCCAAACTTCTAAAAGCTGTAGTAAGTTAAAACCACTCAGTTGTCTCCTTCATAGGTAATAGTAAGCTTGGGTTGGAGTTGTACACAATGACAAAAGCCAGACACCACCTACCCATACCATAAAAGGAAGGATAAAAAGCAAGGGAAAGAATATTTTGGACAATTACATTCACAAATGGCTTGTCAGTAAAGAGTTTATTGCTTTAGAACAAAAACCAACTCCCAGGTTCCCTTGAAACTTCTTTTTTTCCCCTCCATGAGGAAAATGCTGGATGGAAATTGAAAGCATATTGCTGGTGCATATCGCTAAGGGCGATTAAGATGTGCACCCACAGAGGAGCATTTGACAAGAGTTGTTCTCTGTGCTGGAAAATTTATAAATGAAATACTAGTTACTCATGTGTTTGCGTAGAAAGCATGTAATATCCACTGTGAAAGGAATGATTGCAGACAACTTAAGCACATGAGGCATTTTTATTTATTTAAAAAAATTAAATCAATGAAAATTATGGGGGTGTGGCCATTGTAGTTGCACCATGCTATGGACTTTCTCACTCTTGTTCTATAACATTAACTGAGGCAGGTAATAATAAACAACATATTTTAAGTGTATCTAGATATTTTGGGTGAGTGGGAAGAACTTGATGGGGGAACTGTTCCATTCAGACATTAGCTTCAGGCATTTCTCCTCACAGGACCTTGGAGGCAGTGCTTTTCACTGAGGCTCAGGCTTTGGACAGGGTACTCCTTATTGAGGTTTCCTGACCTCAAGAAACACTTTTTTGGGGAAAGGATTTCTTGATGCATCCATTATACTTTACACCACTAGTTAGTTTATTTTCATTGTCACTGTAGTCATGCACATGGCTGGATATAGTTATGATAAGTGATTAACATACCTTTTGGTAAAGAAAATGTGTATTGTCTTCTTTCTGCATTAGCCCACAGGATATCAAAATATCACCTTTTCTTCCTGACTCTTCCAAGGCAAAACAAAGAGATTTTGCTCTCTAAGGGAAAGAGAATATTGTACCACATTCAACTGGAGAGCCAATTGAACCTTATCTCAGCATTGGCAATGAGAAAGAGCAGAGAAGCTGGTGAATCAATTGTAAAATTATAGAATTAATTCTATAATTGATTCACCAGCTGGGTGTGGTGAATCTGCTCTTGTTTTTAGGGCTGCTCTTTCTGAAGCTGCTTTAGGTTGTATGGATATCATCTAGCTGTTCCTTCAACAGAAGGGATCCAAGCCAATTCTAGAGGTTGTTTAGCATAGCGGTTGGCATGCAGCAACCTGTCGTCTTTTAAACCCTTTGTAGGTATGATCTTATACACTCTGCATTGCCCATCCCTGATTTTATGATTAGCAGGGTAGTAAGAAGCCTTGAATCAAAAGAGAACCACCCTTCATCTTCCCTACACTTCATGTCACAATACCACCACACCATTAGAGTCCCCTCGTTTACTTTGATAAAGACTGCTTCTTCCATAACTCCCTGTGGATAAAGGCTGTGTGCATCTGACTAGTTTACACACACCCAGGAGAGAAGCTTTACTGTTTTGGCCTGAGAAAAACCTTGCATCATGGGTTCTGTGCTGCAGTTGCTAGATTACAGTTTCAGGACAGCAGCATCATTTCAGATTGTAGTAATGGGCAGATTTCAGGAAGGGCTAGAGATAGGAAAGGAAGAGAAAAAGGTCAAAGGGTAACTACTCAGTATTTGAATTTAGCACTAAAAAAACAAAGATTTGAACAACAATTAGGCTTCAGGAAGATAATGTATCTTGTCATTCTTAGGAAGTGCAAAGGACTAGTGTAGGTCCTCCATATGAAAATTATAACTGGGTGTTACTCTCATTTCTTTTCCACTGATGCTCTTCAGATTTGACTTCTAGGAGAATGAGACAGTGCAGGACAAAGAAAGAACATATAGAAGCCTCCTTCCCCTTGTACTGGCAGGAATATCTTATGAGTGAACTTCTACTGATCCCACAACAACTTCAGGCAATGTATGCATATGGCATAGGGCTTGCCTACACAGTTAAAATACTCCCTAGTCCAGTTGAACATACAGCAATCTGGCCACACATGATTCAGACAAATTTGGCCTTTTTGCAGGGTGGAGGAGACTCCATAAAATCCACTGAAAAGGAATTTGTAGTTTTTACTGGAATATCCACAAGTAGCCATAAGTATAAGCATTACTAAACATGTGGCTGTCTGTCCATTTCACATGGGTTCCCATAGCGGCACATTTTCAGCAGAGGGAGGGCAAAGAGTTGCAAATTTGCACAGGAAAGTGAAGACAATTGAGTGTCAATATAAACGTGCAAAAATTCACAGCAATTCACACATTACACTTACATGTAGACTAGCCCACTGTTTGTGTCTGAAAATTCAGTGGCAACTGGTGGCTTCCATGTCTATGGGGCATATAATCTTCTCCAGGTTTAACTTCAAACTATAAAGGAACCATCCAAACTGGCAAACCTGTTTTGGAACCAGGTTTAAGTACCTTGGATAGTTCCTTTGAAGTGTGTGTGATTTACCACTCCACAGACATGAAAACATCAGCCATCACTGGACATATTCCCCTATTTAGACCTCCTTTCTTTTATCACTCTGCTTTTCTTCGCAAAGACATTAACCCATTATCCCAAAATAGCAGATCCCTGGCCTCTCTCTCCTTCCCTCTTCCAAAGACTGCACAATATGGCCTGTTGCATTTTTTAATAAGCTATCTGTCTGCAGTTGCTACTCCCATCAGAATGTGATGCCTGAGCATTTTTCCTGCCATATCCTAGATCCTAAAATGGATCAAATAAGTTTTCAAAAAGTTTATTTCATCATGGGTTGTAAACAACATTTGTGAGACCCTCTCACCTTTTATATTTAGCAACATCCCAGGCTGAAAGTCAATCAATCTGTGACAATTAGCCTCAGAGGAAGGTAAGGGCAACCCCTTTGGACAAATTCTGCCACGATTGCCCCAGAATAGGTTTGTCTTAGCATCACCATGAGTCAGAAGTGATTTGAAGACACCCAGCAACAAAACAGAATTAGCACACATTTCCCTTTCACATTTTCATGGACTTCTTTATTTTATATCAATAATTGATAATTGTGGAAGTAAGATAATTAAGTAAAATGATTATTTAAATATATACATTGCAGACATATCTGAGCAGTGGTGGCACAATGGTTAAATGCCTGTACTGCAGCCACTCACTCATAAACCACAAGGTTGCAAGTTCAATATTAGCCAGGGCTCAAGTTAGAGTCAGGCCTGCATCCATCCGAGGTCGCTAAAATGAGTACCCAACTGTTGGGGGGCAATGAGCTTACAGTTGTAAACTGCTTAGACACCCCATAGCATGGTATGAAGTGGTACATAAATGAAGCTGATTTGCTTTGCATCTGGGGCCTTTTTCGTTATTAGTTTTTAAAATTAAAATGATGAAAATTGTGGACTTGCAGATTTTTAAGATGTGTGGTTTACCTTTGCTTATATATTACTTATCTATTCATATTTTTATACCACTTTTCATTTAAAAAGTCCCAAAGCAGTTCACAATAAAAAGAGGCACGATAAAACTGTGCTTTAAAGGGTTAAATGAAACAACAATGAAAATAGTAACATTCATAAAATCGATGCAAAACTTAAAAATGATGCACAACTAACAGAGTTAATAATTATGAAAATGAAGAGGTCTTCAGTTGATGGTGGAAACACTGAACACTGAGAACTCTCTGGATTTCAGTGTGGAGACATTCCACATGGTAGAAAACACAAAAGTTGAGACTCTCCACTACAATGGCAGGCCTTCCCGGAATAACTGTGGTCTGGGGTTAGATAAGTTTTT
>CM034708.1:31554848-31569316 GCA_020142125.1 Phrynosoma platyrhinos
TACGGGAGACCGGCCCAGGTCTCGAAAAGGTTGCCGGTCCCTGATCTATTATGTCAAAATCCACTGAGAGATCCAGAAACACCAACTGGGTCACACTCCCCGTGTCAGTGCTCAGCCGCAGGTCATTTACCAGAGCGACGGTGGCAGTCTCCACCCCATATCCAGGTCTGAAAACAGTTTGAAATGGATCTAGAAAATCAGTTTCATCCAAGATCACTTGGAGTTGGAAGGTGATGGCTTGCTCGATCACTTTGCTCAAGAATGGTAAGTGGGAGACTGGTCTATAATTTTTCAGACCCAGGGGGTCCAGGGAAAGTTTCTTCAGGAGCAGTCTAACAACCACCTCCTTTAAACTTTATGGAACAATTCCTTCCCTAAGGGATGCATTGATGACTCTTTTAAGAAAAGCTATCAAGGCATCACCCCCTCGACGACCACCCAAGATGGGCAGGGATCGAGGGAGCACATCATCTTCTTCACTTTTCTGAGGATCTTGTCCACATCATCAATACTCACCAGCTCAAACTGATCCAGTTTAATCTCATAAACGGGTTTACTGGACACCTCATCAGTGACTACTGCTGTAATTCTGGCATCCAAGTCAGCTCCTATCTGAGAGATTTTATCTGTGAAATAGTTGTTAAAAATGTCACAACAGAATGTTGTTGGGTTAAGCAAAGGGTTCTGCACAGGGGGAGCCTGTGTCAGCTCCCTTACTACCCTAAACATTTCTGTTGGCCGAGATTCCACAGATGCAATATGTGCAGAGGAAAAAGATTTATTCGCTGCACGTATTGCCTCTCGATAGGAACAAATAAAGTTCCTATGACGAGTCTTAGGGGATGAGGTCAATGGGAGGGTGACACCATGAGTTACCACATTGGGTGACACCAACCCTAGTGATGGCACTGTACACTACTAAGTATAGAAGAATAAAATGGCACATATTGACTTTACTGTTTGTTAAGTCCTGAATGCTGAATATAGATTTCAGACAGATTTTATAACTTAACCAGCCTATTTACAAGGCAATAAATAGCTGTATGGATGGGCTCCTAATCCATGCCTTTAGTGAAGTTTTGCCTAGTATAATGTCTACTCAGCTATTGGGTGACCTTAGGCAAACCACATTATCACAACCTCAGAGGAAAGCGAATGGAAACCCACTCTCAATAAATATTGCCAAGAAAACCCTGTGACAGGTTTGCTTTAGAGTCTTTGTAAGTCAGAAATGACTTGAAGGCACACAACGATAACAAGGGAAGAGAGAAATTAGCTTAGAGACTGACAACACAATCCTATCCATATCTGTTCAAATGTAATGCCATTGAATTCAATGCACTTACTCCCAGGTGTAGATAAAGTTGCAGCCTGAGAGCGGGGCACAGTTAACTCATTGTGCCTGAATAAAATGCATCATTTCATAGGTAAACCAGTTTTCTGTTTCCCATTATACAGTTCACATTACAGTGGTGGATTTAATTTGAAGGACTGGGCTAAAAGGAAAAGTTGAGAAAATAGCCTAAATCCCCCCTTTCAATTGTGGATTTTGCAGATAAGATTTGTGTAACATCAAAAGTTATATGTGCTTTTGTGTAACATCAAAAGTTATATGTACAACGAGACAAAAAAGATAGGGAAAACATGCCGAAACAACAAAACCACACCATAGACTAAAACAAAAAAAACACACAGCTAGCTTGCAAAAATAAGGCCAGATTGGGCCTTTACAGACTGCCAGAAATAATCCATCTTGAGACCACTTTAACTGCCCTGGCTCAGTGCTAGGGAATCATGGGAATTGTATTTTTTCTGGGACATTGAGCCTTCTCTGTCTGTAGAGCCCTGGTGCCACAATAAACTACAGTTCCCATGATTCCTTAACCCTGAGCCAGGACAGTTAAAGTGGCTTCAAGTGACTGGAAGTTAAAAGTGTCAGTCAGTAAAATCATGCCCTGATCTTTCTCCTTGGCTTTCTTTTAATGTCCAAATAACCATGTGATTCAAAGCCATTTGAAGTCATTTGGCTCCAGTGTGGATGGATTCACTCTAGATTAGTTTGAATTGATTCAGTTTGGGATTCTGTTGAATTGGGTGTACAGCCTTACTTAAGCTCACCAAGGGAAGTATCTTCTGCATGCTACAAGGAACAGAAAGAGACCTCTTCCCCAAGTATCTTGTGTATGCTGCAAGAAACAGAAAGGGACAGAAACCTTTATCAATTATGTTGCTCCGACAGTCTCAAACTGGATTATTTCTGTAGTGTGTTTTGGGTCCTAGGCACTGTGAAAGTAGTTCATGACTGCCACTGTGAGTCCCTGTTCTAGGGGAAAATGTCAATATATACATATGAAAATAACAACAAATATGAATACATACATACATATTGTCAGGATTGTGACACATCCTGCCATAACAGTGGTTTGCTGTTTTACCTTTTTTCTGTTATGTTACATTTTTAATAGAATTGCTGGATTTGACTACAGTTATGTTTAGGCAGTATTATAACCAGATGAAACAGGTAGAAGGGGTTTGGGGTGAAGTATGATGGGGTCTGTGGTGGAGAAAATATTTCACGGCTGGGTAATGAACACATGACTGGGGTAGGATGTTGGCACTAAATTTTCACTAAGGTCTCCTGGGAAGCAGGAAAGAGAGATGTGTTGTGAGAGGTGGGAGGTAAGCAAATATTTTCACCTTGAAAATATTTTCGTTTATGAGAGAATGAGAAAAAAATCCTGCAAACATATATGGGAAGGAGATGAATTGCTTAGTTTATGCTTGTAGCCAGGAATTGTGGTAGTTCTATAGGTTTTTATGGTTTTTCGGTCTGTGAGGCTGTGTTCTAGAAGAATGTATTCCTGACATTTTGCCTGCATCTGTGGCTAGCATCTTCAGAGAAGATTTCTCTGAAGATGCCAGCCACAGATGCAGGTGAAACATCAGGAACACATTCTTCTAGAACATTGTCTCACAGCCCAAAACCCCCACAAAAACCTATGGATGCCGGCCATGAAAACCTTTGACTTCACATATGATAGTTCTGTCTACAGAAGTCAAGCTGTTAACTTCTTTGGTTACTGAAATAAAGTTTTGCTGTTAACATAGAGATAAGTTTACTGAGCTGAAAGGAATGGGCAGATACTGAAACATATATACATAGTCAATAAAAAAGAGGAGGCAGAAGCCTATAATAGGGAAACCATTATCAGTGAGTCTATCCCATCCATGTCTACACAAGTAATAAAGGGAGTTCACTGGTGCTAAATTGAATGGTTATATTAAGATATCAGATCTTCCAAAATCCATTACAAGAGACAGAAGTCACAATAACCAAAAAGGAAAGAGGGGAGGGGGGTATCTTCTATCTTTTATTGTTATGGATTTTATTGATGTATTCGTGTATTTTAATATGTAAGCTGCCCAGATTGGGCTTCCATTGGGCGGGGTAAAAATAAATTTTATTATTATTATTATTATTAAGACAAAGAAACATAAAATGTAAGCCGAAAATCAAGGTCGGTCTCCTTTGTGTCTGTTTCCTCAGACTTCACAGGGTGAGTTATGACAGAGGAGGAGGAGGATATAGATCCAGATAGTATCTCCTATCTACAAGGGTAGTCACACTGACATATGGCCAAACAAATCTGAAAAAGATTTCCTGATAAAACAAGGCCTACCAGTCTTTACCATGCAGAGATTATTTCCCCTTTCCAACTGATTTTTTTTTTAATTCAGGAAAGACTCTTGGAAAGGACTCCCAAAGTTTCTTCTTAATGTGAAACAGAGACTGCTGCCACAATGCAGAATTAATGCAGTTTGACACCACATTAATTGTCATACCTCCATTCTATGGAATCCTGGGATTTGTAGTTTGTTGTGGCACCAGAGCTCTCTGACAAAGAAAGCTAAGTACCTCACAAAACTACAAACCTCAGAATTCCATAGCATAAAGCCATGACTGTTAAAGCAGTGTCAGACTACATTAATTCTGCACTGTTAATGCAGACGAAGACTGATTTTACGATATCCTTAGGCCAACAACCTTCATTTTCTGACCACAAGACCTGTAGAAGGAGGACTTTGAAATTTGAGTTAAAATCTGAATTTTCAAAAAAATAATCTTTTTGCCCAGTTCAGACAGAGTGAGAGAATATGATTTCCTATTACATGACTGAGCTGGCCTGATCCTCCCCCCCCCCCCCCCCCCCCACCACCATGGCCACCTTCATATGCCAGTGAAGGTCAAAATCATCTGTTTATACTTTAAAACTAACAACAGATTTTGGCTTGTCCTGAAACCAGTATTTAAGAAAGTGGAAGCATTCAGTTACTTCTGAAGTATGGAAAAGAAGATAAAGGATTGGTGAGCTTTTGAGTCTGAACTAGAGGTGGGAATTGGGGAGTTCTGTGTGTAGCCCTTCAGGGGCTCAATGTGGCTTTTGGGCCCCTGAGTCCTATCAACCTACGAAACCTCTGATGCTCTCCAGTCTCTCCCTCCAAAGGTATTGATTGGGAAAAAAATACCATTCATCCAGGGCAGTTTTCTCTTTATGTGTGGCTCAATTCAAAACTGATCTAAAGTTCTGGACACTTTCAATTCTGTATTTTCAAAACAAATATTTTATTTTCACAATCCAATATTATTTCTCTAAGCTTTATTTCCTCATAAAACAAACAAAGAAATAGTTATGAAATGTACTTAATCTGTTTTACTCCCTCAACCAGTGGAATGGGAAAGAGGGTTCAGAATAATAAGTGGGATAACAGTCAGGAAGAACAATACTGAAACATGATGTCTTTAAAAATGTAACATGATTTTCTGGTATTGGCCACACACCCAGAGAAAACATTTTCACTCAAGAGGACAGAAAATTTCAGCATAAGGAATATCATACCTGTCACCACCCATAATTAATATTAGAAAACATGTAAGAGTTGTTTATTAGTAAAAGGTGGGCACTTTGTCAAAATCTGTGGATCCTTGCAGGAATTTGAATTTAGTTCATACACAGAAATGGTCAGTCTGATGTATTTTCTTCCCTTGACACAGTAGTCTGAATGTAGCTATGTTAAAATTAAGATAATTGAGTGCACTGTGGGATATATGTGCTTTAATGCATATTTGCCAACTTCCATTGCTGATACATTTTTATTTATTTTTATTTTTTAAAGTTATTTATATTAAAAATTGCCTACTCCCTGCAATGCTGTTACCCAGAACACATTGGTACAAAGCTAGGAAAGCTAAGGCATGTTCAAGATATATTGAGATAGGAAAGTCAAGAGAAATTCTCTTTCTAAGTAAACTTGAATTGTGGAAAGCCTTTCTTGCACTTGCCTCTTGGAACAAATGGCGTCACCTCTACAAGAAATGATCAAGAAAGAGTGAGGAGCGGGAAGGTCAACCCTAATATACAACCCTAAGATACGTCAAACGGCCACTGAAGAACAGAAAAGGCAAAGATCAAGATAACAAATTAAGGGAGGTCTCTTTCTTTATCAACTCATTCACCATGTAAACAAACTCATAATTTATTCCAAACTGGGTTCCATCTCCAAGTCCATCCACACTACAGAAATAATATGGTTTGACACTGCTTTAATGGCCATGGCACAAGGCTATGCAATTCTGGGAATGGTAGATTGTTGAGGCACTAGAGAAGAGCCTGGTGCCCTGGGAGTAAAGGAACTCTGTAACTTTACAAAGTCATACATTTCGTGAATGCTCCAAGCATTTCCTATTGATTATAGATCTTCATCGAAAGGTGATTATTAGAAATAGACTCATTCTCTGGATGACACAAGTGAAAGTACTCTGACCGGTTTCTGGAGAACCATGGCTTATGCACAAGAAGATTTAATTGAGGATCCACCCATAATAATAAATGCCTTAAATGAATAAATGAATACATCCTACAGTTGCAACCAGCAAATCTCTTTCCCAGATGTGAATTAGACAAATAGACAAATAGTGAAATGGAACAGTGAGTACGATCCTTCCTAATGGAACAACACCAGCTGCAACCACAGGCCACTGTGATCAACTTGCCCAGTACTTCACAGATAAAATTGCTTGGATCTGTTCTGACTTGTATGCTATAATTATTTCATAGATCCAGTAGATGTAACTTTGGTCCATGCCTTTCAAGTGATAATTGACACATTTCCATTTGTACAGTGCAAGGATGTGGACACGATTCTTGGAGAAGTGAGGGCCATCACATGTGTTTTAGACTCTTGCACTTCCCAACTTACTAAAAAACCCAAGGAAGGACAAGATGAGTGGGTAGAAGGAATGGTCAGTGTCTCACTAAAACAAAGCATACCTCCATCATGCCTAAAGCAGGTAATTATAAGACCACTGTTAAAAAAAGCTTTCTCTGTTTCCCACCCCATTGGACAACTACTGGACAATTTCCAAGATCCTATTTCTGGGCAAGGTCAGTGTGTGGTTTTGTAGGTGAGATGGATTATCTAGGTCTGTTTCAATCTGGCTTTCAGCCTTGGTGATGGGACAGAGACAGCTTTGGTTACTTTGGGGAAGAAGATGCACACAACATCCTTGTTACAACAGTTCCACTAGCTGAATTGGGCCCAGAAACAGACTTGCAAAGTGATCATTATGACCTATATATCTCAGGCTCAGTTTATTTGAAGTACTGTGTTTTTTCATGAATCTGCCCATATTTTAAGATCTTCTGGGAACCCATCTCTAAATATACCACCAAGCTCACAAGAACATCTGGTGGGAACATGGGACAAGACCTTCTTACTGGCTACTCCCAGCCTCTGGAACTCCCTTCCCAGAAGTGTTAGGCACTCTCTTTACACTACATCAGTGTGCCATGAATACCTTTTTGTTTCAGCAGGGCTAATTGCTTGGAGGAAAAGGGGCCCTTCAGAATAAGCTCAACTGTTTATTTCAGGGGTAGGCAACCTAAGGCCCGGGGGCTGGATGCAGCTCCTTAAGGCCTTTGGACCGGCCCCAGGCCGGTCCTGCCACAGCCGCCGCATGCCATGATGATATTGATTATTGTTGTTATTACTTGTTCTTGGGGTTTTCTTGGCAAAATCTCCACAGGGGTTTTGCCATGGCTTTTCTGGGGCTGAGAGAGTGTGCATGCATATTTTATAATTTTTTAAAAAAGTTTTTAAAAAATATTTTTATATTTATTTATTTATTTATTTATTTGTTTATTTATTTATTTTTGGTGCTTCGGCTCCCCAATTGTCTGAGGGACAGCAACCTGGCCGCTGGCTCAAAAAGGTTGCCTACCCCTAGTTTATTTTGTTTGAATTCAAAGACATAGCTATGTTAATCTGCAAAATCAGTAAGCAAAGAGATCTTGTAGTATCTTTGAGACAAAGGGCCTCTGCAGACCGGCTCAAAAGGCTAGCCTGGAGGAAGAGTTGGGGTGGGGCAGCTGCATGCCGGCTGCCCCAATGCCATGCCAACGCCGTCCTGACTCCATGTGCAGTTATGCATCATGTGTGGTGTCAGGACACTCTTCCGGCACAGTGTTCAAACTCGCTGCACTGAAAAGGATGCTGAAGAGCTGTGCACCAGTTCTTAGGGCAGCCTTTTGCCACCCTTAAAAAGGAGTGGCTTTTTGCTGCTCTTTTCAAGGTGGCAAAAAGGAGGATTGGGGCCGTGGCATGGGGTTGCCATGGCTCCGCTCCACCGCTTCCTGGGGCAGCTGAGAGCTGACTGTCTACAGTCCCCCTAAGTGAAAGAAAGAAGCTGGCAGCCTGAGCTTTCACAGACTTGTATCTACTTTCTTAGATGCATTATAGATACAATCATCTACAGAGTGGCTCTGCTTTCTAAATCCTAAATTTAACTCAGTATCAATCAAACGTAATTTTCAATACACTCAACCTGATTTTCCTTAGGTGCAAATCCCACAGCCAAGCTGCTGCTATAAAGAAAGATTTGTCATGTATACTCACCTAGTGTTTGAGGATGGTGAGACACACTACAGGGCCTCCACAGAGGATCTTTGATTCTGGGAAGTCCATGGAGGATATAATCATATACCTTGGTCCCAGGCTGTTGAGGACTTTGGAGATCCAAAGGAACACTTTGAATTGAGTTCAGAAACAAAATGTAAGCCAGCAAATTTGGTACAAGACTGGTAATGTGTGGTCTCTAAAGTTATACAGCAGACAACAGTGTTACCACATTTTATACTAGCTGTAGTTGTTCAACTCTCTTCAAACATAGCCCCATATAGATTCCATTCCACTACCCTAATGTGTATGGTGTGTGTGTGTGTGTTGGGGGGGATAATACATGCATGGGTCATAGTCCACATTGCCTAGGAAGAATGCAACTGTTGTACCATTTCAAGCTGTTCAAAGGAACTTTTGGCTATAGCAGCTACATTGTCTTCCAGGAGCAATGTTAAGTCCCAGAGAATCCTATCCTCTGAATCTGTTCTTTCTCATCCAAGAAGATAAGGCATTCCAGATGCATGTTTCCAAATGGGTGCACATTTATTGCATTACATTGTCAATTTTTCTCTGTCCATTTTTAAAAGGTGTCATTGAGCAGGATATTCAAGGGAAATGTAGATTTCAAGTTGCAGGGTGTTTGTTTGTTTGTTTGTTTTTTTAATGGGTGCAAGTATGTGTGTGTTTCTAACTGGTTAAACTATGTTCATGGTACTAATGAAATTTCCATCCATTTCTTGTGTGTGTAATTCCCTTCTGTACATTAATGAACTAATCTGGCCCATGCTATAATTCATGTGAGGGAGGAACAAAATCCCAGCAGTAAGGCAAACAATAGGCAGCAAATGGCATAGGAAAATAGAGATGTATAAAGATGGAAGGCAAGAAGGAAGGTACACAATATTATTTTATGTGAAATCTGTTTTTTCCTTCTCCTTTGCAGAGTTGGATACTTTGTGCTATTTTTAATGCTAAGGCTATCATTTTCCTAAAGCACCTGAATGAACACTGAAGGACAAAGGTATCATTCTGAAGGGCATCACTATTTGCAGTGAAGTCTCCATGGAATCTTTATTCTGTTGATTCAGTGTCTCTTCAGATCAGATGAATGATAGAAGGCACATCTGTCAGCACCTTTGAAAGTTCATCTTCATTACTCTCTCTCTCTCATGGCAAAGCAGGTAGGTCCAGTAGTATGTCTGTTCTGACCAATGAAATGCTCCATCATCACCTGCAGGACAACAGTAGTACTGCAGGTGCACAGCTGCACCTCCTGTTTGCTCATCTGGGATTTTCAACTGGAAAGTAATTGACTTCTGGGCTTTGTTATTTGGTTAGCAAATGGGTCATTTGGTGGAATCATGCCAAAATGTTGATGCATTTATTTAAAATATTTCTATACCATTTTTTTATTTGCACAAATCCTGAAACAGACAAAAAAAATTCTATAAAAGCACAATTGCCCAACCTGGAGCAAATTCACTGCTCTACTAGCACTGGTGATACCAGCCACCTCTGTTTGACAGACTTCGAAACATGTTTAGGAGAAAGCCAAGGCTAAAATGTATGTTTCCAGTGAATGCCTAAAAAGAATCCCAGTATTGAGGCTTCATGTACTGAAAGGAAAGATCATGGCACAAGTTGGGTGCCACTCTAGAGACCATCCATCTGCATATTGCCTTTAAGTGGAGATCTGTAGCCCTAGAATGGACAAGTGGGCCTCCCCTAGTGACTAATAGTCTGCCAGGTTGGTATCAAGGAGATGTTTAATGAATATTCTGATCCCCTAGTATATAGAGCAGGGGTAGGCAACCTGTCCCCTTTAAGGGCCGAGGGACTTCAGCTCCCAGAAGCCTCAGCCATGTTGGCCAATAGTCCCATGTTGGCCAATAGCTCCTGGGATTCTGGGAGCTGAAGTCCCTCGGCCCTTAAAGGGGACAGGTTGCCTACCCCTGATATAGAGCTTTGTATTTCAGTGATGGTGGTAAACTAGCAGCATGAGTGAAAGAGCCTGTGAGAACAATATATACCCTACAAGCTGCAGCTGCATGCCCTATATTGTCTGAAATAAGGTTGTCAATATTTGAAAATGTATTGATTTTTATTAATGCACATTGAAAATGTATCCATAGTTTTCTGTGCATTTTATTTCTCTAGAATGGATTGCAGTCTTCAAAAACATATGGATTTCTCATACAAGATATGCTCCATTCCATTCCAAGTCTTAGGAGATGTAGTATGGATGTTTCTGTTCTATATTTCACTGCGGGCCTAGAAACTGCTTTTCATTTCTACCATCAATAGGATCTAATGCCATTTAGGCAGAGCTTCAAATTACTAATAAATTAACTTGTTACATTATTAATTTGTTATGTTTCTCATCAACCTGGATAAGCCCTTTATAACATTTACATTAATCCTTTGCTTTAATGAGTTAGATTTGTTTTAGCTTGGTAAAATTTGTAAGGATGAGGATGCTGTCTTGTTGCCAAACTCAATAAAACAGGAAGATAAGAAGACCTCAGGAAAAAGATCCAGATATGCAAGACATGTATTTTGTTTGTTTGTTTGGGTTGGGGGGAGGTTGGGTTTTCTTTCTTTGTTTGTTTGTTTTGCTAAGTGAGCTAATCTATTTCATTGTATCATGTCTTACTTTGGGAGGAGAGAAAGAGAGGCATTTAGTAGCAAAAGAAGAGCAGAAAAGCAGTTGAAACATTTAAACTTATCGCACGGCACTTCGAAGAATGGGAACGGAATGGAACGCAAGGGAACGGAATGGAGCAAAAACGCATTTTACTGCATGGGAGAATGCCACAGATGCCACCAGGAGTCCCCAATCCATTCCCCAGCCATTCTTGGCAGCCGATTTTTGGAGAACGTTATTATTGTTTTGGAGAGGGCACATCCCTCCAAAATCTCCTGGAAGGTAGCCTGGTAGCTGTTGATAGTTCCCTAGCCCTGCTGTATGCAACAGTTTAGGTGAAATGTGTGCAAACTATATTCCTGCTTACTTAACTACTTTGGTATTTTGACCAAAGAGGAAAACTGAGCAGATTCAAAAAGCTCAGGGAAGCAATAAAAAATTTAGCATCCCACTTATCTTTTAGGTCCAGCACACCTACAAGATCCATATAATTTGCATGCACTGCTGATAGTGGTCCTTTCTGTTTTGGTATCTAGTTTAAGGATCAGTAGACAATTAACAATTGATAACCAGCTCAAATAGCTCACCTGATCTCTCTTTCACTCACTCTGAGGCATATTCCCACACTGCTGTTGTCTTGGTTCACTATCTTAGCTGCCACAACAATTCCTCTAAATCAGAAGAGAAGCAGTAGCACGCCAACCACAGGAAAGTGTAGCCAAGAAGCAAACAGACAAAATTACCACACTGTAAAAAATGCTATGATTCTTTCTGCATTAGAATTCCTTAATGAAGATCATAACCTGCTGGCAACCCTGAAAGAGTTATCAAAGTAATGTTGCCTAAATAGATTTTAATAATTAAGAAGGGGAAAATGACTAGGGGTACAATGAAACCTTGCAAGAACACAATGTGCAGAAGCAGAATTAGATTTCTGTGTGGCTTATGAAGATTACATTTGGCCAGACACTGGAAATGTTACTTGTTTGGATTACAACTCCTGGAATTTCTTGGCCAGAGTCAATGTGGGAGTTGTAGTCCAAAAAAATAAGTTTCTCCAGCTGTGAATTTGACCTCCTAATTCTGTATATTGCAGTCTCCCTACAGTAGAAGTGGGAATCATGAGATCATCCAAATGTTGTTGGACTGCAAGTGCCAGCACTCTCCTAAGCTATGCTGGAGAAGACTGATGAGACTTGCAGACCAACAGCATCTAGAGGGTCTCATGATTCCCATTCCAATCTACAGACACTGGCTATCTTTATCTTAGGATGTTTTCACATGGGACTTTTTGAGGAGGCAATCCTACCTCTGTCCGGCCTCACTCCGGCTCCATTTCCCGGTTGTTCAGACGCGCGCAGTGGCAAACCCCGCCCCTTCCGGTGTCATCCCTGCATCAGTCCGGCTTTTCGCTCTGTGTGTTCAAACGCACGGAGTCCTAAGTCCGGTGTCACTCCGGCCAAACCAACGCTAACTCCGGCTTCAGTGGCGGAAAGGTAATTCCGGCTGTCCAACAGGAATTAGCCTTTCGGCGGCAGAGCCATTCCGGAATCGGCGGCATGACCCGTTCCGGAATAGCTCCACCCGGCTTTAGGAGGGTAGTGTGAAAACGTCCTTACTCTGTAATAACTGTTTTCACAACCAGTTGCTCTGAATATTGCAACAGAATCTGGCAGCTTGTCGTACTGAAGAGCCTGGCATGGTTTCTTCCAGTTGGATCAAGCTAGGAAGCATTGCCCACTTCGTTTTGCTCATTTTGCTCAGAGAATCCCAGTGATGTCAGAGTTAAGATACTGGTAGGACAATCCCATCTCTGGGTCTTTTCACTCAACTCAATTATAGTGCTAATATTTGACTTGAATTGCCATGGCAACATACCTTCCAAGTGCAGCGCCAAAACCTCACCCTTTAACTCCAGAATTTGTTTTAATCCCCCAATGACTAAAGCAGCCCCTCCATAATTCCTAAGGAATTTGTTTTTTAACAGGAAATAAATTAGATATTGAATTTGGGGATGCAGGGAATTTTAATGGAAAAAAGTAGATTTTTATTGGGAGACCCTGATGCTCTCAAAATGGATTGGCAGGCTGTTAGAAGCCTAACTTTACCTGATTCCAGGGTACATTAAGGGTTAGAACTTGTTCAAGCTTCATTCTCTTTCTGCTGAGGGTGAAAAGGTAAAAAGGAGCCTTTCATATCTATGCAGCTTCCTATTTCACAGTGGGCCAGTAATCTACCACACTTACTTAAGGTGGTAATCAGCCAGCTTCAATGGCAGTCAGCCCCTGATAAAAGCTGAAAAGGTTGCCCTGATGAACACTGATGCTGAAAGCAGTGGTTCTCAGACTTTGGTCCTCCAGATGTTTTGGACTTCAGCTCCCAGAATTCCTGACAGTTGGCAAGCTGACTGTGGCTTGTGGGAACTGAAATACAAAACCCATGCTGATTATTCCAGAAAGGCAGAAAATTGGGATAGAATTACTGTCACTGAAATATCCCTTTCAAATATCCCTTCTCTCTCTCTCTCTTTTTTTTTTTTTTTACCAGAGATTAACTGCCATTGAAGCTGACTGACCAGCACTACGTAAATATAGTAGTGCTACTGTCCCATAAATGGGACTTCAAATCCCATTCCCTCTCCAGTGAGTCAGTCTTGTCCTCAAAGGCAACCACAGAGTGGATGATGCTGGCTTGTATTCTGCTGCCCCAGAGGGTAGAAGTTGGTCTAATGGTTTAAAGTTACAGGAGGGAAGATTTTGCTTGAACATTAGAAGGAACTTCTTGACAGTGAGAGTGGTTCAGCAATGGAACCAATTGTCTAGAGAGGTGGTGAGGTCTCCTTCTCTGCATGTCTTCAAAAAGAGGCAGGTCAGCTGCCTGCTGGGAGAGATCCTGCATTGAGGAGAAGTTTGAACCTAACAGCCCATACAGCATATTTCAACTCAATAATAATAATAATAATAATAATAATAATAATAATTAAAAAAATTTATTTATAGCCCACCCCTCTGTGTGGCAATTGGGGCGGGGTACAACAATATTAAAATAGAACAGAGTTAAAAACATTCCGTTATCCCATAGTCCCACCCTCCCATCCCCTTAAAACAGAATTAAACAAATGACCAATTAAAATACAATATTAAAAACATTAACAACAAATAATATAAGGAACCAGATTTACAAGTCAGGGACCCATCCCTAGGCTAACAGTTATTCCAGGAAGGCCTGCCGGAAGAGATCCGTCTTTACTACTTTCTTAAAAGCAGCAAGAGTGGTAATAAGACGGATCTCATCTGGCAGGCCATTCCAGAGTCTGGGAGCGGTTACAGAGAAGGCCCTCTGGAAGGTCTGGGACAGCCTAGTTTTTTTTGGCTGTAGCAGATTCCTCCCAGAGGACCGAAGGGCGTGAGGGGGATCATATGGGGAAAGGTGGTCCCTAAGATAAGATGGACCCAAGCCATGTAGGGCTTTAAAGGTTAAAAACAACACCTTGTACCGTGCCTGGAAACTAATCTGCAGCCAGTGGAGGGATTTCAGCACAGGTGTTATGTGCTCCCTCCTTGGTGTTCCTGTAATCAGCCTGGCTGCCATATTCTGTACCAGTTGAAGTTTCCGGGTTAGGCACAAGGGTAGCCCCATGTAGAGTGCATTGCAGTAATCCAGACGTGAGGTTACCAGGGCATGTACCACAGCTTCCAAATCCCTCCCATCCAGATAAGGGTGCAGTTGGCGTATAAGCCGAAGCTGATAACAGGCGCTCCTGACTGCCACATTCACCTGACTAGTCATGTGAAGCGACGAATCAAGGAGTATCCCCAGTCTGTGAACACAGTCCTTAGAGGAGAGCGTGACTCCATCCAGGACTGGA
>CM034708.1:31663642-31675936 GCA_020142125.1 Phrynosoma platyrhinos
GATTTAAGGTTTGTAAAAGAGTTTTTCAAAATTTTGACCCTTTAGAGCTCCAAAATTACACAAAAACTGGAATTAAAAAAAAAGGAGGAAGAAGGAAAGGGCGGAGGAGGGGACAATGACACCACGTAAGTGCCAATAGCGCAAATGCCCCCAGAATGGCTTTTTGCACCTGTGGCATTGCATGAATGGCAATTAATTCACAGGTTTCCCCATGAATGAAAAGGGACGGGGCAAATACAGGAGGGGAGTGGCATTGTGTGATCAGCATCACTGATTCTGTTTCCTTCCCAGGGGAATAGTGGTTTAAAAGCCTGGTGTGATAATAATATCCATGGTTCCTCATGCTATATCTGTGGAAGTACTGTCTGTCTCTATGCACATACAGTGAGGTTGTGAATTGTTGTTGTTGTGTGAGTTGAAATCATTTCCGACTTAGTGACCCTAAAATTAACTTATCATAGGTTTTCTTGGCAAGATTTGTTCAAAGGAGGTTCCTCATTGCTTTCCCCTGAGGCTGAGGGCATGTGACTTGCCCAGGGCCACCCAATGGGTTTCATGGTGGAGCTGGGAATCGAACCCTGGTTTCCAGAGTCGTAGTCCAACACTCAAACCACTACGCCACACCGGCTCTCAGGTTCTGAATTACATCCTAAAAATATCTGCATGACAAAGCGCAACAGTCCTGTCTTTAAATCTCTTTTCCTGCCCTCAACAGTAGTCATAAAATTTAGGAGGTTTGCACAGGTCTCTCTACTTTATTTGTTTACCATAGATGAATGTTGAGCTGAGAGTGTTTTAAGAACAACTTATCTGCAGAGCTTATATGGAAAATATCTGTAAATTGGTGAAGATGCCCTTGGGCACTGTATTTGTTGGATGAACAAGGACAAAAAAATTAGCCCAGGGCCCAGCTGTTGTTGATGCTAAAGGTTGGATGTGTGAGCTAGTCCTCTTACTTCATCCTCAGTCCTATTTCCCCTGCTTTTTTTCTATGGAAGTGTTCTAGTTAGCTATTATACAAGTCTGTTATCCATTTGCTTTATGGTTTATTAAATTTTTAAACACAAACACATATAATGTTTATTTTACAAACCTGTACTGTATTTATATCTCAGCCCTCAAGCTAAAAGGGTTTACAGGATGACTAATCATTTAAATTAACATCATATAAAATAAAATAAAAGAGAGTCTTAGCAAAAGCAGCAGTTGTTGAAAGCCACTTGAAGCCCAAAGCCATTAAGATAAAGCAAGTACTCTTGTAATGAAAAAGACTTTTCACCAAATAAGTTGGTGAAAATACATCCAAATTAAATGTTGAGGAATCCTCTCTGTGGATCCTATCTATAATATCAGCAGGACCCAGCGAAGGGCCATTAAGATCTTAGAGTCTTAGCACATTCAGATTTGATTAAAGAGGCATATCTCAAGTTAATAAGTAAATTATTTTATTTTATTTTATTTTTGTTTCTGGGGAGACATGTCTTCTTTTTCTCTTGTGGATTTCATTGGATGTCCCCTAGTTTTTGCTCAGGTGATACAAAGAAGTGAGATGTTGCCTGTATGTGAATATTTATCTTCCTTTTATTTTGTAAAACTGTACCGTTTATCAATGAATCAGTTATTAATAGCCAAAATACCTACACTCTTTGTTGGGTGGCAGATAAACAATATCTATAGTACTTGAATGCAGTCACCGCCAAGAAAATGAGAATAGCTATGTTGACAATGAATAGATTAAGGTTTTTGTAATTTGGTTTATATTGTTTGGCATAGGTTGTCTAGGTACAAAAAAGTCCATCCGTTCACATGAGAGCATTGCAGAATGTTGCCAAACACTATGTTTCTTCATCTCTAGAAATACTAAAACTTAAAACCAAAATGTGATATAATAACTACCCGTACATCAATTACAACTTCACTGAATATGTGTAAGATCTATATTCCAGATATGAGAAGCTTCCTTTATAATATGTTTGGAGAGGTTTACAGAATGGTTCCAACCTCCAAGGTCTCAGCAAAACCGGTTTTAATCTCTAAACTTCTCTTGCGACCTCTATTTGGTTCAATTTAGGTTTCAAGGTTAACAACCCTTCCCTGCAAAGGTGGCAGTTTTTTTTATGCGAGCTGTTAAAATGATGTTAAAGTTTAACTACTTGATATTTCCATTATTTAATTTTTCTTTCCACACCCCATTATGCAAACTGCTTTGAAATGTTACCTGCTGTAAGAATGTGTTTAGGCATATAGAGCTGAGGTTTGCATCCATAGCCATGGATTCTGTATATATTCAAGCTGTGGATGTTTGAATCTGTGGATGCAGAATCATTGGCTGTGGATGCAAACCTCAGCTCTGTACTCTTATAGATAGATAGACAGAGATTCAAAAAAGGAGAATTCAAAAAAGCAAAGTTTGATTTTGCTATTTTCTATAAGGGACCATATAGCTAATATAATGGGGCTTGAGCATCCATGGATTTTGCTATCCATGGGAAGTCCTGGAACCAGCAAAACAAATTACACATTCAGGTTAATGAAAAACATTGTCCAGATAATTGGCCCATACTAGGTATCCATTCAAATGGAAAAATCTGTAAAAACAATTTAAGGTAGATACAGGTCCAAAACACACTGCAGAAATAATCCAGTTTGTGACTGCTTTAACTGCCATGGCTCAAGGAATTCTGGGAACTGTAGTTTTGTGAGACATTTAGTCTTCTCTGTCAGAGAGTTCTGGTGCGACAGTAAACTACAATTCCCAGGATCCCTAGCACTGAACAAGGGAATCCTGGATAATTTCTGCAGTTTGGGACCTAAGTCTCACTGAGTGCAGTGGGAATTCCTTCTAACTAAACAGTCGTAGGATTGTTCTGCTGGAACATAGGGCCAAAACAGACTGCAGAAATAATCCAGCATCAGACCACTTTAACTGCCCTGGCTCAGTGCTAGGGAATTTTGGGAATTGTAGTTTGTCGTGGCATCAGAGTGCTCTAAAAGAGAAAGTTCAATGCCTCACAAAATTACAGTTCCCAAAATTCCCTAACACTGAGCCAGGGCAGTTAAAGTGGTCTCAAACTGGATTATTTCTGCAGTCTGTTTTGGCCCATAGTCATCAATAGATAATTTCAGTATAGATTATTTGAATTTTCTAGTAATGGTTTGCTAAAACTGTACTGTCCTGTTTTATTGAAGCTATAGTGTGAAATGATTTTACTAATATTAAGGTAGACTTTGAGTGTGACTGTGAAATTAGTTGATTTTAGCCTGAACTGGTCAGCACTACTTATTCTAGAACTTCATTGAATGAATCCAGTATAGCTAGTAGTAGTTGGAATATGTAATGTAATATAGGGGATCCCAGCGGCTTTGTTACAGCAACTGGCAAACCAAAATAGTTCAGTTTTGTTCATATGAAATAAAGGAAACAAACCACCTGATTACAAGATGTACTTCATTGACTGTAGTGGCTTTATAACATGTTGACACATTAAGATGTAGGTGCATACCAGTTAAGGTTTAAAAGCAATAATGACTTTGACTGTTCTTATAAAGTTACTAACCCACTCTGACAGATTGCAAACCAACTTGCAGCTTGTGAACCACAGGCTAGGAACTGGATGGTATACTAGACCTCCAGCAGCAGGAGGAAAGCAGAGGCATCACTGTAGTGCTCTTTCTTAGGACCTTATCACACGGGGCCCAAACCAGACAGAATCGAAACGAAATCCCAACCTAATACGTATTATTTTTCCGTGTTTCCACAAGACGTCGCACAGAACCCCGACAGAAAGCGGAAAGAACCGAGATCTTTTGAATTTCGGTTTTTTCAGGAATTGCAATTGCGCGACGGGAATCATTTCGCATTTACCGTAGGTCTGATAACCAAATACGTATTGTGGCGCATTTCCCCGCTGTTGCCATGGTTCCAGCAAGCATTCCTCTCTCTGCGCATGTGCAGGAGGCTCGTTTCGGCTACATTTACGGGTTTTTTTTCCTCTTGTGTGTGGACACTTGATACACTTACTGTAAAAGCGCAATGAAGGTAATGACATTTGCGGAAACAAGGGTTATTTCCCATTTATTTTCGGGATGCCTTGTTTCCACTTTATTTTCAGTTTTCTGGGCCACGTGTGATAAAGTCCTTAGAAAATTCCATTTTAGCTTCAAAGTTGCCTGAAGTCCATGATTTGGGATCTTTGAGGCAAAACAGTACATTCTGTTTAATTAATTCATTCCTTGATAATTCAGTTAATACGTATGCTTTCCCCACCCACCCATCAACCCACCCACCCATTTCTTTTCTTGAAGTGGGGTGATTTCTTGTCTTTTCCATTCTTAGGAATTATTTGGAATCAAAGAAAGTTTACTGTGGTGTACTGATATAAAAGAGAGATTCTAATGTGATTTTTTTGGCTGTTGCAAAACTTACTGTTTTGTGCCTTTCATAGGAACAGTTTACAATTCTGTAAGTCTAGTTACATTTTCTTCAGAGTTGTGTCTGTAGTTATTGGCTTAATAAAAAGTGTTGGTTTAAAGTTTTAATTGGTATATTAATCAACTGTGAAATTTTAACTGGGTTGTATTTTAATGGGTAAAGCTTGAGTGTTAAGGGGCACACTTGTTTATTATTGCAGGCTATTTATATATTTATTTATTTCATTTATATGCCTTTTTTGTCCCTGGAGGGACCCAAGGCGGCTCACAGATAAAACATTTTAAATGGCATAAAATTCAAAACAATTAAATCATATCCAATATAAAAATCACATAAAATATACAAAAATGAAAAACATAATCTAAAACAATCCCCTAAATACATTGTTATATTACAACTTTTGTAATATATTTTTGTAATATATTTTTGTAATTTTTGTTATATTACTAAAAAATGATTTTTGTAATATAACAACACAATAGGCATTTCTCTGAATAAGCCATTGTAAGAGACATAAATTGAGAACTTTGGGAGAAAATGTTTATCCAGTATGTTTTCACATATATTAATGTCTTTCAAATAGGATAAAAAAGAAAAATATAGCATACTTCAAGGCAAATTCTTTTAGTTCTGTAGTTACTAATTCTGTTAAGATTTGCAGTCCATGTTAGCTGAGCAATAGACTATTGGACAAGTTGTCAAAGGGAAATGTTAAATTGAAATGACCATAGTAGTATTGTTACAGTGAACACTTACATAAACTTTACAAAAACAGTGGAACATTTAAATTGTGCAATCAGAAATACAGTGTCTAAGCTGGAACTGATGTGCAGCGAGGCAGGATATAAATAAATTTTATTATTATTATTATTATTATTATTATTAATCTTTGAACTGCACCATTGACTGGCATGAAGAAAATAAGGGAGAGAGGTGTTGGGTTCTGTTTTGGTGTCAGTTTTATGCTGACCCTTTCCCTAAGTTATAGCTGAATTGAATTGCATAATTTTGTGCAGTATTAATGCATATTCTGCATTGTTGCATCTGTTTATTATTTCAAAGCTGACATGAGCTGATCACCCTTTATTAAATCATATGCATAGGTACAAATGGCAACTTGCTGATTTAGATGTACAATGCATCGTTACATTTTATGATTTTAAGCACTAAGGACTCTGTAAAAGTTCTAATGTAGAGTGGAATGAATTGATTATGTTCAACCACAACTCCGGGGAGGAGGGAGAAAGGAATTTAGAATTGATTCATGCTCCAGTTTTGGCACTGATAATAATCACCTTCATAGTAAAGACTTTGGAACAGACTATGAATCCTAGTGTGATACAAAAACTTGGCTGAGAATTGTGCAACAGAAAAAAAGCCTATGACACAAGGGATGTCCTGGGAGTTATCAGCCAGATCATTGCCTCACATTATCAACTTTTCTTAGCCTTTACGATGTCAAACAAGCAGCCAAAATGCTGTCCCTTCAGTGGGCTTTTGGATGTGGGAGGCAAATACATTTTTTTTAAAAAATGAATCTGCAATGTGCCAGATAGCAGCAGCTCTTGAACCTGCTGTGGAAGTTATCTACACCAATTCACCAGATCCTGTTGGACCCAGAACTCTGCACCACCTGTCATCTACTCACATAAAAAGTTACTGATGGTGCCAGTTGACTAGGGAGAAAGACAGAAGAAGGGGAGAATGACACTAAATTCAGATGTATAGTTAGCTAAGTGGTTTTTTTGTTACTGAGATTGCCACTAAAAACACTAAAGACAACATCTTGATAGAGTTTAAAATGTCAGACTCTTCACATTATTATTGGGTAGCATTTTTTTTTAAAAAAAGAAAAACTATTATCTGAAAAACATTTTTGTTGTGTTATAATAATTTCTGTTTGTTTGTCATTTCAGCTATGAAGTCTTACATTCCATTTTTCATTCTTTTGTGGAGTGCTTTTGGAATTTCAAGGGCTGCCAAAATTGTTATTGTGCCGCCAATTATGTTTGAAAGCCATCTATACATTTTCAAGACCTTGGCCTCAGCCTTGCATGAACAAGGCCACCAGACAGTTTTTCTCCTGTCGGAGGGTAGAGAGATCCCTCCATCTAATCACTACAGACTGCAGCGTTACCCAGGGATCTTTAATACTACTACTTCAGATGAGTTTCTTCAATCCAAAATGAGGAGTATCTTTTCTGGGAGACTAACAGCCCTGGAACTGTTTGACATTCTGGATCACTATTCCAAGAACTGTGATATGATTGTGGGTAATAAGAATCTCCTGAAGGCGCTGAAGCAAGAAAAATTTGACCTACTGCTAGTAGATCCTAATGAGATGTGTGGTTTTGTGATTGCTCATCTTTTAGGGATTAAATATGCTGTGTTTTCCACTGGTCTTTGGTATCCAGCAGAAGTAGGTGCTCCAGCACCTTTATCATATGTTCCAGAATTTAATTCACTTCTCACAGATCATATGAACTTGCTAGAGAGGCTTAAAAACACTATTGTTTATCTGGTTTCAAGATTTGGAGTCAGCTTTTTGGTTCTGCCAAAATATGAAAGGATAATGCAGAAGTACAATGTACAGCCAGCAAAATCCATGTATGAATTGGTTCATGACTCCAGCCTGTGGATGCTGTGTACTGATGTAGCACTAGAATTTCCAAGACCTACACTACCGAATGTTGTTTATGTGGGTGGAATTCTTACCAAACCAGCCAGTCCTCTACCAGAAGTAAGGTTTGCTGAATTTTACTTTTATGTTTGGTTTGATATTATTTAGCCTTTATACGCAAATATTTTTGTAATCTTACTAGTATACTTTTGCAGTATTATTCTTAATGTTACATCACTGATGCATATCGTTACATGGTTATGTTCTCTTGTTCACTGGACCAGAAACATGTTTCAGTTGTTACAAATGAATGCATCTGAATCTAGCAAAGAAGCTTATAATTAGATAAAATTATTAATGAAGGGCTTGAAATATGGTGCACTGTACTTTACATTCTGTCTACAAATAATTATCATTTCTTTAATTCTGAAGAAAAGTATTTGTTATTTTCTGGTAGAGAGAAAGTATAGTGTAGTGGTTTGACTGTTGGAGTATGATACTGGAGACCAGGGTTCGAATCCCTGCTCAGCCATAGAAACCCACGGGTGACCTTCAGCAAGTCACATTCTCTTGGCCTCAGAGAAAGGCAAAGGCAAACCCCTTCTGAATAAATCTTGGCAAAACAGCTGTAAGTTGGAAATGACAACAACAACAATTACAACAACATTTTTTGGTGTTCCAAGGTGCAATTTAAGCAATATCATGGGACAAGTTCATATTTTTTAACAGCAAGAATGGGAATTGTGAGTGAATGCAACCACATGAAACTGTCACGAGAAGTCTTTGGCACCTACCAGTTTTACTTCATTGTGAGTTTTGTGGATTATAACCCACTTCCTTAGATATGTGGAGTGCAATGTACCTGAGACCTGAATATTGTGTACCATCCTTCTGAGGAACTGGATTATAATCCACAAAAGCTCATGCTAAAATAGATCTCTTAGCCTTAAAGATGTCACATACTCCTTTTTTCCTGAAACAGACTAATGTATCTACTTCTGAAAATAAGACGTCATAGGTCTTGTGTTTACATGGCATGCATACACAAAGTTGAATTAGATCACTATTCACAGATGCTTCTACTAGTATTTCACTAATTTTTACTCTTTCAGCCCTGTGCCTCCTACAGAGCTGTTTGGGAAGTCCAGAAGGCCTTTTGAAACAATGTGATACACTGGGCAGGTGAAAGTCACTGAGGAATACAATGGGCAGAGGAATCACTGAACACTGCTTCAGTTCCTTTGTCCAGTTGAAGCCTCCCCTAAATCTTAGTCCCATGTTTTTTTTTTAATGGCATATATGTAGAAAGTGTAGAAATTCATCCATTCTAATGTTTCTTCAACTTCCTTTTGGGTAAAGATGTGTAGTTGAACAATGTGAAGTTGTGTTTTAATCTTATTCAATGATTTAAGTCTGTGTGTGTGTGTGTGTGTGTGGTGTGTGTGTGTGTGTGTGTGAGAGAGAGAGAGAGAGAGAGAGAGAGAGAGAGAGAGAGAGAAACCTAAAAATTATTCTTTTATCTCTGAATAACCAGGACACCTTCCATCTCAGAATAAAGAATGTTATTTTTATACCACTTATAAATGAGCATTGAAAGAACAGTGGAAAATTTCTTTTTTCTATCCAACTTGATAATATGAATGTGTTGGTTAACTCACTGTGGTTACAAGATGCCTTATATGAAGCACAAGTTTTGTTTTAGATTATTGCCTGAATTATTTACTGGTGATTTACTTTTTAGCAAATTAAATGCAGAGTCTTCTGTTACCATTTAAACTATCTGAGAACTCATACAGGTATGTGTAAAATGTCAGCTTTTTTTGGAAACAAAGCCTCAAATTCTATGCTGATATTCAGTGTTTAAATTATCATATTTAAATGTCTTGAGAAAAAATATATTGAGTAGGCAGCTTGAATACTTTGGGGATGTGGATATATATATATATACTGATCATACATATTTTATTTATTTATTTATTTATTTTAAAAAAGGAGATATTGCCAGTGGTAGAACTTCAAGTCTTGCTATTAAGCAAGGGAGATAGATATTACTGTACTAACAAATTTAGTTGATTATTACATTTAATTCTATAAGTTAGATTATTCTTTTTTCTAAACCTCTAATAATTCTGTTTGTTACACACCTATCTGTAGTATCTTCTAAATGAGAAACCAGCTGCAATTAACATGTGCTGTATCTTACTAATAGTACATAATGCATCCATAGCAGAGCTCTGTTTTTAAGTCAAAGTTCAGAGAATAACTTTAGCTGTCTATACAGGTGACTTTAGTTGTCTAATCCATGTTCCCATACTGGTTTATAGTTTTTGTGCTTTTGTGTTTTCACTAAAGGTTCTGGCATTCTTAAAAGTGATAGAGAATGGAAGTTGTTGTAAGGATCTTAATTACATCATTATCAGGCTTTTTAGCTGTGACCACTGGAAATGCTTTTAAAAGTGTAACATTTTTACACTTTTAACATTACAGTCAGAGGACACAAACTGAAATATTTTCTTAATTGTTTTTAGATTTGCAACAGAGATGTGCACATCTAAAGTCTGTAGCAGTGGCAGTCTTTTCCCTGCCTACATTCAGTCCATGTCTGGTTCCATCATCACTGCTTTTAAAATAGGATGAAATCCATCCTTTTGTTTGCTTTTTTAAAAATGTGCATATTTGTATGCATAATTTAACTGTACACAGTTTTTGAAAGCACCTCCTCCCTCAGGTTAAGGAATATTTAAGCAGTGTTTCCCATGGGTTTGATTACATGCAAATTTTTAGCATATGTGTCTGCAGCTATCAGATTCCAGAGTGCATATTGTATTCATCCTATGGATAGTCTGAGAAATACAGCCTAAGAAGTGTCAGTCCTCTGACTGCAGCATCCCTAGATGAAATGGTAATCAAGACTGTATTACCTCAGAGATTTATAGTGCTGGTTCATGGTAGTTCAACCTTGCAGTGCCATTGGTTTTTATCATATGCACACTTTTCCATATCATATGCATGAGTTCCTGTCTTGTCTCCTATCATGTCTACCACTACCCCACCGCTTGCATGTATCTTATTTTGGTCTTTCTCCCCTTCCTTCTTTATGTGTTAAGTAGTCATTGCATTTTCCTACCTCCCTTCCCATCCCTGCTCTGCTTGTCAATACTTTTGCATAATGGTTATATCTCCTAGTGTTCACTGTAGTTTCCTGGTGAGCCAATACAGTGCTACAAAAGTCGCTGTGGAGGGGAAGACAGTGTAGGGGAAAAAAACATGGTTTGCTTTGCTTTCTGGAATCAGTTTTACTTTCTGTTGGCAATTAGGTTAATACTGTAGCTGTGTTAAGAGTCAATCCTTTTTCTAAAAACTTTTTAATATATCTTTTTTGAAGCTTCAGTCCTTGTAATCTTATAGATGCAGATATGTTGCAATTATAATTTTAAAAAGAAGGAAAAGAGGCAACAGGGAGTTGGTTAGAGTGCTGCAAAATGTTTAGGGCTCTAGTTGTATGTGCAGACAGCTGGTCTTGTGATGACTTCACATATAAGGAAAAAGGGGAAAACAGTTGTGCAGTGAATAGTTACAAACTACATGCGCCTTCCATTCTTGTATTTTAAGCTGATTCATACAGAGAAAGATATTGAATACAAGCAAGAATAGGTAAAGATGAAATTTTAATCTTCTTGGACAATGGCAGTAAGGTTTCTGTTTTGGCTTCCTATGGATCGTTGTTCCTCTGGTGGCTTTGTTATACACCAGAGGTGAAGAACCTAGTCTGAATTATATAGATGCCCATCCCATCTTCCATTTAATACCACTGATTGCGTAGATTCCTCCCCTCCTTTCTGAAAGGCTGAAGTGCCATTTCCTAAGGTTTAGTTCTGTAAGAGCTTCAAATTAAAACATTCTGGCATTTTTGGTCTCACCCTTTTGTACCTGGTTCCATCAACTACCTACTTTGTTGTGGTCCCAAGGATTTTTCAAAAATTGAATTTGGCCCTTTAGACTGAAAAGGATTTCTCACCTTTGACATAAAGGTCAAATAAATAAATAAAGGTCAAATCTGTAGAAACTGCTATATGAGGCTACAATCATTTATAGCAGGGGTAGGCAACCTGCCGCCACCGTCGCCCCCCACCCGCCATGATGATTATTGTTGTTATTACTTGTTCTTGGGGTTTTCTTGGCAAAATCTCCACAGGGGTTTTGCCATGGCTTTTCTGGGGCTGAGAGAGTGTGCATGCATACTTTTAAAAAAAATTAATTTTTTTAAATGTTATTTTTATTTGTTTGTTTGTTTGTTTGTTTATTTATTTATTTATGGTGCTCCCCCCCCCCCAAATTGTCTGAGGGACAGCAACCCAGCTCCCAGCTCAAAAAGGTTGCCTACCCCTGATTTATAGCAATGGTTCTTAACCTGTGGTCTGTGGACCTCATAGTTGGGTTGAAGTCACGATGTCCACACAGGAGTCTGCAAAAGCTCGAAGACTGCTGGGCCTGCTTCCTCCCTGCAGTGGAGTGGCCAGGTAACTGGACCCAAGGTGCTGGCTGGGCCTGAACATTGTCTGTCACACAGGAAGGAAGTGGGCTGAGCAGCTGTGTGCCTCTGCAGTCCATCTGCCGCGGCTGCTGATGAACGTGGGTGCTGCTGCCGCCCAGCAACCCCTTCTAGATCTGGGAGGTTTCTGGCCAGGCCTGGAAAAAGAGACAACAGTGGCAGCCCCAGACTCCAGCCTTTAGCAGAAGGAAATGCATGGCAGAGCAGTGGGAGAGAAGGGAGGACAAGGCAGGCAGCTGTGTGCCAGGCAGGAGCATTTCAGAGCATCAGGCTGGGTGGAGGGGCTGTGCCCCTGCACTTATGTTGCCGCTATTGCTGCAGCCACCCTCTGGTTCCCTAGTTAACCAAGGAAAGAGAAGGAGAACCATATGTGTATGTGTGTTTGTGTCTGTGTGTGTGAGAGAGATTTCCTCTTTGGATTTCCACCATCAACTGGAGTAGATTACTTTCTCCCTCCTCCAGCTTGCCCAGTTCATGGTTCTTTGCAAACTCACATTGTTTGTGTGTGCTCCCTTTTAAGTTGGTTTTACAACTGTGAAAAGGATATCACCACCCATCCCTACTGCGAAAGATGCAGAGAAGTGTCCTTGGAAGGCGGCAGTGGGATCCCCTTCAATCCACTGGCCCAACTCTGGTCTGCTGAGGGCAGAGTCCCACTGCTTGCACCAGTGGTGTGTGTCAGGCGGGACA
>CM034708.1:31678526-31700236 GCA_020142125.1 Phrynosoma platyrhinos
CCCACCTTCTTCCTATCTCCTATGTGGAATCAGTGGAAGCCATTCTATTCTGCATGTGGCAGATACTGCTACTTCTGGCAGGTATTGTTTGTTCATTGAGTGGGCCTGGGGCCAGGAATGCTGAGTAGGGGTTCTGTGTCAGTCTATCATGGAGTTGTTTGCTGCATGCTTAAAACTTTTGCCCACTGCTCTCTTTTTCCCTTTTTGGACATATAGCTATGCTTTTGACATATTAGTGGTCACAGAGGAGATCTAATAGGATGTTTCAAATGAATTCTGTGCTACACACCAGCTTAACGGGATTATTTGCTCCTCTTCTCAACCATGATGGTTCTACCCTTAAAAGTGGTATATCTTTATAATGTTTGGGTTATGGGACCAGGATGTTATTACCATGCTGGGATCTTGATATTCACATTTTAATATTTTGTTGGTCATGATATGGATACATGGATATGAACTGAAATTATATTTGGAATGTTCTCATCTAATTTAACAATTCAGTTAGATAAAACTATTGATTGATTAATAATAAATTGGAAATGATTGCTTATAAAACATATGTTAGTTAAAATGCATAATCTTAAAATCTTGTAATTTTTAATAAATCTAGACTGTCATATATAATTGGAAATATATTTAAACTGTAGCCATCTTTTCCCAAAAAGTAGCATTAATAAATCTTCATTTTATCCATTACTGTTGGTATTGTACTGTGTATTTTCCAAATTAGATAGTCATGCCTCTTTTTCTATGTGTGATAGTCCCAAACTATAGGGAAATAGTCATTGATGCTTCTACATATTTAATTCCAGCAGCTGAACAAGGAAAGCTTGAGACATTAAAATTCAGTTAGGTTTGTGTTTGTGAGCTTTGTTTATCTGAAACAAAGCTTGGTATTAGGCACCACTGGTTACGGCCAGCTGGGTCCTCGCACTATATAGTCACAGCTGTGCATTTAACATTTCAGCCTGTGAATAATATCTAATTTGAAAATCAAGGAGAACAAAGATGACATAGTAATATAAATACAATGCCATATCTGTCTAGTATTCATTTTTTTTTATAAATACTAAAATGGCTAAAGCAGTAATCCTGACTGTATAGAGAACTTCAGCAAAACCCATTCACATACTTAATATTTTCTTTCCTATTTCCAATCTCACATGGGATTAACTTCAGTTCATATATTTTCATTTAATGTCCCTTTAAAAATTATCCTTTTACACCGGAACATTAGTGTTGTTGTGGTGGTGGTTTTAGAAAATGGGTAGTTGACATTTAGATTTAAAACTTGGTTATTCTGATACTTTGAGGAAAGATACGTGGTACCTCATAGCTTTTCTTTCTGTTTTATCAGTGTAGTGTTCTGATCAATATTGTAAGGTTTTATGAAGTGTAAATTGTGCACCCACTAATTTGTTTTATCCAGCTATATTAAGCACTTAGGTTAGGTTGGTATGAATCATATTAAAGAATGACCATATGGACTTTAATTAAAGTGACTTTTGTGGACTTGGCAACATGTATATGACCCTCTTTGCTCTGATTTCTTTCTAGGACCAATTTGGATTTTCAAAGACATGGTTTCTGATGGACTGGGGGGGGGGTAGCATGTATAAAAGTGTCACAACCCACCCACTCCCCAAGTGAGGCTAGTAACAAGAACAGTAGAAAGAGTAAACATAAGAAGCTGTTCAAATTGAAGATATAGCCGTGTTAGTCTGCAGAATAGTATGTAGAGAGATCTTGTAGCACCTTTGAGACTAACTAAAGAAAGACATTGGCAGTGTGAGCTTTCGTAGATTTAAATCTACTTCCTCAGATGCATTTAGTCAACACCAAATGCATCTGAGGAAGCAGATTTACAAGGGGGTATCATAAAGTTTTAATTATCACCTTTAAACTTTGTTTTGATTTGTAGTTGTTAACTTATCTCTACGTAATCACCATCCAGATTTACACATTTTTCTCAGCGTTTCTTAACCCTCCAAATACCATTATTGTAGATGTCTGCAGATTGCCCCTTAAAACCACTCTTCCACTTCATGAATGATGCCATCTGTGTTGTCAAATTGTCAACCCTGTAATGGATTTTTCATTTTTGGAAAAAGAAAAAGTCACTTGGTGATGTTGACACTGACAACATTTTCATCAATATACCATAATAATTTCTGGGTGATAATTATTACTTTATGATACCCCCTCGTACTTCTCTATCTGACATGTTAGTCACTTCCAGAACAACCTGTAACAAAAATAAAGGACACAATGAGCTGATTTTCTCAATATCATACATGTAGGGACCAATGATGACACTGACAAAATTTCATCAATATACCATGATAACTTCCAGGTGATAATTATTACTTTACAGTAACCCCTCATAAGTCTATGAAAGCTCATGCTGCCAATTTCTTTCTTTCAGTTAGTCTCAAGGGTGCTAAAAGATCTCTTTACATACTGATTCTACAGACTAACATGGCTATATCTTTGAATTGTGCCAACTTCTTTATTTAGTAGCTGAGCAGACCGGCATAAAGAGAATGGCCTGGGGGCAGAGTGAGGTTGTGGCTACTGTATGCCGACCGCCCTGATTCTGCCCTCATGCCGGCTTCATGCCGCGCACCCCACCATGTGGTGGGAGGCGCCAGGCGCTCACTTGGTGCAGCATCCACACAGCATCCACACAGAAAAGCCATGATGGTGGCAGCAAGGGCAGCTTTTTGCCACTCTAAAAAGGAGTGGCATGTGCCAGCTCTTTTTAGAACAGCAAAACACTGGATCAGGGCCACAGCGTGTGGTTGCTGTGACCCTGATCCAGCAAGGAAAGGCATGGCAGGACACCAGCCCTTAGGGGCTGTCTGTTCAGCCCCTTAATCTCAAAGGTGCTACAAGATCTTATTACATAAGAAGTTGTTGTTATTGTTATTACAGTTAAAAATCATAGTTAAAAAGTAACAGCATTGTAAAATTTGAAACCAGTTAAAACAAATGAAAACAACAGGTAAAAGTCCAGCACATTAAACAGTGGACCCTTCCCACCTGCATGGATTACTGTATATATTCGACTATAAGTCGGCCTCATGTATAAGACAAGGGCAGGTTTTGGGGCCAAGATTATTGCTTTTGATATGACCCATAGATAAGTCGAAGTTACAAAACTTAGGGTCATGTAACAAAAGGTCTAAAGGACAAAGCAAAGGAAAACAATGCCAAAGAACTTACAAAATTCCAGCAAGCATAACTGTTTTTGCTTACTCTAATGGCTGGATGAATAAGAGAATGGGGAGTGGGTCAGTGCTTTCAGGACAGATTGCACTCTTGCCTTTCACCAGGGGATGGTTCCTTTTTTAGTAAGACTTAAAGTATAGTACTTATAGTGATCCATGGATAAGTCGACTCCAGCTTTTTGGGTCAATATTTTAAATAAAATTTTTAGACATATACATGAGTATACACAGTAGATTCCCCCACTCACCCAGCCCTGTTGATGGGGAAAAATGCAAACACTCAAGCTCTGCGTGTGGTGACGTGTGTGTACCTGCGTCAGTGTACCACCATTGATAACTATGGTGGTCCGTGGATAGTCCAATCCATGGATTGCTAGCCTGTTGATGGGGCAAGCCCACTTTACAAGGCCTGTTACTCCTAAAAAATCAATTCTCAAATGTCTACAAAAATAATGTTTTTTACTTGCTTGGAGAAGGATAATAAGGAAGGTGTCAGTGAAGTCTCTCTGGAAAGAGAGTTCCAGAGCCTGGAAGCAGCCAGTTTGAAGGCCCTTTGCTGCAATCCCCTGTGGGAATGACAGAACACAGAGCAGCACCCAATATACAATAGGATTTTTGTTGTTGTTGTTATTCTTCATTGTTCCTCCCTGGTACCAGGATCTGATACTGCAAATACTACTACTCTGTATGGAGGTTCCATTAAATTATAATGTTGAACAAATATGGATAGGTCTAGCTTCTATAGATTTACTACACTTTAAAAAAGCAGTTCAATTTATTGAAGCCCTTAGGTTAATTATGCCTTTGGGGCAGCCTGGATATCAAGAGAAATTATTTTTCTATTGCTGATGGTGTTGAAATTTTATTACCTGTCTTTTATTGCCCTTTGTCCCTGGTCCGCACATGACCAAGAAGGAGAGTCGCCCCTGCCTGCACTGGTATTGGTCAAGACCAACTTAACTAACAACAGAAATAACATCTGAGACACAATGTAGGCCTGTGACTCTAACATCA
Organism: Phrynosoma platyrhinos; assembly: GCA_020142125.1. Taxonomy (NCBI): domain Eukaryota; kingdom Metazoa; phylum Chordata; class Lepidosauria; order Squamata; family Phrynosomatidae; genus Phrynosoma; species Phrynosoma platyrhinos. The sequence continues at coordinate 31,682,774 of CM034708.1, forward strand.
TCACTTTTCTTCATCTTAACATCTTTGTCTGATGAAGAAGCCAGTGAAGCTTTCAGTTCCTGCATAATGTATTTTCTGCACTTTGACCAATAAAAGTATCACTCTTTTATGGCTTTTATGTTTTGTTTTATTTCCTCTTCCTGTTTACCTGCCTTCCCAGTGGTTGTATCTTTGTAGTTTTTGAAGGATGATTAAGAAATTAAGATGATTTTAGACAGGCAGAGTCTACTGGTAGAGACCGTTACAATAGCTTCAGGAAGAATGTATTTCTGGTTCTTTTTCCATAGTTACATTTCTTTCACAGCCATATATCTTGTATGATTGTGAATAGATTGTTGGCTTTGGCCAAGACACTCTTATTCAGCCTGCATTCTTAACAGAGTTGTTGTCAAGGCAAAATGAGAATTTATATATACACTGTCTAAACTTCATCCAGAAAGCCACATCTTTGGTTAAAAGCCTCTGGTTTTTTTTCTTTGAGAAATCCCACTCAGCATATGAAACATAACTCTCTTCAGTTATAATTCAACTCTTAGGATTCAAATGCAAATTCAAATCCATCAGTGATCAAAACCACTTCTTTCAAGATTTCTTTTGTATATCTGCTCCAATTCAAAATTTCTCTTGTCTCATGCAATGTGAGATATTTTCTTTCTGACATTGGTCCCATGTCACCAGATAATCTATGTGGAAACATTATCTTGTAGCTAAAATTTTATCTGTTTTATTTAGAAATCTAGAATAGTTAGTTGTCTTTATACTTTTAAGTTGTGAGAATTTTGAAGTGATAATTTTGGTGTATAATTTGAACACCCAGCAAACAAATCCAGAATTTATTTGTGTAGCTGTATAGTTGTGCTGCCACATTTATGAGAAGAGCATTGGAGACATTTGTTGAGAGATCTTATAGCACATTTGAGACTTTTGTAGACTTATTGTATATACTCAACTACAAGTCGAGGGCAAATTTTGGGGTCAAAATTATGGATTTTGATATGACCTATGCATAAGTTGAGGATAAAACCTACAGGTATATAGCAAAGGAGCTAAAGGATGAAGCAAAGGAAAACAATGTCATAGTACTTACAAAATTCTAGCAGGCATAACTGTGCTCAAAATAAAGGCTGGATGGACAAGAGAGTAGAAGGGAGTCAGCGATTCCAGATAACATTTTAGCCTTTCACTAGGGAAAGGTTCATTTTTAAAAAATAAGAGTTAAAGTACAGTACCTACAGTACTTACACCAGGGGTAGGCAACCTTTCCCCTTTAAGAGCCGAGGGACTTCAGCTCCCAGAAGCCTCAGCCATGTTGGCCAATAGTCCCATGTTGGCCAATAGCTCCTGGGATTCTGGGAGCTGAAGTCCCTCGGCCCTTAAAGGGGAAAGGTTGCCTACCCCTGACTTACACTGACCTGTGGATAAGTCGAGTCAGGATTTTTGGGTCAATTTTTTGACTAAAATTTCTAGACTTATACATGAGATTATACATTTCAGAGAGTAGTGGAGTCTCCTTCCTTGGAGGTCTTTAAGCAGAGGCTGGATGGCCATCTGTTGGGGATGCTTTGATTGGGAGTTCCTGCATGGCAGGGGGTTGGACTGGATGGCCCTTGTGGTCTCTTCCAACTTTATGATTCTATGAGTATATATAGTAAGTCTGTTTCCTCAGATACAAGTAGACTTAAGTCTATAAAAGCTCATGCTGCCAACTTCTTTCTTTCATTTAGTCTCAAAGGTGCTACAAGATCTCTCTACATACTGATTCTACAACACAGCTATATCTTTGAGGACTTTTGTTTTCATGAATTGATGCTCACCTCTTTAGTGACCTTTGATTTTGTATGGAAGATACAAGAAGCAACTAACCTATGTATACTGTCCTCGGCCATCTCTTCTTATCAGTCTATTCCCATCTTCAATCAAATGACTGAGACACATTGAAGATCCACAGATGTTCTGTTTATCCTATAACATTTTGTGTTAGCTCTTGGTACAACCAGAGGCTTTGTATATCAGTTCTCATCGTCAGTTTATTTTAACCTAATATAAAATGAGAAGGAACAGAAACAAAATCAGAGACTTTGCAATCAGACTGTATGTACATTAATACAAAACAGAACTGGGGTTTTGTACTTCTTATATTTCAGTGATATTGTGCTTACAGCTTCATGAAGCTGTGGGTGATTAATAAGATTGTTTGTAAATCTCATAAATATGCCAAATAATCAAGAAAGTTCATATAGCTGAGTTATTCATGGCTCATTCTATACTGTTAAAAGAGTCTTGATATTTCCTGTCTTTTCTTCCAAGCCCTCCTTTGCTTGTACACTTTTCTTATTCTTTGAAAATGACACTCTCCAAACTGTTGAACAGGCAGCCCCTCTTTGCTTTGTCTTTGGTCCTTATTTTTTGGTTCCATATATTCAGTCTGTTGCTATGTTGTATCTTTCACCCTTTACAGCAAAATACAGCCTAGTCTCTAAATTGCCTTGATTAAAAGTATAGTTTATGTCATGGTCATCTCTTATTTAGCTACAATAATCTTTTCTTCCCTCACTTTTTGTTGTCCTATCTCAGCTGCCTCACTTATACCCCCACTCTCAGGCTACAAAATCATTTATGCCTTGTTCCTCTGACTATGCAATGTTTCTCTTTAAATTCCTTCAATGGCTTGCTGTCTATTCTTCCATAAAATTCCTTGTTACCTTCAGCTCACTCCCTGGCTTTTCCCTACCTCTGTGCACCTCCCTTTGATCACTTTTATATTCCTATCTTTCCCACTACAGTAAAAAAGTATCATTCTTCCTTAAAGCATTCCGCTTTCTCATTCCTGTTGTTTGTCCTTTCAACTGCCACCCAAAACACTTATGCCTCCTCTTATTACATACTCAAAACTTAGCATTTTGTGAGGGCTTTGACCCAAACCTCTTACTCTTCACCCTTAACTGAAGCAATGCCTAATTGTGCATAACAGAAATAAACCATATTCTTTACCCAGCCAGTTCTGCATTTACCTTCAGTTACTTTTTCTGTTTTCTTTTGCTGCACTGAGTTAGAAATTGTAAACTTAGAGTAGGCACATGTTTGAAGTCTGTAAATTATTAATATTTTGATAGTCTTATATAAATAGCTATAGTTTTAATATAACATAACTGAGGTGCATATATGGCATATGCAGACATTAAAAAGTCCAAAAACTCCCAGATTTTGTTTTTGTTCTTTCAGAATTTATTTTGGAATTTATTATCCATCTAAATTTTGTTTATCCCAGAATACTTTCTGTCATCTCTTGGTATGATTAGAGGCTTTTCATACTAGCTCTCCAAGTTGGTTTATTTTGACCCAGTATAAAATCAGAAAGAACAGGAACAAAATCTGAGACTTTTCAATCAGTCTGGGTGCAACATATTGAACTGAGCTAAGTTGCATCTATATTGCACTACACTTGTGGCATTGAAATCTTGCAACCAAATAGTATGTCTGACTATGGCTTTGGTTGGTGCTGTTTGAAATGTGCCCGGACAGATGTTTTGAACACTTTTCATCAAGTACTTATGAGGCCAGGAATCATCTTGGAATGTTCCAAGTAGGCAGTTTACTTTAAGATACCTTATTTTCCTGTGTATAAACTACTTTTTTACCTGCAAAATCTGTGGCTAAAGTGGGGGGGTCGTCCTATACGCCGGATATAAGGATAATGAGGATAAAGGTGCTAAAGCTCTATATTTTGACTGGAAAAATGGGGGGGGGGTCGTCTTATACGCTGGAAAATACGGTAGTTTGAAATTAAACTGAGTCCTTCCAGTCCAGTGCTTAGAGCATTTTCCTCTGGCCTGTAAAGTGTGAATTGTGAAACGGTCTCTTCTCTAATCTAGTGAAGAGAAAATATAGTTGTGAAGTCAAAGAAAGATGCCTGTAGAAGGGCTAGATGTGGATGGCAGGATAGTTAGTGCATCAAGTGAAACATATAGCTGTGGAATATCTCTAAGATTCTCATTAGATGTGAAAATTACCTGTGCTTATATGTGATAATTGAGGCACCTTTTACCTTGCACAAACAATCTACTAACATTGCTCAAAGTATTGAAAAAGTGAAAAGTACTCTGGAACAATTTCAGTTGTTACAATTGTCCCTCCCCATTCGCAGACTTGGAGTCCGCAGTCTCAGTCCTTCATAGATAGCAAGCAGGGAGGGACAAAATGGTGCACGCACCTGGGCGCGCACCGCCATTAAAATCAATGGGGCTTGGATATTTGTGATTTTCCCAATTTGCGGGGTTGTGTGTGTTCTGGAATGGATCCCTCGCGAATCAGGAGGGATGACTGTATCCCCATATTGCAGACTACATATGAGAGGCTGAAAGAGAGTGGCTTGCTGAAAGCTACCTAGTGAATTCATGATATGCTGACAAACATGAAACCAGGGCCTTCCAGGTCATAGTTAATGAGTCTAATTAGTGTGCTGTATCAGCTTACAAGGAATGCTAACATTACAAAATTTAAGAGCTACACATGATCATTTTATACAGCAAAGAAGGACAATCTCCACTATAGCTGTGTTTCCCTTGTAATGTCTTCAATTGTGCAACTATTTTCAGCATCAACTTTATTTTCATATTGCTGGCTGCAATTTCTGTGGCAAAATTGCTGCTGCTTCTTTCTGTGGAAAAGATAGAGTGAAGAAAAGATCTTGATCAGTTAGAAGTGTCTCAGTAACAATTTAGCCTCTCTCACACAGCTGCTTCTTTATAAAACTAATAATTACAGATTTTAGGAAGATAAACTTGTTTATTCCTTTGAATTTGCTTTTCTTTGTATTTTTAAATATATACAATATTTAAAAGATACGAACCCCCTCAGCAGACGAGGGCGTCCAGGACGCCCTGCGCCGGCACGCCACGGGGCCTCAGCCTCCGCATCTCGGCGCACCGGCGGCGTCCCTGGAAGGAGCGCTAAATCAGCGCTCCTTCCTCAAGACAGCGAAAGTGCACCCTAAAAGCGGCGGGCGCACTTTCGCTGTCTTATCCTCTGCAGCGCGTCCGGTCGCTGCGGAGGGAGGTTGCCCCGGAAGCGCCGGACGTGCGGAGGGCCGGCAGCTTCCGGGGCGACCTCAGGAAGAGGAAGGGGCGCCGAACGTGCGGCTGCCCCTCCTCTTCCGGGCCCGGAAGACGACCCAATTAGTCGTCTGCCGAGGCCCTAAATGGCAGATGTTAAATATGAATCATATCAACTGAATTAGGTAGATTTATCAAGAAACAACAGGGAGCATCTGAAGTTAAAAACTGAAAATGGTTAATTATAGTCAGCCCTCCACATCCAAAGCTTCAACCACCTACAGCTTGAAAGTATTTTTTAAAAAATACAAAACTGAAACCTTGATTTTGCCATTTTATACAAGGAACACCATTTTACTATGTCATTGTATATATCAGGACTTGAACATCCATGGATTTTGTTACCCACAAGGGGTTCTTAAACCAAACCCCAGTGGATAACAGTGGTCCACTGTATAGCACTAAAAAGTAGACTGGAGACGCTTGAGACAAAGAATGGGGATGATTAGTTGAACTGTTTTATTTGCATAGCCCAATAATTGTTAAGGTTTAAAAGAACCCCAAACAACCACAATTGTTGGCAGTTGTTCAATAATAAGCACCATTCAGATTGGTTTGATATATTAAAAGGTAAATTAAAACTTTTGCTGAGAAGTACAGTGAGCCTGCCATATTGGTGGGTTAGACACCTGCAGATTAGAGCTCCTATGGATCATCCTGTCCCACATTGGCAATGCTGCATGCTCCTATAGGTGTGCTGACATGGTCTCTCTCACACACACATAATGCCACAAATTGCCTAAGATGGGCTTGAACTCCTGTGTTTTTCCTCATCTGCCAGGGCTCTTGGAACCAAACACCCACAGATGGGAAGGGCCCACTATATTAGTATAGAAAATTGAACATATGAACTTACATTGCATTCTTTAAGGTCAGTCTATTTTGAAATGTGAATCATGTGACTCACCAGTTATTGGACTGTAAGTCACAGCAATTTTAGCCAGCAGAGCCAGGAATGAGAAATTCTGGGAGTTGCAGTCCAACAATATAGGAAGGCATATCAAGCTCCTAGTATGATTGCTACCAGGGCCACCTTTTGGCCTGGGAAGGAGGAGGAAGGATGCAGTTAGAATGACATTCTCTTTTTTTTTGCCTGGGAAGAAGGAGGAAGGATGCAATTAGAATGACATTCTCAAGCCACTTGGTTCATTAGTCCTTTATCTTTCTTTCAGCCCCTTAAGTACAGGATGCCCTGTAACTGGTGAAAAGCTGTTCATCAAAATCCGTATCATTATACCTTGATATCTGTGGCACACTGGTTATATTTTTACTACATTTTTGAAATCAGGCGCCACTAGATGGTGGACATTATGTATCCCTCCAGGTGTTGATGAATTGGAATTCCCATTGTTCTTCAACATTGCCTATGCTGGCTAAGATTGTTGGGTGCTGTAGTCTAACAGCATCTGAAGAGTTCCATTATAATGTCTATAAACACTTTTATTGATCTGTCTTCAACAAAAAATAAATAAATATATATTTCTATGTGGATTTCTAATAGAATATTTCCAGTAAAGAAGTTTTGTCTGCTAGCTTTGACAGCAAGCTTTTTATTTCCTTAGGATCTCCAAACTTGGGTGGATGGTGCTAATGAAAATGGCTTTGTACTTGTTTCATTTGGAGCAGGAGTGAAATACTTGTCAGAAGATATAGCAAAAAAATTGGCACATGCTCTGGCAAGACTTCCTCAGAGAGTTATTTGGAGGTAAGTCTAATAGTGCAAGAGTTATTCGTAATAAATTTAAGGCAGAACATGGGAAGTTTTATTTTCCATGAAGGACCATTTATCTATGGAAACAGTCAGTTTTACTCTTAAGGAAAATGTGGATAGAGCCAAAGGCAAAGGTGGACAGTTCTAGCCTTCTTTCTTCCTCTGACATATCTTTTCATTCTTTCTGTTTGACCTTGTGCTGCATCTTTGAAATACAGCACAAAATCATGGGCAAAAAGAGAGCATGCCAGCCATGTTTCACCAGTTAAAATCTGTTAAAGAGCACTGGAGGCATAGGGCCTTTACAGACTGCCAGAAATAGTGCAAATTGAGGCCACTTTAACTGTCCTGACTCAATGCTAAGGAATCATGGGAATTGTATTTTTTTTCTGGGACTTTGAGCCTTCTCTGCCAGAGAGCTCTGGTGCCACAATAAACTATAATTTCCATGATTCCTTAGCACTGAGCCAGGACAGTTAAAGTGGCCTCAATTTGCACTAATTCTGGCAGTCTGTAAAGGCCCATAGTGGGATTTTCTCTTCACCTGCCAGATGGAGTTGGTTCTGAGCTGGAGGAGAATTGGGGAGAGTTAAGTCTGTGTGCAAGACATTAGGATCTTAAACCCCTCAGCAGCTGTGTGTGAAGAAAAGATATGTGAATTTGCAGCTGCACCCAGTATTGCCTCACTTTCCCAAGAGCATGTCATGCTCTTGTCCAGGGTGTAGGAGCATGCACTTTTCTTGTCACTGCCCAAAACTTTTGAGCTACCAGATCATGCCAATGCCAGAGGCCAGATAAAATTTGGCTCTGGGTTGGATGAAGACCAGAGAGTGCCCACATCTGGTTTAAAGCATGCGCAGCTGTCTGAATATTGGTAAGAGAGACAACCAGAAAATATTTTTCAAAGAAGTAGTGATGTTAGTCTCTTGAAGCATAAAAAGGAAGGAGGGAGGGAGGAGGAGGAAAAAAGAAATGTGGCAGCACCTATAAGTTGTATTTTTTTTTATTTTAGCATGAGCTTTTATAGATAACCAGAAAATATGTGATGTTGGCAACTAGCTATACGAGTGTACTCTGACCACATTATCTACCACCTGCTTTAGTCAGGAGACTTGTTAGCTTCAGTTCAAAAGATTAAAAGGAAGGGTAGATCAAGATAATAGTGGTCCAAAACACACTGCAAAAATAATCCAGCTTGAGATGGCTTTAACTGCCCTGGCTTGGTGCTAGGGAATCCTGGGAATCATAGTTTGTTGTAGTCCCAGAGCTTTCTGGCAGAGAAGGCTAAATGTCTCACAAAATTACAATTCCCAGAATCCCTTAGCACCAAGCCAGGGAATTTGAAGCAGTCTCAAACTGGATTATTTCTACAGTGTGGTTTGGTCCAATGTCAAACAAAAACTATGGAATTGTTTCATGTGCATCCCAACATCCTTTTGTTTTACCATTACAAAAGACATTCCAGTTTTCTTCCCAAGGAATTAGTTAATGTGTTCTACATTGTTTTTTGCCTTTGTGAAACTTAACTGCTTTACATCCATAATTCGTGTAGTTCACTAATCCATAATTAGTGTAGTTTCATTACCTTGGTTTTCATACCTTTTTATAGCACATCTATATATATTATGTTCTCATATATGTCTAGATATCTTAGTTTAACCCCCCTCCCCCCCCCAAAAAAAATAAACTGGGCCGACCTATCCAGGTTCAAAGTAAGTATTGCACTTAATTCGTATCTGAACAAGAACCATCCCCTTTTTTGAGTAGTGTGGCAAAAGGCAAAAGCTCAGTCTGCCCTAAGAGAAGCTAAAAGAAGCATGGACCCCATCTACTCTTTCTGCTGTGGCACCACTTCTGGACCTTTTGAATGTCTTGGTGGGAAAAAGTGGCTGCAGTGGTTCTTTCTTGCTTCCCTTCAAAGGAGCACTGAGAGAGTAGAGAGGGTCAGTGCTTCTTTTAGGTTCTTCCAGGATGGACTAAGCTTTTAACTTAGGGGGGTTGCAGACTGCCAGAAATAGTGCAAATTGAGTCCACTTTTAGGGTTAGGGTTAGTGCTAGGGAATCATGGAAATTGTTTTTGTTCTGAGACATTGAGCCTTCTCTGTCAGAGAGCTCTGGTGCCACAATAAAATACAGTTCCCATGATTCCCTAACCCTAACCCTAACCCTAAAAGTGGACTCAATTTGCACTATTTCTGGCAGTCTGCAACCCCCCTTAGTCTACTCTACTCAGATAAGGGGATGGTTCCTCTTCTGATAAGAGTTAATACTGAGCCTTAGCTCTTGCCTTCATATCCTTTCTGACATGAGAGTGTTTCCTAGACCCATCCCTCGTTGCCTCCCACACACATCACATAGCCACCATTTTCTGTAGTTTCCCTGCTCATCCATCAGTCCTTTAGAGTGAACCCAAACAATTATGGCTGCCATAATTTTATAAGTTCTTAGGCATCGTTTTCCTTTCCTCATCCTTTACATCCTTTCTTACGTATCCCTAAGTTTTTCTCTTATCTTCCCCATGGGTTATATCAAAATCCATCATTTTGGTCTGAAACACTGCCCTTGTCTCTTATAAGTGAAGTCATTTTATACACAAGTATGTATGGTACTTGATAATGTCTTTATTATTTTTTTTTATTTGATTGCTGATCTTTTTATTCTTTGTTCCTTTGGACAGTAGAAAAGCAATTCACAAATTGATAGATAAATAAATATCCTAATTAGAATATTTTTGAAACTGTTTTATCTTGTGTTTTAGGTTTTCAGGAAACAAACCTAGGAATTTAGGTAACAATACAAAACTCATAGAATGGTTACCACAAAATGACTTGTTAGGTGAGTAGTACTGGAATTGGAGTTTTAGGTTGATACTGTATGATATTAAACATAAGGCCTTTGCAGACTGCCAGAAATAGTGCACATTAAATTGAGACACTGCCCTAGCTCAGTGCTAGGGAATCATGGGAACTGTAATTTATTGTGGCACCAGAGCTCTCTAACAGAGAAGGCTCAATGTCTCAGAAAAAAATACAGTTCCCATGATTCCCTAGCACTGAGCCAGGGCAGTGCCTCAATTTAATGTGCACTATTTCTGACAGTCTGCAAAGGCCCATAGTTTAATTACTTGGTATGACAGTGACTGAAAACAAGATTATAGCTGAATTATTGAGCCAGTTGAATCATTGGTTTCTATTAAATAGATTTCTGTCAGCAATTTCTGTGATAGTTACCCATGCTGGATTGCAACAGGCAGTTACTGCCTGCCTTTGCACCTAAAAACAAATGTAAATTATTCACAAATGTGAAACAAATTTGAATTATTCATTGCCATTCTTTTTTCTAGTTATTAGTAATATTGTGTAATATTACCTTAGTAATATTGTGCTGTTAAGAAGGCATACTGTTTTTTGCTATAAAATGTAATGCTGAAATATTTAATATGATTACTGATCAGTGAATTAGTGATTAGTGAATGATTAATGAAACAGGCTATATTACTGCATGTTAGAGTGCATTGCAACAGTTTCTCTTTGTATGTGTTGTATCTATCCACCCTCTTCTTTGGCATCATTAGAGAAACTGAAGTAGCTGATGTTTGATTTGTTATTGCCAACATTTAGAATCAAGGAGACAGATCTTTGATCTCATTTGTAGTTTAAATGCCGGAGGATAAAAGGGTTGGCAAGAAATGACTTGGTTTCTCTGTTGCCTATCAGCAGTGAAAGGTTTTCTAGATCATCTGCAAGGGAAAGGCAGAAGAAGGCCAATGAGAGATGGGAAAGTCATTATTCTAATGTTAAATTTTATGTGCATTTCTATTTCTGATACCTAATACTCTTTTGTATTTTATGATAGATTAGTTCCATGAAAACCTTTCTTGTATGTACCTCACTTCTATAGGTCATCCCAATATTAAGGCATTCCTTAGTCATGGTGGTTTGAACAGCATTTTTGAAACCATGTACCATGGTGTACCTGTGGTGGGAATTCCTCTTTTTGGTGACCATTATGACACCATGACACGAGTGCAGGCCAAAGGCATGGGGATATTGCTAAACTGGAAGACACTTACTGAAGATGAATTATATAATGCACTGGTGAAAGTTATTAATGATCCCAGGTAAGATTTTTTTTCTCCCCCTCCCAGACTTTTACTGATATACAGGCATAAATTTATAAACTCTTTTCTATAGCCATTCATCTCAATGCCTATCCTACATAATATTTGATGATGATAAATTATTTGTCGGAATGACGTAATATAAAATGCCTATTTTTTTAATCTTGTTCTACTGCTTCACAGCTATAGACGACAGGCTCAGAAGCTATCTGAAATTCATAAAGACCAACCAGGCCATCCTGTTGATCGAACAGTCTACTGGATTAATTACATCCTTCGTCATAATGGAGCACAGCATTTACGTGCTGCTGTTTACACAGTCTCTTTATATCAGTATTTCTTATTGGATATTGCTATTGTTATACTGCTTGGTACTGCCTTATTCTGCTACATTTTGGCCAGGATAGCAAAATTCATCTTCAAGCAAAGCAAACATCTTTGGTCCACTAATGAACAAACTACCATTAATGGACATTATCAAAATGGGATTCCAAACGGCAAGTATAGAAGAAATGGTCACATTAAACATGAAAAAAAGGTGAAATGAGCCAGCTACCCAATGTACATTAGCAATGAATCAATTCTATAATTGAATTTTATAGCTGTAACTTAGTCTAACACCTACTTAAAGTAAAACAATAAACAGTTCTAATGCTCCCCTACAGTATGTAATCTTATGCAGTTAAATTCTACAGAACTAAGGAAAATCTTTAGAAAAACAAAGCACAACCTAAAATGCAAAATATATTTTATTCTTAATACTGATTCAGAAAGGTTATTCTGGCACTGAAGTTTTTTTTAGAAGTCTTAATTCTCTGAAGTAATTCAATAAGTATATTTATGTCTTTTCCATTTGTGAATCTAAATGTGTGCATCCCAGATAAAAGCAAGGTTTCCTTTTACTTGCAAAGGCTCTTCCCTTTCTCATAATCTCATTGATATTTTAGCAAAGAGATTTTTGTTTTATTTATCGAAGGTTCAATGTTATCTGACAATGATGTTAATTGAAGTCACTTTTGTGGTGTTGAGTATGGAGCAGTAGACAAGCTATAAATGCAGCCATAAAAATCATATTCTTACAAGATACTGAAGAATATGATCAAAATACCATACTTTTGATATTCTACTTAATTCTGCCTTTTTTCTTCCATTTCTTTAGAGAAAAGGAAATTGCACAAGAATACCGTAAGCTGTAATTTTATATTTATGTATATTTCAGTTTCATTCTTATCTTTCCCCACATCTATAATTTACAACATTTTAAGGATGTTTTATTCCAATAATTAAAAGGGTTGTGTGGATAGAATAGATAGATTTATTTAATAAAAATGAAGCAGATTGAGAGGGAAATCTGTCCTGGGCTCTTTGGAAAAGGATTTTCTTTGTTCCTTGAGCAATGCAGAGTCAAACCACTTTGGAAATTTGTTATAAAGTTAAATGTCGTTGCTATTATATTATTATAATTAAGTACCACCCCCAAACCACAGCGGTTTAGAGGTTCACTTAGTTCTGTCTGTGTTCCCTATGAAAGTCTGGGCCACACAATCCATGTTACATAGTTGCCAACATCAATCCTTTGAATCAAATGAGGCTATCCTTTTGGTCAGTTACTGCTGTCTTTGTAGAGGTTTGATATCATGCATGACATTAAACCTAGAAAACTAGTTAGAAAATTTACTTCTGCCCACACTCATAGCATTCTTTTATGCACAACACTCTTTCAATCACTGTGATCAATACAGGACTTTTCTGGTTTTAAACAGAGAATGGGATTCCAGGGCATTGAAAAAAGATCAGAACTGTCCTGATAAACCAGTGTTGGCAACTATGAGTTTATTAATTTCCATGTCATTCTGTTTACTTGGAATTTGCACTGCACATGTTGTAAGTGTAGACTTTTATTTATTTTCGGTTTCAAATCCCATGTCTGACAGTGGTAGGGGGAAAAGTATAGTGAGTATTGCTTCACTAACATGGGAAGAGTTCTGAAAAACAACAGAATACTAAAATCATTTTCGTACACAGTGACATGATATTTCATTATTATCCCATCAGGAGCCTCTATCTTATAGCAATAAAGTAGTATTGCAAATAAGTTTCTAATATTCAGTACAGGCAGTTGTACTGCTTTCCAGATACTTGAAAAATTGTATTATCAGTAAGCCTGTTAGCTTTATCTTTTTACAGTCCTATCAGTATGTGGTAACTAAAGGAACTCATAGAGGCAATGAGTGGTGGGAGAGTGACAGGACCTAGAGTGTATGAATGAGTTGGTTTCAATGTTTTTCGTATTGAAGAAGCTACACAAGCACTGACCGGATGATTAAGAATAATTTAATCTCCACTGTGATACAACTTAAGCAATAAACATGGATTTAATATAGAAACATGTCGTTGGAATCGAATCTTTATTCGAACACACTTGTGTGCTTATGCATATGCCTACACCCTATATGTGCACAAATATATCTCTGAATTCCCTCTTTGACACCCTGTTTTTGTATGTATTCTCTGTTGTGATGCTATCCCACCTCTTCTCTCTTTTCTTTGTACAAAAAAATTAAGTAGAAGGAGACAGAAGAGATGTAGAATGTCTTGAGACTTATAGTAGTAGAAAGCACCTATCTGCCTGTTAATCCTCCACTAATTTAATAAAATGGGGATAACTTTTAAAATCTCGAATTCAGTATAGTTCTTTGTTTCTAGTACAGATATAGCTGTTTCTTTTTCACACTGTGAGCAATTTTGAGTAGTACCAATTGGCAAGATCTTGTGTTAGCAGCCATATATGTTTCTTGTTGTTACATCTTTGCTATTATGTCTCCTTTTCTTTCTACCCCCACCAAAAACTATGTAAATAGTGCCACTCACACAACAACCATTTCCATGTTGTCAGAGAGCAAGGGGATGAGGAGGCTGCATCAAACTGTTCTTCTGTAGCTAGATGCACTGCAGAAGGCATCTGCAGAAACTTTCAAGGGCCCTTGAGAATTCTCTGCAGATGATTTCTTTGCCATGCAGTCAGTTACTAGAAAATAGCTGAATGCTTCCATGCTCACCTCTGCTCTCATACAACTTGGAAATGGCTATGGTGGGGGCAGTGGGCTGTGCTACTTATAGGGTGAATGGGACATTTTATTTATGGTGTGGTTGGAACAGACCTCTGGTCTGCACAACAATCATGAAAGTGAATAGTGATGACTTAAATCTGATTTGTGCCACCATGATTCACTAACAAGGTGCTAGTTAAAATGAAAAAGTATTTTTGTATTTCTGCACATCTAGTTCTAAAAAATTCCCGCAAGTAGCTAGGTTGGTCATTAGCCATATTTAGATATAGATTTATACTTAGAGTAGATCCATTGAAATCAGTGGGACTTCTATTGATCACCAGCAGAAATCTTGATTTCAATGGGTATCCTCGCATTATAACTAATTGTGAAACCCCCTCTCTTTGTTTTAAGTTTGTGTGATCATTAAGATGATATCAAATACATAAGGTAGACCATGCATTTACACTAGGACACTAGTGGAGTATAGGACTAATTCTCTAACTGTTTTTTTTAAAGTACTTGGATGTGACTTTTAAATCACACTTAAAGTTGGAAAATAGTACCTTTGGTGATACGTATTGCATGATGTCACCTCCTACTTGTTGTGATTTCCAAAAGTGGTTAGAGTGGACCTTTTCATTGATGGGGGAAACCCATCAATAAGTTCCCAATAGTGCTGCTGTGCCATTAGTCCTGAGGTTCAATAAGTTCCTTTTGCAGCAGTTCCAAGATTGAACAGTGACATGTTGTCAGTCTTCCCCTCTCCTCTCTCCCTCACAAACTAGTATTCTTTTCTTTCTTCCTTTTTCACTTTCTTTTCTTTCAATTTTGATTCACTAAACTGCATTGCTGTAACTCCAGAATTGTTTTACAAATATATATTTTTAAAAAACCAGAAGACATGCTGGGTAGGGCAGGGAGGCAGACTTAAGGGGAGTGTAGAAGAGACTGCAAGGAACCACTGATGCCAGAAACAGCCCCAGTCATACTTTTGTGGAGATGTACTATAATGTATGCTCCTAAACCAGTATGTTTGCATTTCCATTTACTAACATGATTGTGAAAGAATGAGGCTCATGTGATAAAGTTGTTAGTTCGTGTGAGGACGGTTTCATTTTCAGGAATCCAGAGCAAGAAGAAGTAAGGGTTTGGGTTTTTAAGCACTCACACATGCTGCACTTCCCATCTTGAACAGATAAGCCAGCAGATTGGTATTTTAAAAAAAACAAACCAGCAAAAATATTTTAATAATACTTGAAATAATGTATTTAGTAGTGCAGGCTGATTGGCCCATCACAGCTACATGTTTTAAAATATCTGGAGAATTGTCCATGCTTTTCAACATTGGTACAATGCTTTGATTGTATTTTCATATTTATACCTTGATACTGTTTTTCCTCCTACAAAAGCATTTTGAGTGCTGTATCCAGATGTTATGAAAAGTAGGTGTAATAAATACAGGATGAGGAGGATTGCACTAATCTTACCTTATGGATTCCATCATCCTTTACACATGGAGGATCAAATTTGTGGACTAGAGCTTCCTTTGTTAACCAGAATGAACAAGAATTAATAAGAATGCTGATTTATAACAGATTTGGACTGTAGAAAAATAAACGGAGAAGGCTTTCATTTTCAGATTATCACCCTTTATATGTAAAAAGTATGGAAATAAACAAAAAGGAGATGGGGGGGTCTTCAAATTTTTACCTTCTTCCCATAATGCCTGAATAGGGCTCATATAATACTCTGATGTCATATAGAAGACATACCAGTCCTGAATCTACTACCTATACAAGATTCATCAGTTGCTTTTCTAAATCTAGGTCAGCTGTAATCATGCCAAATTTTCTTCAGCTGTACATTCATGATAAAACATTGTTTACTTTCTCTCTTGTAGCACCACTCCTAGTTCCTGTGCTTAATGATATACTGATATTCATGTTATTTATTTATTAAAATATTTATATTCTGTCCAAAATCAATTCAAACAGTTTAAAAAGTTAAGAATTTAAAACAATAAAATAATGTAAAGAGTAATGTAAATATGTTAAATTTTAATAGTTTAAACAGTGTCTATGTACATTTGTTGGGAGTGAAACAATTGGAATCCAAAGGTTTTCATAAAAAAAGTTTTAACTTGTGTTGGAATGAAATGATCATCAGCACCAATCATTCCTCCATGAGAAGGATATTCCACAAAAAGGATATTCTACAAAAAAAAAAAAATAAAATAAAAAAAAATGGGACACCATAGCAGTGATGTTCCTCTCTCATATTAGGATGTATTGCTCTCAGAAGTGGGAGACACAGGTGAGCCCTTCCAGCAAACCTCAGTCAAGTATGGATAGGGGGAGAGACTCCTTCAAGTTATCAAGGTCCCAACCTGTATAGGATTTTGAATTCAAAATTGGAAGTCTCTTGGCTATTAGTACAGTTCCTTTAAAGCCAGTGTTATGTGATTTATATACAGCATTTCAGTCAACAGTTTTGTGGCTGTATTTTGTATTAGCTGAAGCTTCCAAGTCATCTTCAAGGGTGGCTCCATATAGAGGGCATTATGTTAATCTCATTAGGAAATGAACAGTGCATAGACTGTTATGTTAGGACATCATTGTCCAGGAAAGGCTGAACAGTGATAGTAGACCAGTAACCACTGGTCCCAAGAGTCTCCAATGACAAAGCTGGATCGGAGAGTACTCTTTAACATAGTTGCTCCCTTATCTTCCTCCTTTAGAGGAAGCCGTTCAGGTTTTACCCAGTTCTTGGATCAGACATTGAATTGACAGAATCCTCATCTTATTGGGATTCAGCTTCAGATTTTTGGCTCATCCAGTCTATTACAGCATTCAGGCACTGGTCCAGCACCCGTACAGCAATAGCTGAGTCTGATGAGCTAGTGCCCAGGAAAGGTTACAGCATATAATCAAAGATTTCACCTCAATGAGCTCTTCATCCCAATAGGCTCCTCTCCACTGTGATTAGCTGAGCAGTATAAAATAGTGCCAACTTCACTACTGCATAGTACTCATGGCAAAGAATTCTTGCTGCTATTTGATGATGCTTTGTGATCTGTGCCACCTATACTTTAGCTGTCAACCAGCCTGTTTCATTGCCCATTGTCAGTTTACCAAGTTGAATTATGGATTCTGCAGTACTGAATTGGGTTCTTAGCAACAGTTGCATAAATGGACCTTTCCATCTCATGAAACCATGTTTTCATCCATATCTCCAGCCCTATCAGCTAGGGAAAGCACTATGAAACATCCTAGAATCCTTTAGAATCCATACATCTCTGGTACAAACCTTCTTAATTTTTCCCACACTCTTGCAGGGAGATTCAAACAAAAATCCATCAGTGATACTTTTATTGGTCAACCAAAATGCACAATACTTCTTCATCAGGCATCATCAAACCAAACAGGAGAAAGAACAATTGGAGATGTTAGATGCCTACATGTTGTTTCA
>CM034708.1:31700336-31712045 GCA_020142125.1 Phrynosoma platyrhinos
GGATTCCTTGGGAAGTCTCCATGTGTTTGCATCAGGAATATTTTGGTAGATCTAGAGGTAAAACAGGGAGAGTCCACTATTGCCAAGTCAAAAGTTTTTGAGCTCCCCTTGATCATATTTCAGCCACCCAAACTTTAAAAAAACAAAACTAAAAAACCCCACAGTTCTAGACTATGTCCTGCTGAATGTGTCAGACCAACAATTTACTGAGACAGCCCCATGCTTGTTATAGTAGCCAAGAAGTCTCAAGCTCCTCTGTAAGTACAACCTTGATGTGGATGTTGAGGCCCCACAGAACCACCATCCTAGCTTCTCCAGCACCACTTCTAAGTCCGTCTTGCTCGGCTGAAGAAGGGAGACTGTTGGGCAGTAAAGCAGTCAGTTTACCAGCAGCACCATTGGTCTGCTCAGGAGATAATATAAAACTTTAAAACTGATGCAAGGTTTGATATATTTCCTTATGAGAAAGATGGCATCTTTATGGATAACAGCAAGTCCCCCCTCCGACTCTTTTGTACCTAACCATGAAGAGGACAAACTGTACTGGACTACTCCACTATCATTGCAATGCCTGCTAGGTCAGCATCTTCATCCACAATCAAGTCATGATTGATTGTTTTATCAGCACAAAGTATTTACATCCAAACTCTTAAGCAAGGTAAGCCCAAAGGTGATTTGTTTCTGCTTGGCTAAAAAGTGTTTTTGAATGCCCAAACTAAAATAACTGTTTAGGGGTGTGTCTAATAGAGTATTACTGATCAAATATTTATTTCACTTATAACCTATCTGTTCCCTAAGATGTTCAGAGTCATATATATTTTACTAAACCTTGGCAGGTTTAGTAAACCTTTACTAAACCGTTTTTACTAAACCTTGGCAGTGAACAGATCTGAGAATTAGTGAGTGGCCTAAGATCATTCAGGCCTGAAACAGATGGGCCAAAAATGCCACCTTTGGGCTGATCTGGGGGCGTGACATTCAGATGACGCACACCCTCAGATTGGGCCAAAGATGCATTGCAGCTGTTTAAGGCGGCCCAAACTCACCCACAAAAGAAGTGCTCCTTGTTGACGGTCCATTGTGGACTGTGGTGGCCACTAGCCTTGGGACAGCCGCGTCTGGTCATTGTGGTCCTGTGCCGCTCAGGGCATGCTTGCAGTTGGAGCAGCCAGAGACCGCTCCGAGTTGACTATCTACTTGAGGCCTCAGTGAGTTTTGTGCTTGGGAAGGATTTGAATCTCACCCTTTTCAGTCCTTGTCCAGTTACTGAACCTTGCCTTTCCCAGCCTCTTAAGTTACATTTTAATTCCCATAATTCTGCAAGCATGGAGATGGTGGAAATAGTTGTTGTCTTAACACATCTTAAGGGTACCACCTTGGTGACAGCTTATCTACCTAAAGCAAATTAGCTCTTGTAAATCTGGATATTAAGGAATAGTGACAATTCTAGTTCAATATACCAGAGCTGCTGTTTGGATGGCTGCCCAAATTCATTCTTTGAAGGAATGGATCTACAGTTGCTGAGTAACATCATGGTTTTTAGTAACAGGATAGAATTTTGCCTTTGTCTAGTTTTTAAAACCGTATCTGCTCCTGCTGCTTTGTTGCAAGCTGCATATTCCTCATTTCTTAATTGTGCTCTAGGAACTAATTTAATAAGAAATGGTGGTCTGTCTGAGGCCACAGCATGAGTAATTTATTTGTACTTTTAGATAGATTTGTCATTTGAGAATTTTATCTGCTGTGATTCATATCTTATAAAATGATTCCCACTATGCTCATTTTTAAAACGACCTGTTCATTATTGATAACCACCATGTTCATTTCTTTAGAACTGGAAAGGCAGGATAGATATCCTTGATGTTTGATACATTTTCATGAAGTACATAAGCCCCCCCCCAAACAAAAGCTGGAGGGTGCGGGAGGGTATTTCTTTATATACTTAAACACCTCATCGAGTTACAACCAGTTCATGAGAATAATACAGCCATCTCACAGGCTCTGAGAGGTAGACCTTTATTGGCCTACAGATAGCCTCCAAAACAGTTACAACAGGATACATAGCATGGATGGCAATACAAGGCAAGACCTTGATACAAACCTAGAGGCCAACTCTGTCCCCAAATCTACTCTCGAAGCAGTATTACAGGGGCCAATGACATGACCAACAACATTGGAGGTATATTTAGTTCTTCCAATGTGATGTATGCCATTCTATGTCAGCAGTGCACCTCTATACTCTGCATTGGACAAACAAGATGGACACTCTTCAGGAGAATAAATGGACATAAATCTGCCATTAAAAACATCGATACCCCAAAACCAGTTGCAGAACATTCCAATCTTCCTGGACATACAATATGGGATTTAAAGATAACGGTTCTTGAACAAGGAAATTGCAAAGGAAAACTAGAAAAAGAAACAGCTAAATTGAATTATATTTACAAATTTCAATCAATGAACAGGTATGAACAAAGACAATGGTTTCATGGCACTCTGCATATATTTATACAGAAGTCTTCACTACAGTACCAAAAGGAATTTTCCTAGAGGAAGTTTTTAACCCTAGGAAACTGACTTTTGGTAAGCAGATCTATTTCATCCACATGTCAGCACTAACTGAGCACTGTAAAGATCAGAGAGACCTGTATCACCTTGCTTGTCCCTTTGAAAATTTAGGACAAGTGTCGTGATTTTAGTTCTTCTATATACTATTACATTCTATCCCACTCATACTACTGTGTAAATATAATTTATACCTGAGCGTTTATTATCTTTCTTTACTGCATCTGAAGAATTGGATTTATATCCATGAAAACGTATGCAAAAATAAAAGCCAGTTAGTCTTAAGTGGCTCAGGGATGCAGCGGCTCAAGTGATTAAGATGCTGACTCTGTTGATTGCAAGACTGGCAGTTTGAGGCCTTGGTGCTGCATGATGGGTTGAGTTGCTGTCACTAGTCCCAGGTTCTCCCAACCTAGCAGTCCAAAAGCATGCAAATGCAAGTAGATAAATAGGTACCACTTTGGTTGGAAGGTAAATAGCATTCTGTGCAATCATGCTGGCCATATGATCACAGAGTAGTCTCTGACAACGCTGGTTCTTCGGCTTAGTAACGGAGAAGAGCACCCCCCCCCCCCGTGGTCCAACATGACTTGACAACCTTGTCAATGGGGAATACCTTTACCTTTAGTCTTAAGTGTACAGTCAGCCCTCCTTATCCACTGATTTTTTTTTTTTTATCCACGGATTCAATCATACATGGCTTGAAAATATTCAAAAGTATAAATTCCAAATAGCAAAACTTGATTTTTGCCATTTTATATAAGGGACACCATTTTGCTATGCCATTGTTTGAGAATCCACAGATTTTGTTATCCATGGGGGTCCTGGAACCAAACCCCAGTGGATAACAAGGGTCCACTGTACTGCTATTATTGTGGGGTTTGTTGTTTTTTTGCTTTCCCTTCTTTCTTTTTATCCTTCCTCCAGGTGTGTGTCTCCATCTGCTGTCATTAAAGCAAATGAGACTGAGGCTGACTGAATCGAAGGCTTCTAATGTAATATTTTGTGAGCAAGATCTGTGTTACCGTCCTCAAATTATGTGAGGAAAGTCTGAAGGATTCTACAATGAAATCCACAAACCCTAGCCTGATCACTCTAAATTGTTGCTAAACAAGTCCACTGTACTTGAGTAGCCTTCTGCAGACAGTAGATGTGGGGGCTGGACTCTCTCTGTCTACCATGTATTTCCCCAAATTACTAGCTTGAATACCCATCACTGGTGAGGGAATTATGATACTGCTGCTATCATCACCATGCTATCATGTGATTTTACTGCTTCAGAAAGCAAGACAGGGACTACAAGTCATTCTAAATGCTTGCATTATTTCCTTCATTAATCTTCACCGGCTGGTATCCCTCTGATATTTTGACTATAACTCCCAGAATTCCTGACTATTAGTTAATCTGACTGGGGTTGATGGTAGCTGAAATTCAAAACATTCAGAGGATGGCAGGTTGGACAAGGCTGATTTAGGGGGGTTGCAGACTGCCAGAAATAGTGCAAATTGAGTCCACTTTTAGGGTTAGGGTTAGTGCTAGGGAATCATGGGAATTGTTTTTTTTTCCCCCTGAGACATTGAGCCTTCTTTGTCAGAGACCTCTGGTGCCACAATAAAATACAGTTCCCATGATTCCCTAACCCTAACCCTAAAAGTGGACTCAATTTGCACTATTTCTGGCAGTCTGCAATCTCCCTTAGATGGCTAAACTTACCTCTATTTCCCACCGTGTGCAGCCAAGTGCCATTACAAAGTATTTACAGCTATAAATTATTGCTCACTAACAGAATAAACACTCTTTTAATCCTCCTTTCCAACACATTGCACAGATAGAGTTTTGTTTAGCTGTGTTGCTCACAGGACGCTCAATGATTCAGTGAGGATTCTGTAAATGCAAGCAGCGGGGAGGTGGGCATATAATCACAAGTTGCTTCTTTCATTTGTAGTCTCTTCATTCTGATTCAAAGACCTAGAGCATCATAGGAAATATGGAGGTAAGAAGAACTTGTTTTCATATAGAGTGCCTTGCAGAAGTATTCAGCCTCACTTTGACTTTTCTTCTTTCTAGTGTGTTACAACCTGGAATTGAAAGGAATAACTAGCAGTTTCATTTATATACCACTTCATACCACACTATGCAGTTTATAAGCGGTTTACAACTGTAAGCTAATTGCCCCCAACAAGCTGGGTACTAATTTTAGTGACTTTGGAAGGATGCAAACCTGTTGAGCCTGAGCCCTGGCAAATATTGAACTCACAACCTTGTGGTTTGTGAGTGAGTGGCTGCAGTACAGGTACTTAAACAGGGCTCCTGGTTCCAAAATTGATACTGCTTGATTTTGGAAGATATTCAACTCTGTAAAGGTCAAAATACTTTTATTGTGATACAACTGTCAGTAATGAAAAGGAGACTTGGTTGCATAATATTATTGTGGCACATAATAAAAAGCTAAGCCACTGCAAAGGGACATTGAGGCAGACTTTTCCTCAGCCGTGGAACAGACATTGAAGACATCAGAACTTTTTACAGAATTGGAAGAATCAGCATAAGTCACTTGAAAACATAATTTCTCTAATAGATTAAGTGATTTTCCCCAATATGAGGATGGATGTATCTGTTCTAATCTGGATCATTCTAAAATCAACAAACTTCTCTATTCATATTATGAGAATGTTTCACTGACTTCTTTTCCAAAATACTTAGTTGCAGTGGTTTAACTCTTTAGTTAGCTCTCACTATAGACAAACTAAGCAAGCACTTCTGAAAAGCCTATCAGTATGCAGGTTCTCCCCTGAAGTTCATTCTGGGAATAAAATGTCTTTCTTGTGGTTCTTTTCCTTTATATGTCTATCTCTGGCTTCTTCTTTAAGGTGCCAGAACTTTTGGAAAGTTTGAATACATTTTTCATTGATGCGGAAATCCCCTGCATATAGTGGGTGGCATGATGCTGGAGGAAATACCACTCAAGAGCCTGAACTCTCACTAGTTCTTTACTGAGGCTATTGTACGTTTATCATATCATGAGCAAACATAACTCATTGAAAAAGGTAATAATTCTGGGAAAGTTGAAGGTTGTAGGAAAAGAAAAAGGCCAAATTACAGATGGATTGTCTCAATCAAGGAAGCAATAGCTGTGGGTTTGCTAAACCTGAGCAGGATATACTGGATGTCTCTTGTTCATAGTATTGTCATAAGTCAATGACTTGCAATTCAGCAACTGATTCACTGAATTTGCTGTAGGTGGAACTAGCAGTTGGATTTAGATCTATATCTATTTATGCATATGTTTAACTGTTCTGTTTTATCATACTTTTCAGGAATTTGTTGTTTCCTAAATATTTGACACATGGTGGAGAGGTAGTAGATAATCAGGAAAAAAAGCAATAGAAATTTTTCAAGGCTAGAACAAAATGAGAAATTAGAAGGACACATTTATATCAAGTTCACATTGTTCTTCCATTTCTGGTATTCTTGTACTGAAGAGCAGTTGGTGGTTTCTTTTTCCTCCCACTGATGGATGGGGTCAACATCTCTCCCCCCTTCCTGAATGCCTTGCGCAATAGGCAGTAGGAGAGATTGAGAAAAGGGGTGTGCTCCTAGAAACAGTTGAGGAATGGAGCAGTTTGGTCTTCTGCTTTCTTTGATGTTAATCCTATAAAGCAGAAGATGTAGCATTCCACTTCTTCCCTTGGATGATGATGGAGGCAAATGTGTGCTTCCCTTCTGCTTTTCAGCTTCAGGGCAAGATGATGCATAACGATACCAGTTTATGTTTGCGTAGAATGACTAATTGTGATACTAGGCATCATAAACTTACCATGTTCCAAAGGTTTACATTAACAGTGTATGTATACTTAAGGTCACTTTCCTGTTTCTTGAGTTTCTTGCCCTGTCACATTGCAGATTACTTTTGAAATGGAGGGAGTTTTCAAAGTCAACTTGTCTTATCAGGTGAATTGGTAAAGGGAAAGTCATGAGAAAATCACTGGGCATGTGACTCCAAGCTCAACACTGTTGAGAATATTTCTTTTAATTCACTCATTGTGCATTATATACTGTTTCTGGTTATGATTGGAGTTTAGCAAGGCCCATCAGATGGACTTGACATTGTTGATATGCCAGTGCGACTGATCAAATAATAGTTGTTGTATGCCTTCAAGTTGTTTCTGACTTATGGTGAACCTATAATGAGATTTTCTTGGCAAGATTTGGTCAGACGGGGTTTGCCTTTGCCTTTCTCTGAGGCTGAAAGAGTGTGACTTGCTCAAGGTCATCTAGTGGGTTTCCATGACTAAATGGGGAGTCAAAACCTAGTCTCTACAATCATAGTCCAGTGCTCATGCCACTATATCACACTGGTTCTCGAAATATAGATTGCAAAAAGAAATCAAAACAGTAGAGATGCAATTCTCTTATATCCCTTTGCCTTTTGCCCTTTGTGTGTGCAGCCTTAGGATGCCAAAACAATGTGCAATAGAAGCAATATTTGTTTTTAAAAATATTTTTATTATATAAAATACAAAAAATGCATACATACATACATACAAAGAATACATACAGATATTCCTGCATATAAAATAAACAATACAATACAATGCAAATACAAGCATTATACAAACACAAATCTATTTGTTTAATTGAATAGTTTCTGAATTTTTCCTTCCAGATTGACTTCAACTTATATAAATAATAATTAAACTGTTTCTTTCTAACTGAAATGTCTCCAAGGACTACCATATTTATTTATCTTACATTCCAACATTAATCTTTATTTACATTCAAAATAATTAACCACTTCACTATAATTGATTTCTAAAAGTAACCAAATTAATCTATAAAAGCTTTTGCTTATTTGATAATCTCAAATTAATTGTTGCTTATCTTTTGATTCCTTAATATATCCAAATCCTCTTATCTAGATCTTTTGCTTATTTATAATAACCATTTTATTTCTTATTCATTATTATTTGTCTTTATTATTTCCATAATTCCTTACCAAGGCCCATTGTTTTTCTATCATATCATATCTGCTGGTTTATTCTGGATTAATGAATCTTGTTTAAATTTGTTTTATTTAAATCGGTTTTAACAGAGATCGTATTTAATATATTTTTAATAGGGGGTATTATTGTTAATTGCTGGGATTTGTATATGTTTTTTAACTGTAATCCACCTTGATTGCTACCGTAAAAGGTGGGGTAGAAATCAAATTATTATTATTATTATTATTATTATTATTATTATTATTATTATTATTATTATTGCTGTTAGGATATCCATATTCATCATCTCTCTTAATTGTACTACTCACTCTTCCATACTTGGAGTTTCCTCCCCCCCAATATTTTGCATATATAATCCTAGCTATTGACACAATATATAGCAGTATTCTTCCAAATTCTTTTTCTGTCCTCTTTTCTATTCCATGAATCATGTTTAACAAAAATAAAAATAAAAAATAAATCTGGGTTGATTGGTATTTTGACTTGTCATATTTCCATTATTTTTCTATAAATTTTAGCCCAGAACTTCTTTGCTAAGTTGCATTCCCACTACATATGGTGAAATATTCCATCACTTTTTGACATTTTGTAGTTCCAGTCTTATACATCGTGTTTATATTGGGTTTATCCATTGAGTTGGATACAGATACCATCGATGCATCATTTTAAGAGAATTTTCTTTTAAATCTTGGCATAGGGTAAATTTGTGGGTTAATCGCCATGTTTTCCCCCAATGTTCCAGTTGAATGTTCTTTCCCAAATCTTGAAACCATTCTTTCATTACACGTTTTATTGTTTCTTGTTCTAAGCTTCTTCCTTTGAAAAATTTATAATATTTTGATGTATGATGACCTCCTTTATCTGTTATTATTTTATCTAGTTCTGTCTTATTTTCTTTAAACTCTTCTTTTCTTCAATCCATATTAAATCTGTCTTTCAGTTGCAAGTAAACATACCAGTTGTTGATTAATCCTCCCTTTTCTAATTGTTCTTTCAATTTCATTTTATATTCTTCATTTCCTTCTTGTGTTATAATATCACTATATCTTATCCATGGCATGTTACTATTCTTACTTCTGTATAAAAAAGGCTTCCTGAGGTGACACCCATAGTGGTATTTTTCTATAAAATTGCTTTTTTTATTTTTATCCATATTCTAAGTAATGACTTCCTGATGTAATGAGTTTCAATGTTTTGGTTATTTTTAACTTCTCATACCACAAAAAACATGCCATCCAAATTCAGTATTATCACTTTCTAAACATAGCAAGTTTTCATTTTCGAGCTTTATCCAATCCTCTGTTCAGGTCATACAATTGGTGTAATAATATAGTTTTAGATCTGGAAGGGCAAATCCTCCTTTTTACTTTGATTCTATTAAACTGGACATTTAATCCTCAGTTTTTTACCCTGCCATAAAATTTTACTCAATTCCTTTCTCCATTTATCTATACATTTCTCATTATGGATTATCGGTATATTTCTGGAATTTTGGAAGAACACTGATTTTGATTAATGAAATTCTCCCTAGGAAAGAAACTTGTAACTTTGACCAGTTGTTTAGATTTTTGGTATTTATTATTTTCAAAGAGATCTACATTTCTCTTTGTTATGATTATTCCTAGCTATTTTATTTTATTTTATATTTTAAATTTCATTTTTCTTTGTAATTGTTCTTTCTCTTCTCCAGACATATTCTTTGTCATTATTGCTGTCTTGTCCTGGTTGATTTTACATTTTTTAAAAAAGCAATAGAAGCAATATTTGGCTTATTTTCAAGCTATTTCAAAGAGGATGATTATTAAGCAAGGGAAAAAAAATGTGTGTTTATAAAGGCCATGCTGAAAGTTGAGCTGCATGTCTATAATACAGGAAAGAAGGAAAATTGTGATGGTCATAAAAAAGTAGGACACTGGTAGAATGGAAAGAAAACATTTCCATGTACAAAAGTACAGAATGTAGTTATCAGGTAAAGGTAAAGGTATTCCCTGTTGACAAGGTTGTCAAGTCATGTCCGACAATAGGGGGTGGTGTTCATCTCTGTTGCTAAGCTTGAAGAGCCAGCATTGTCAGAGTCGACTCTGTGATCATGTGGCCAGCATGATTGCACAGAATGCTATTTACCTTCCCACCAAAGTGGTACCTATTTATCTACTAGCATTTGCATGCCTTCGACCTGATAGGTTGACAGAAGCTGGGACTAGTGATGGGAGCTCACCCCATTATGTGGCACCTGGGCCTCAAACTGCCAACCTGCCAATCTTGCAATCAACAGAGTCATCGTTTTAACCACTTGAGCCACTGCATCCCTTATCAAGTCATCAAGACAGTTATAATATAATAACAGTAAGAATTCTAGATGGTATGTGTAGCTCTGGAAGCAAGTTGTCTTACCCACACAAGGCAGTTGCCATGGTCTAACATCTAACCTTTGCAAAAGAGGTAGAAGCCCTACCCTTTCATTTACTCAAGCTTTATTTTCAGTATTAATTCACTCTTTGTATGTTAGAATCTGTGGGGGGGGGAGGATTGGCACTATAAGTAGTCCCAATGAAGTGGCTGACAAGAGACAGAGTGTTGTCATGAAAGGGGAAGCAAACAGTTACATACTTTTCAAAGATATAGCCGTGTTAGTCTGTAGAATCAGTACATAGAGAGATCTTGTAGCACCTTTGAAACTAACTGAAAGAAAGAAATTGGCTACGAAATTTCTACTGAAATTTCTACTGAAAGAAATAATTTAGCTACGAAAGCTCATGCTGCCAATTTCTTTCTTTCAGTTAAGGGCTGAACAGACCGACACTTTAGGCCAGCCTGGGGCAGAGTGGGGGCATGGCAACAGCATGCCAGCCACCCCAAATCTGCCCTCACGTTGTCCTTATGCTGTGTGGCCCACCACATGGTGGCAGGCATCAGGGTGCTCCCTTGGTGCAGCGTTCACACATGCTGCGCCAAAAGGAGTGGTAAAAAGCTGCTGCTGCCACAGCAAAAGCAGATTTTTGCTGCTCTAAAAAGGAGCAGCATTTGTCAGCTCTTTTTAGAGCAGTAAACCCCAGATCAGGGCCATGCCATGTGGTTGCTGTGGCCCCGATCCAGCGAGCAAAGGGACATCACAGAGCTGCTTCTTTGGGGCAGTCTGTTTAGACCCTTAGTCTCAAAGATGCTACAATTTATGTACTTTAGTTAGCATTGCATTTTTAAAGGCTGGGATAAGGAGACATATTTGTTGGATTTTCTGCCTTAGCTAGCAAAATAATTGGATTGGCTTTGAGTTCTATTCACCTTTGTCTCTATTTCCTAGTTTTCCTTAGGCAGCAAAATGCTTTGGGGCAGCTATAGATGCAGAGTGTTTTTGAACAAGTAGCTTTCTGATGTGATCGTGGTGTGATATAATGATTTTGCTAATCTAGTTCAGCATATTTTAAGTTTTCAGTTGAGATCAGCCACATACCTGAAAAAGATTGTTTTTAGAATTTGAAAGGGATATTTCATCCTGTATATTCATTTTCTTTTTCTTTTAGAGTTTTGAGGGGAAATAAAAAGGATCTTGAACTGAAGGATCTCTGAAGATGCCAGCCACAGATGCTGGTGAAACGTCAGAAAGAAACTTCTAGAACATGGCCACACAGCCCGAAAAACCCACAAAAAGCTAACAATCTTGAACTTCTTCATGTCTATATACAGCCCATCCTCCCCAACCGTGGACTTGCCATCTGCAGATTGAAGCATCCGTGAATGTTAAGCCCCATTTCCACAATGGGCAGGGAGGGGGATGAGCACATGGTTGCAGAAGAGCACTGGTTTCATTGGAAAACGATGGGACTTGAGGTCCTGTGGGTTTTTCCATTGGCGGGGTGTGGTGGGATGTAGAACAGAACCCCTTGTGGATGCTAAGGGTAATGTGTATTTGTAAGAGCTGTCCTTAAGTAAACATTTCAGTAAAGAGATTTGTAGGAAAGTTATAGTCAGTTCCTATCAAATTGTTGTTTGTTTGAGCAAAGATTAACCAATTACTAAGTAATTATTAAAAGAGAAATGCTATCTGTAAACAGAGCTATTTTATTAACTCCTGGGCTTTCTTTTATATGCAAAAGAGTTAGAATCATAGAATCATAGAATTGGAAGAGACCACAAGGGCCAT
>CM034708.1:31716521-31785230 GCA_020142125.1 Phrynosoma platyrhinos
GAACGGAGTGTGCGGGGCGGATTATGTGGGGAGAGGCGGTCCTCCAAGAACAAATAAGATTTGTTTAGCAGGATTTATTCTTGACAAACCCATGTTGGCTCCTACTACTCACTGATTTATTATCAAGATACTTGCAGACAGACTCCTGCATAATCAGTTCTAATATTTTTCATGGCATTCTGGTCAGGCTGCTTAACCTGTAGTTTTCTGCATCTTCCTCTTTGCTTTTTTTTTTTTTTTTGAAGAAAGGGACAATGTTTGAACATCTCCAGTACTCTGGAACCTCATCCAGTTTCCAGGATGATTACTTGTGTAGATTTCTGTACAAGTCACTTTGACTTTGATGTATAATGCTACTCTCCCTTCATCTATTCTTTTTGAAAAGAATATATCCCCCAATTGTTATATTGCAATCATGAGAGTCATCCCACCAAGACTGTAATACCTAAAAAATCATATTTACCTTCCTGTACTAGGATTTCAAGGTTATCTTGTTTGTTCCCCAAATTTTGAGCATTGGTGTATACACATCTAAAGCATTATTTGCTCTCATGTTTTATTCTAGTAAGTGGCATACCCTGATTTGGTGTCATCCGGTGTGGGAGGGAGGCTTCTGGGGGGTGGGACCTCCAGTGCACACGTGGCATGGGAGCATACACAAGTGTGCACCGGGAAATCACATGTGTGGCCCTGCAGCAGCCCAGAAAGCCCTGTGGCACCAGGAGAGGGCCTGGAAGCCTGCGGCAGCTCGGTGAGCAAGCCCAAGGCCCTGAGAAGGCCCCTCAGGGGTGAGGGACCGAGCGGGTGCCACCTTCTCTTCTATGGTGTCACCACCACCACCACCCTTCTGGGATGTCACCCAGTGCAGTCCGCACACCCCATCCCCAGTGACGCTACTGATTCTACATTTTACTTTGGCTTCCATTCTCTCCTTCAGCTTCTCTGAAATTCACATTCTTGCGTCTGAGCTTGCTTTTGGACAGATGTTTAACACCCCCCCTAGGATTTGGTTTAAAGCCCTCTTGATCACATTCACCATGCCTTTGTCAGAGTCATGTTTCCAGAAGATTGAAAACAATGGCAACAATAATCCAAATAATATTTATTTACTATTAAGTCAAATTTATTTTTAAGACTCTAAGGTATAATCAGCTTTGCAATAGCAAAGCTACATGGTGAGTGTTAAGAATGTAATCCCATTCAAATTCTAATAGTCTTGACTCTGTGGCCCATTTTTGATACTTTGGCTGAGATATCAATTTCCAAAGGATAATGGCTGATCTGAATGTTCACATTCAGGTTTTAATATTCTTTATCTCAAGTTATGTAAATTGGGGAGTCTGTCTGTCCTTCTCTGGAATTTCCTAGCTTGACAAGAAGCTAAAAAAGTCTGAAAAAAAACTGGCATGTCTCTTAAAAGAAACTGGAAAAATAAGCACTTGAAGTTTTCGGAAAAGGGAGTTTGTTTCAAAAGAAGACAACTTAAAAAAAACTAGAACTCTGCCCTCACACTTTATTTTGATCATTTTTTAATAATGATTTTATTTGGGATCTGGGAGGAGAGGACACGAGTAACAAATAACCAAAACCTTTAAAATGTTATCTGAAGTGCATTTACATGGGTGTAAGTCCTGTTGAACTCTGTAACATTTGGACAGATATGTATCAGATTAGGTTGTTAACCAGACGTCCAGGATTCATCAAATTGTTTGTCAAACCAGCAAACTGAGGGAAAGATTCCAAAGATTATGTGCTACAAGACCCTCTTGTAAAAAATGTGTGAAAAATGCAAAAACAAAAACAAAACAATATAATTTGGTAAATTGCAATGTTGTGAGTTAGACTTATGATTGTGTGTTTCCTAAAAGTCAGCATAGTGTAGTGGTTTGAGCATAGGACTCAGACTCTGGAGACCAGAGTTCAATTTCATGTTTGGCCATGGAAACTCACGGGGTGAGTATCTGCCCTAGAAGACTTTGTGATAGGTTTGCCTTAGGGTCATCATAAGTCAGAAATGACTTGAAGGCACACAATAACAACAACAGCAATGTTTCCTATTCATATTTACAATCGTGGTACTTTTGCCATAACCATAAATGCCCTTGAAAGGTAAAGGTTTTCCTTTGACATGAATTTCTAGTCATAACTGACTGTAGGGGCTGGTGCTCATCTCATTACTAAGCTGAAGAGCCAGCATTGTTTGAGGACTACTCTGGTGGTCATGTGGCCAAGCATGACTGCTCCTAATGTCCTAATGTCATTACCTTCCCATCAAATTGGTACCTATTTATCTACCGTACTTGCATTTGCATGCTTTTGAACTGCTAGGTTGGCAGAAACTGAGACTAGTGACAGGAGCTCACCTCACCATACAGCACTCAGACCTCGAACTGCCAACCTTCTGACCTTATGATTGTCAGAATTAGTGTCTTTAACCACTAAGCTACCACATTCCCTGAAACCCACCTTAAAATCCAGTGAGCTGTCCCAAGTGACAAGTTGTGTAGCACTGGTGAGCAGGATGCCGCAGGATGATGTGACCAGCTTTCTTCCACCAACAAGCAGCATTGTGAGGAGCAAAAGCAAGGACCCCCCTATTGCAGCTCTTTTACACCATTGCTTACTGATGGGAGGGGATGATCATACTATCTTTTTGCAGTCCAGTCACCAGCACCACAGAACTCCATTGTTTGGTGTAGCTTTTAAGGTGAGTTTCAGGGATCACATCATGAGATGGTGATTGCCACATGCTGTTGATTAGTATTTACTTCCAACAAATATCCATGTTTATAGTGAGGATAATTTTACTACACATCAGAGGAAGTCTGGTGTGTGGAGTGGAATATGGTGAAGTAGAATTCTACAAATGTGGCTGCCTGCTACAGATGATGTTTCAGATGGCTAAATTCCCTAAGTGGCTGTTATGTATATCATGTTTCCACCTGAAAAAGTAGGGTGTCTTTGTCCCAAACATCTTGATGTTCAAGAAGCAGACATATCATATTCTTCGGCAGTTACATAAATAAGAGCATTGCTATTGCATTTCATCCCTTATGGTTTTAGAACAAGGACAAGATCATGTTAAGGTGAGTGATGGTTTGAATATTTCCTTACCAAGGTATTAGGTGAACTTTATTTGTTGGCACCATTGTCACAAAATAATTGTTCTTCTCCTGGTGTATATCTTTTTTACTCTGAAGAGAAAACAAACACACAAGATTATTTGGATTCATCCAAGTTTCTACACAATTTACTGCAAGGCTGAGCAGCTGAGGTGGGTCAATTTTTGGCCATCCTATAAACTGCTATGGACCACAGGCCCTCTTTTCCCTCATAACTGTCAATGACAATCGGGTCACTTCCAAATTTTACATTTTACATTTTTGAGACATCTTAAGATAAAGGGAAACAGAGAATCTTGCCTCCTGGAGGCATTATTTTCCATTTCCTGCAAAGATGGTTTATAAGGGATGTGGAAGACACTAGGACCACACAAAAGATCTTAACAAGGCAGATAGGAAACGATTGGTCCATCTAACTTAGCATGGTTAATTTTGACTATCATCAACAACCCTTCAAGGTTTCAGACGAGATTATTTCTCAGCCCTGACTGTGAAGTGGAATATAATTAGCTTTCTCTTTAGCTTTTACTCATTGCTGTCTCTATTTTTAGTCAGAGTGAAGCAGCTGCCTCAGGAAACAGATACTTGGGGGGGGGGGGTACCAGCTGCTCCCTCAATGTTTCTCTGAGCTCCTCAAAGCCATGCTCCAGCCCTCATGTGAACTGCAGATATATTTGTGCTGCCAGAGTTCATGTAAGAATCATTAACTTTGATTTCATACAAGGAGAGGGAGGAGGGGAGTGTTCTTTTTCTCCTGCATCAAAATATTTTCAGCTACTCCTACACACTTTCTCCATGCACAGATTGGCTATGAGTTAGGGTTAGGGTTAGGGTCTGATCTTAGAAGCAAAGCAGGATCAGGTGGGGGATTACCTACTCAGGTGGGGGATTACCAATGAATACCAGGTGCTGTAGGCTGTATTTCAGAAGAAGGAATAGCAATACCACCTCCTGAGTATTCCCTGCCTAAGAAAACTCTTACGAAATTAGAATCATAGAATTATAGAGTTGGAAGAGACCACAAAGGCCATCCAGTCCAACCCCCTGCCATGCAGTCCAACCCCCTCCCAATTAAAGCATCCCCAACAGATGGCCATCCAGCCTCTGCTTAAAGACCTCCAAGGAAGGAGACTCCACTACTCTCTGAGGGAGCGTGTTCCACTGTCGAACAGCCCTTACTGTCAGGAAGTTCCTCCTAATGTTGAGGTGGAATCTCTTTTCCTGGAGCTTGCACCCATTGTTGCGGGTCCTAGTCTCATAGGGTTGCCATACACACGTGGTTGTGTGGGCAGAGATAGTTTCCCACTTGCATGGTAGAGTCAGTGGGGCACAATCCCACTTCTTCCAAGCAGAAACTTTTTTTTTTTTTGGCTATTGTCTTCTGCAACAGTTTCCAAAAGTACCAGAAAAACACACACACACTTAGATATGGTTATAAATTATTTTATTTCTGCCACTGGCAAAGAAGTAGATCAATTTGGTCTTTAAGTTGCCTTTAGTGTTTGTAGAGAGCTATCTCTCTGCCTTGAATAACAACCTTATGTCATCAGTGCACAGCAGTAAAGAAAAATCACAGCAACTATGTGTGATACATGGAATTCATTATGCCTTCCTATCTAGACGATTTCTTCAAACTTATCTTGAACAACACAATCATTTGTATTTTCATTCAAAACACGACACATTAAACATGGTCTATTTAGCTTTCAGCTGTAATGTTTTGTGCAACTTCTGTTGCTCATAGCCAGTTATTTCTTACGACTCAAAGCTTGTTGTGCTACTCTTTAATAATAATCCAATCTCAATCCATTTTACCATTTATTTAAATCTTATTAGTAATTTCCATTAGGTTTCCATTTCATGAAGCCCTCAGAAAAGGAATTGTGATAAGCAGCTGGAGAAAGCCATATATCTTAACAATTAAGGAAGCAGATCTATCAGCTGTTGCAAAAAGGAAAAAAAACAGGAGAAGGGGATACAAAGCTGTTCCAAACAATCAGATGTTTTTAGTAATGTCACTGTTTACAAGGTGTGCTTTCACATCCTGGAGATAAACCAAAGAAGCTGCCAAGCGAGGCCATTTACCTTGGATTTAATGGCATCTTCTAAAACAAAAAGTCATCAGATAGATTTCATCTTGCACAGAAGTTGCCTTGTTGGGGAAAACAAGATATCTGAGGCTGTAACATTACCTATTATTCAATGACAGTACAGCACATTAGTAAATTCAGACTAAGGGCAAATGCATTCCTCATGCTTCTTTGCCAGTGGCAGAAATAAAATGCTACAAAGTTAGGAATGGCATAGTCAAGTGGATGAAAGTACAAACCAGAGGTAGGAAGCATCTTGCATTTAGAAGGGAGCAAATATTTTAATATTAATGCTTATGTTCCCTTTTTTAAAAACCCTGACACAGACACATTTATTCTGTTTAAGATTACTTGATTTCTGGAACTCGGTGGCTACAATTGATATAATTTAGACAGCACATTGGAATGAGTCCTATTGAATACAGTGGGAATTATATCCAAGTAAACAGGTCTGAAAGCTGCTGCACTGTGGCTTAGGGGTACATAGAACTAAGTACATAGAAGTACATAGAACCAAGCTATATTTTGTATCTTCAAGGAAGAAAAATGTGCAGGTTGGTAAGATTTGTGTCCAGAGCCACCTGTTTGCTTTGCAAGTGCTGAGTCTCTAGCACCATCTAGCACTTGGAATATGGCCCTGAGAATGAAATTGGAAATTGGACCCCAAATCGTGATGTACTGTTAGAGAAACATTTGGCTATGAAATATCACCTTAAAATCCCTGTTTCTAAGTGCAGTGGGTAATTATAGGCAAGAATCCACAGAATTGTCCCAAGTAAGCAATCTGCTTTGAGTCTGCACCACTGAACACATATTATTATTATTTATTATTATTATTATTATTGGAATGTGGAGAACTCACATGATTACACATCTATGAGACAGCCTTTCTTGATACACTGAGACAGGAACCTTTTAGAAATAGGTGACCCCCTTGGATTTCTTGTTCTCACTACAAGTACTTATTTCTCAATTTGGTGGGTGGAAAAATAAAGGGCTTTATACAGTACAAGATTTTTTTTTTCTCCAAGGGTGATAAACCCAAATGTATTTTATTGATATTATCTATAATTTTGAATGTTTTATTGTCTTCTGGCTAATGACAAGATATATATTCTACTCACTAGGGGCACATTCTATTGTGTTCTACTGTGAGGTCTTCTTTTCTCCAATAAGACCTAAGAGTGTACTGAGTATAGTATATTGTATATTGGTATATTGGTTAACAGTTGGATACTACGACACTTTTGGATATTGTATATTGCCTTTTATATATACCTTTTATATAAAGATGGTTGGGATTCGGGATTTTATGTTCTGTTTAATCTACAGAAATTGTAATGTTGTAAGCGCCCCGATTGCTCTGCAGAGGTGCGGGATATAAATATTTATTATTATTATTATTATTATTATTATTATTATTATTATTATACAAGAAAGAATATTTTAATGGAGATTTCTATAATTTGTCCAAAATGTCTCTGCACAGAATGGTTCTGTGTAAAACAAATGTCTGACCTGTTTGTGAAACAAAGCACAGACAGTGACAAAAAGCTCAGGACTGGCTGATTGAAAAAGAAAATGGAAACCCATTTGTTTTTTTAAACTCCACATAACAAGGCAGCACTTCTTGTTCTGTGTAATCTGCAAATCATTTTGATAGGTTTTGATATATAAAGCCCTATACACTTAGACTCCAGGCTATTTAAAGGACTGTATTGCTCTGTATGAGCCCATTCGGGTTTCAAGATCATCTGGAGAGGCCCTCCTCTCTGCATCACCATCATTTCAGACTAATTTGGTGGGAATAAGGGAGAAGGACTTCTCAGTGGCTGCTCCCAGATTTTGGAACTTGCTCCCCAGAGAGGCCAGGATGACCCGTCCTTGCTGTCTTTCTGGCGGCAAGTTAAAACATTGCTGGGCTGCCAGGCTTTTACAAATGGTTGAAGTTGGGCTCTTAATGTTGTGTGGTGCTGACTGTTTGTTGGGCTCTTAATGTTGTGTGCTGGATCTTTATATAGTTTAATTTTTAATGTTTTAATGTGTTTTAGTATTTTAATTGTTTTAATATGTGGTGTTTTAAGTGTTTTTATCTTTTTAATTGTATTTTATTCTTGTAATTAGTGATATGTTTTAATAGTGTTCTAGTTTAATTCTATTTTAATGTTCACCTTTGCATGTATTTTCTTGCATTGTTCTTTGAATTTGTATGCTGTTTTGTGCCCCAATTTTGGGGAGAAAGCAGGATAAGGATGATGATGATGATGATGATGATAATGGTGATGATAATGATGCCCACAAATGCAGGAATTCTTGTCAATGCCAGCAAAACATATCTGACCATCCTGCAGGTGAGAGAGAAATCTGTTGGATTTTCTGATTCTTGTATCTGAGAAGGAAACAAAGATTTACATTCTTAATATGTAATATGTAGATGAGGATCATTACCGTTGAGGCTAGTATTTGGGCCATGAGTACCTTTGCTTACATGGCCAAAACAATATCGAAAAGAACAAAACCTATGGAGCCCCCCTTTCACTCTGTGTATATCTAGTCCATACACACAGATTCACACCTAGACTCTCAAGAATTAAGGACTCAAAACTCTGAGCATAGATGAATGAAGCTTCCATTTTTCCCACATTCAAAATTATTCAAAACTGAGTATGAAGAAATCTGAGTAACGTCTTAACAAATGAATAGTAGATGAAACAATGCTCATTCTTGATTGTTAAGATTTTGTTATGCTCATCTTCTTCTGTCTCCCACCATGTGTGCTGAAATCCATTTAACTGGAATACACTTGTGTAATAGGCTCTGGCCTTGTCACTTGTTCTTGAATAGGTGAGGGGCCCCACAAATTCTATCTAGCTGCCACTACTCCATTCCCCTGTGATTCAGTCACTTAGGTCCAAATCAACTGCAGAAATAACCCAGTTATGAGACTATTTTAACTCCATGACTCAGTGCTAGGGAATCCTGGGAACTGTAGCTTATTGTAGCACAAGAGCTCTCTTGACAGAGAAGGCTAAATATCTAACAAAATTACAGTTCCCAGAATTCTCTAGCATTGAGTCAGGGTAGTTAAAGCAATCTCAAACTGGTTTATATCTGCAGTGTGTTTTTGAACCCTAGTAGGAAGCTACTGATGGGGTTTAACTCACACTTTTCCCTATCTATGACTCTGCAGAGACTTTGCTTCCCACTCCTGTGGGAAATGAGAATCTTGTAAACACACAGACCTGGAAGGCATGTGAAAAGAGTGGAAAAGAAGAGATCTTTTAAGGAAAGCTTTTATCCTAAGTAAGCCATCTTACATTACCAAAAAGTTATCTTGTACATGAAAGTATTTTCCTTCAGGCATTACTATGGAGTAGTTAGAAAGTTAGGAAACAGTCTGAAATCGTATTTATCTCAAGTTAGAAAGAAACACTAGCCTTAATGTGACTAGCTGAACATTCCTACTCTACTGGTGATAAAGATGGTATTCTGGGTCTTTGGCTGTTTATGGAAAGCTGGGAGTCTGAATGTCTTGTCCAGCCTATGACCAAGCTCCATTAGTCCCAAAGTCCCTTAAGTCTCTTTGGTGCCTTGTGGCACTGTGTTTTATAACCTTTTACCTTGGAAGCATCTCAAAACTTCCACACTTCTTCCAAGCTGGTCATCCTCACTGAGCAATTCTCTCTCCTGATAAATAATATATAATAAATTCTCTCTCCTATAAATAATAGGACACAGCTTGCATGACTGAAACAGAGGAGACTAATAAAGTTTGTTACTGAAACAAAAAGAGTGAAGGGAACCTTCCAAATGTCCTGATTGACCTTTTATCCCAATTTTTCAGCTGCTTTTAATCTCTCCTCCTCCTCCTCCCCCCTCCGCTTACTTCCATTGGTGCACACTTGAGTTAAAGGTGCAAGAGTAGTTTGCACAAATTAACTCAGGAAGTGGGGAGAAAATAGGTGAAATCTTGCCCTTCCCTCTTGCTGTTGTTGTTGTTAACTGTCCTCGAGTTGATCTCAACTCATGGCAGCCCTATGGATGAGACATCTCCAAGCCCCTCTGTCCTCCACTGCTGTGCTTAATTCCTGCAACCGCTTAATACCCGTGACCTCCTTAATAGAGTCCATCCATCTAGCATGCAGCCTTCCTCTCTTCCTACTTCTCTTCACCTTTCCCAGCATTATTGTCTTTTGCAATGAGTGCTCTCTTCTAATGATGTGTCCAAACTAAAACAGCCTCAGTTTGGTCATCTTGGGTTCCAGAGAAGTTTCCAGCTTGATCTGCTCTAGGACACATTTGCTTGTCCTTTTGACTGTCTATGGGATCCTCAGCACTCTTCTCCAGCACCACATCCCAAATATGTTGATTTTCCTCCTATCATCTTTGTTAACTGTCCAGCTCTTACATCCATACATGGTAATAGGGAATACGGTGGCTTGTGTGATTCTAGTTTTTATGCTGAGTTGTATGTCTTTGCATTTTAGAATCTTTTCTAATTCTTTCATAGCCACCCTCCCCATTCTTAATCTTCTTCTGATTTCCTCATTGCAGTCCCCATTTCTATCAATGTTTGATCCCAGGTACGAGAATTCTTTTACTATTTCTATTCCTTCATTGTCTAGGTTGAATTTGTGAAGGTCTTTGGTGGTCATTATTTTTGTTTTCATTATGTTCAATAGTAAGCCTGCCTTTACACTTTCTTCCTTGATCTTTCTTAGTAGTCTTTCCATGCCTGTGAGGTTTTCTGTTAATATTATGGTGTCATCTGCATATCTTAGATTGTTTATATTCCTTCCTCCTTCTGGGTCCAAGCCTGCTTTTCTTATAATATGTTCTGCGTACAAGTTGAACAGATAAGGTGAAAGGTTGCAGCATTGTCTGACCCCTTTGCCAATTGGGAACCATTCTGTTTTTCCATGTTCTGTTCCAACAGTAGCTTTTTGTCCCAAGTACAGATTCTTCATCAGGACTATCAGATGTGTTGGCACTCCCATGTCTTTAAGAGCATTCCATAGCCTTTCATGATCTATGCAGTCAAAGGCTTTGCTATAGTCTATAAAGCACATGCTGATTTTCTTTTGGAATTCCCTGGTGTGCTCCATTAGCCATTGTATGTTTGCAACGTGGTCCCTAGTGCTTCTTTCTTTCCTGAACCCCACTTGAACCACTGGGATTTCTTTCTCCATTTATGGTTAGAGTCTATGTTGCAGAATTCTGAACATGATTTTGCTTGTGTGGGGTTTTCCTTGCATAATCCTATAGTTGCTGCAATCTCTTGTGTCTCCCTTTCTTTGAATGGGGATATATATTGATTGCTTCCAATCTGTTAGCCATTGTTTTGTTTTCCATATCTCTGTTGACATATGCTGGTTAGCACTAGAATTGACTCTGTCAGTGTGGACTGCAGCAATTCAATTGGATTCTCATCTGTTCCTGGTGATTTATTTTTCACTATTTCTCTTATTGCAGTTTCCCCCTTTTTAGAATTCGGAGTTCATCTTTGTATGGCTCTTCATTCCATGTACCCTTCATTTTGTCATCTCTTTTGTATAATTCTTCTGTGTATTGCATCTAACTTCTTTTTATTCCTTTCTGGTCTTTAATTATGTTATTTTTATTGTCATAGAGCGTGCCAGCCCTTGGTTTGAATTTTCCTTTGATTTCCTGGATCTTGTCAAATAGATCTCTTGTTCTTCCCTTTTTGTTGTTGTCTTCTATTTCTTGTAGTAAATTTCTTTATCTTTTTGCACTGTTACCTTCATAATTCTTAGTTTGTTCCTATCTCCCTTTTGTTTTTCTTCTCTTCTTTTCTTTATTGCATGTAGTGTTTTTTCTGTCATCCATGTTTTTTCCTCTTTCTTTGTTTTTTATTGAAAATGTCTATCTGCATTCTTCTTTAATTATGTCTCTGGCTTCAGACTATAGTTCCTCTGGATCTCGGTCTATTATGCTTAGTATTGTGATGTCAGTAAATTCTGTTGAGATATTATATGGATCATATTTTGGTATAATCACTGTTCTTGTTTTCTTCCTGAACCTTACTCTTATTTTTGATATGAGTAATTCGTGATCTGTGTTACAGTTGGCGCCTGGTCTAGTCTTGGCCATCAGTATAGAGTTCCACCATCTTTTACTTCCAATTATATAATCTAATTGTTTTTTTATTTGATTTTTTTCTTTCCTGTAGAATCTGGCAAAAGCAAACTGTCATAGCCTGTGTTTTACCTCATTAATATGTTGTGCCATCTGGATCACACTCTGATGTTGCTTGCTCACAAATGCCCGAGTGAGTCCACTCAGTCCTCATTGGGCTACTTTCTAAGTTCTTTCTTTTAGTTTTCTGAGTCTGAAAATATTTTGTACTTCCACAGAAGTTGGGAGTCCTTTCTTCCAAGTCAGTAAATCCCTCTCCCACATCATAACTAGTGACTTTTTGGTTACATAAGCAACAGCAATCATACTTGTGGAAGATTAGAAAAGCTACAATTACTTCACAGCTACCAGTTCTAGTGAAAACTCTCACCTATGAATTCTGATTTCAAATAGTCACTAGGTATATACATGATTTTCCTATTAAAGGTTATTTATTTATTTATTTATTTATTTCAGGCATTTTTGTATCCCTTTTGGTAATATTTAAGTCAGAGTGGTTTACAATGGGTGAACTCTAATTCCAGGTAAATGAGCACTTAACTCAGGCATAAGCTATAATGGCAAAAGATATTGACTTTTTCTTTCTTTCTAAATCTATCTCCCATTCAGAATAACAATTTGATTGGCTCAATGCTTCCTTGAACTGCCTTTCCACTCAATTAGTCCTTCAGGTTTGGAGACAATTGCTGTAAAAAATTGGTATACTCTGTAAAGGCAGAGTCTAGCAATTAGATCTCTGGTGTTCCATTCTTCAGAGGTGACAGATGTTGGTTCAGCTGAAGCTAAAACCAAATTTGTAGGCTCTGTTATTTCATTCAGCAAAATATTAACAGCAATTTACCTAAACTGCCAAGGTAGAAACAAGAACAAGATGGAACGTGCTGATCATTCCAGAATGGTGGGACTCATTCTTCACTGACAATGAATAAAAACACAATGCATGTTGCTAATCCAAGTTCTATTCAGAAAATATTTTACAAGGAAATAATTATTTAGGCACAAGCAGATCTGTCCCATTCCTTTTCTCCAAGTCCACAAATTGATGTCTATGACTTGCTTGAATCAAAATGTTAGTTCCAACTAGAGAATCTGAATCATATTATAAATGTTAACTTACAAAGTTCTCAATGATCCAGAGGGTCTAGTTTAGTTAGGACTAATAAAAAAGGTAGCTAATCAGTTTGTGAGCCCCATAAGAAAGGCCTAATTTACTGTCTAATGTTGATATTTTTTTAAAGCAAACATTATATAAGTTTTGATAATAGGTTTATTTACAGGACAGGCTCTATATAGTTTTAATAACATTAAAAGGTTAGATTTATATTTCTGTCTGCCTGGGCTCCTAACATATGCCTGCAGCAGGGTTTGTTCTAAAGCAAGGAAAGAGATGCAAAAGGCCAATTGAAGGGTACAGTACATAGTTTACTAAGCAAAACTGGAATCTTAGTAGCAGAGAAATCTTTTTTTAAATTCAAATAACTTAGGAAAGGTACTAATAATACTGTTTATTCTAGACATAACCTCTTCCTTGTGAAGTTTTATGGACATAAAAAGTAGAATAATGCTCTTTCATGCCTATTGACCATGACTGCTTAATAGCAGAACTAGGGGAAGTTACTTCTTGGACTACAATTCTGAGATTTCCTCTAGCTAGCATGGCCAGTGAGAATTCTAATCCAGATAAGTAGCTTTTATGAGATCTGCCTCATACAAAGGCCAGTTGTGATTGCCATGCAATTATGTTATACTGCAGCATTTCTGCCTGAAAAGCCGGCCATTCTCTTGCTTCTGCTTCCA
This sequence comes from Phrynosoma platyrhinos, assembly GCA_020142125.1. Classification (NCBI taxonomy): domain Eukaryota; kingdom Metazoa; phylum Chordata; class Lepidosauria; order Squamata; family Phrynosomatidae; genus Phrynosoma; species Phrynosoma platyrhinos. The sequence goes on from CM034708.1 coordinate 31,729,687, forward strand.
GCAAAACGGAAAGGCATCTGCAAGTGGCATTTGGATGAGTGGGAAATACTGACGTAACCACTTATTTTCTTCATTCTGACTTTCCAGACTTCACTCCACAAGGCCATCTTCCCCTTGAATCATTTTCCACATTAGTTTCTTTGAACAAAATCTCAGACAATATGCAACCATGCTAATTTTCTGCTATAATGTGAATAGTGATATTTAGAAAGATGAAAGGAATGAAACTGGCATTTTTGTGGTTCCCCAGCGGCATGCAAGAGAGATGTGATTTCCCTCACAATTTTCTTCTTTATTGGCTTTGTAAGGACCATTGCCATAGAGGAAATAAATACAAAAAGTCATGAAAGTCATGATTCAAAGAGGTAAGAAAGTGGAGTGGCAAGGGAGAGAGGAGGGAATAATAGCACCATGGCATTATTACAAGCCATGAAGTCTCAAATTGCACCCATTGTATGGCTTGCTGGGGCCTTTCCTTTTATCTCATCAGCTATCAGGATCAAAACACTAATAAAGCCCTTTTGATATATGCCACAAAGCCAGACTTTGTTCAGAGAATCCCTCTTGAATTTCTGCTTAGTCATTGTTTGAGACCAAATAAGGAGAATAGAGGTTTCAGAGCAGCTCATGGCTGTCAAGGACAGAATCTGTCAAGGACAGATGATTTTTTCCTGGTGTTCCACCTGCATTTGAATTTCATCAGACTTTGGGAAAGTTACTTTTTGGACAATATGAAAAGGAGGGGGGGAAGGAACATAGTAGCACTTTTACAACTAACTTCTTCAGATGCAGTGCAAAGTGATATCTAGGCATCAAGATATAAAGCATATTTACAAAATTGTGGGAGTAGGAGTGAAATGTAATAGGATCCAGAAAGATGCAAATCATCTCTCTTGCCCTAGATCAGGGGTAGGCAATCTAAGGCCCATGGGCTGGATGCGGCCCCCCTGAGGCCTTTGGATTGGCCCCAGGCAGGTCCTGCTGCCGCCGCTGCCGCCTCCTCCACCATGATGATATTCATTATTGTTGTTATTACTTGTTCTTGGGGTTTTCTTGGCAAAATCTCCACAGGGGTTTTGCCATGGCTTTTCTGGGGCTGAGAGAGTGTGCATGCATATTTTTTATTTTATTTTTAAAAAAATTTTAATTTTTAAAAATTTTTAAATATTATTTATTTATTTATTTATTTATTTTATTTATTTTTGGTGCTTCGGCCCCCCCAATTGTCTAAGGGACAGCAACCCGGCCCCTGGCTCAAAAAGGTTGCCTACCCCTTCCCTAGATTTTCAAAGGGCTGAATAATGTGATAAAGGTATTTTAGATCTTTATAGTGGTCAGTTAATATTGATGTATAAAAGCAATAAATCTGCTTATCAAAAGTTAGTTTCCTTGGATTTAAAATCTTCTCTGAGACTATTCCTTTCATTACATGTGTAGTAGCAATGCTCTTGTATTAATCCATGAAGAGTACTATGAAGCCATTGTCTTTGTTTGCACTTCTGCTAATGGATTGGAATTTGTGAATCTAATTCAATTCAGCTATTTTTCTTTCAAGTCTTCATGAGTAATTTCCTTGTTCAAGGACTGTGACATTTAAAACCAATACTGTATGTCCAGGGAGGTTAAAATGTTCTGCAACTAGTTTTGGATTCTTCTTCTTCTAACGTCTGATTTTTTTTTCATTTATTCTTTTGTGTAGAGACTGTCCTGTTTGTCTAATATAGAGTGTAACTGGGCATTTCTTGCATGGGATGGCATTGGCCCCTCACCTGTAATATTGCTCCCAGAGTAGGCATGGGGACAAAGTTGAAATCTGAGTTTGTGACAGGGTGTTGCCTCTGTATTATCATCCATGTTATACATCTTGTTGTAAGTGAATAATTGTTTAAGATATGAAGCTATCTGTAGACCAATAAAGGCTTGAGGGACAATAAGTCCCCAAATCTTACAACCACAGTGCCCTATAGAGATTCTGAGAGATGTAGCCCCCAGCCAGTTTGGTATAGTGGATCAAATGTGGATTAGTAGCCCATTCACACCATGAAATTATAGCACTATGATTCCAGTTTAATTACCCTAGTTTCTCATTTTGGAATCCAGGGATTTTCAGTTTTAGGAGAAGGCATTTAAAATACTCAGCCAGAGACCTCTAGTGCTTTCCCAAGGTAGAACTACTCATATATATAGAATTAAATTACAAAATATGTGTTTTTTAATATCAGTAAATATATATATATAGCCATCTGGTGCAAAGTCCCTTTCTTAGCAATCAGTTTGTTGCCAAAGGATCACCTGAATAAGAAAGTGTATGTCCCCATGCAGCAAAAAGGCAACAAAGATGGGGGCAGGCTAGTTGCTGTTGGTAGGGAGTGCTAAAGCCTAGGACCAGCCATCTCTGTCATATTTACATCAAACATGTTTCAAAAAGTGGCAGGGTCAAGATAAGGGCCTCCCCAAAGATCTCAAAGCCCAGGCAGTTTTCATTGTGGCAGTGGGATTCATGTGGCCTTCCAGATGTCATGGGACTGCAAGTAACAACAGATTTAGCCTATGCAGCCAATGGTAAGGGATCTTGTGAACTGCAGTTCATCAACTTCAGGGAGGGACACATGATTCCCACTCCTGTTCTATGGAAATATGTTCTTTTCAATAGCTTGAAACTGGGGGTCCATTTACCCTAGTCAATTATAGCACTATGATTCCACTTTAACTGTCATGGTTCTATCCTATAGAGGTCTGGGATTTGCACTTTAGGGAGGAATACTTAAAATTATCAGTTAAAATGCTCTAGTGCCTTACTAAACTATAAACACCAGGATTCCATAGAATGAAGCCATGCCAATTAAAAGTGGAATGATAGTGCTATACCTGTGTAGTGTGACAGGGAGCCAAGTAATAAGACATTGCAAATGCACTACAATTCAAAGCAAAGGATTATTGGCTTCCATAGTGGAATATTAACCCATTGAGTTTTCTTAATTCTGCTGTATTTAAAGAAACGATAGGAAAATGTAAAGTATAACTCAACCCAACAGACTTCCTGTTTATACTAAATAAAGTGCTCTCTTGATTTAATTTGTTCTTGTGGCTGAGCCACAATATATGTATCATGATTTCATGCACATGGGTGCATGCAGTGATGGAAGCACAAGCAGCAATGGTACTGGTATTGTATAATCTTGTAGCACTTTTGAGACTAACTGAAAGAAAAAAATTGGCATCAGTCTACTTCCTCAGATGCATTTGAATTTGAATAAATGCATCTGAGGAAGTAGACTGACGTCTATGAAAGCTCATGCTCAATTTCTTTCTTTCAGTTAGGGCCTCTGCAGACCGGCCCAAAGGGCTAGCCTGGAGGCAGAGATGGGGTGGGGCAGCCGCACGCTGGCTGCCTCAACCCTACACCGCCTCCGCCCTGATGTCGCACGCTGTTACGTACGGCGCGTGGTGTCAGGACTCCCGGTGCAGTGTTTTGACTTAGAAGTCCAATTCATTTCTCTGTCTCTATTCTAGCCAAGTCTTTACATTTCATAGAGCCTCTACAGACTGGCCCAAAGGGCCAGCCTGGAGGCAGAGATGGGGAGTGGCAGCCACACCCCAGCCACCCCAACTTCAGCCTGATGTCCTGATGCCATGTGCCATTACACATGGCACACGGTGTCAGGATGTCTTCCCGGTGCAGAGTTTTTACATGCTGTGCCAGAAGCGGTGCTAAAGAGCCGCATACTGGCTGTTAGGGTGCCCTTTTTCTGCCCCTAAAAGGAGCGGCATTTTGCTGCTCTTTCAGGGGTGGCAAAAGGGAGGATCCGAACCACAGAGCGCGGCTGCCATAGCCCCAATCTGCAGCTAGCAGAGATGGCCCGGAGCTGCCCTTCTGCATAGCCCCTTAGTCTCAAAGGTGCTACAAGATCTCTCTACATATTGATTCTACATAATAACATGGCTATATCTTTGAATTCTTGTCTATGCTAATACACATCAGTCAGAGAATCAAGCAGAGACATAAACGTGTAAGCACAGAGCCAAAATGACCTTTCTAGCTCATGGTCACTACATGTGTAAACCTATGAGACAGCAATCATGTTTATGCTGCATATTTACAATGCTCAGGGCTCCCCAGTGGCAGCTGTTGGCTCCAATGTCAGTGTGGTGGTGAACCTGCTTGTGTTTTAGCCTGATCTTTAAAGGAGTTATCTAATGTGCAGAATAGGCTTAGCAACTTGGATGGCTTCTTTAAAGTTTAGACTAAAGCCCAAAGCAGTTTATCTGTCCCATTGACATCAGTGAGCAGAATGAAGCAATTGCCTCAGGCAGCAATTTCAGAAGTAACCTTCCCATTGCTCAATACAGGCTTTCCCCTATCTTAAAAGACAGTGTTTTATGTGCGATACAACCTCCCCTTAATCCTCAAACTGGATTACATAGATGTTGCCCTCATGTATGACAGAGCACACTGTCCTGTGACCAATGTGGAAGTAAAATGCAACTGCCACTTCTACATATGGAATTGCTGGTGCCATTCAGGTAGCAAAGTGTCTTGATGTGGACAGTACAGACTACAAGAGCTTGGGAACATTCATTTTGGAGTACATTTCCTTTAATTCTCCAGGATTTGGGGGAGCTATAGGCCAAAAAAAATTCACTTTGCCTAGGTCTACCACAGACATTGGTAAATACACTGGAAACACTTTCTTATGTAGTTTGAATTGGCCCCTGGTCAAAGCTGCAACTCATTTAATCCTAGTAAGCAATCGATGCTACAGGGTTGTTGTGAGAGCAAGCCAGTAAAGCCCTTGATGCCTGAAAAACTCTTCCTAAGCAATAATGGAAATCTTCCAGTTTATGGAAACCATGTTTTATTGTCCTAGTGTCTGCATTGCAGGACTGGACCTTGGGAATATTTACCTCATTTTGCCCCATAATGCACCATAATTCTGTTGACTATCGCTCAGCAGAGACCCTGCATCGTTACCCTTTTCTAGGGCTAGGAGGAAAGGTGCAGAAACCATTGTGAAGGTGATAGACGTCATCCCTGATAGCTCCCTTCTTATATGCCTCCTTGGCCACCTTGAGCTGCTCCTGTAACAGGGACTGTGTGACCTGGAGTTCCTAGAGCCACTGATCTGCCGCAGGGACTGACAAGGCTGGGTGACAGCAGGGAACCCTTGAGGATGAAAGTCCCCTGTGGCAAAGAAGGGAGTCTTCTGGGTTGAAGCATGGATCGAGTTGTTGTAGGCGAACTCTGCGAGCAGAAGCAGGTCAGCCCAGTTCTCCTGGCGGTAACTGGAGTAGCACTGCAGGTACTGCTCCAGAGTCTTGTTGGTGTGCTCCGTCTGCCACTGGGAGACATAGTTGCTGAGCCTCCTGAGAGGACACAGGGTCTACTGGAGTGGGCACAGCAGAGCTGCAGGCCCAGGTCCCAGAGGAAGTTCTGGCTCATCCTCTGAGTCCTCCTCCAGGCAGGGCATGACATTAAATAGGTGAGGAAACTGTGGTTGGCTGAGACTCCTGAACTCACCTTTTCACCCCTTTGTAGCTCTCTGGCAGTCCTCCCTAGCCCCCTGAGCCCCAGTCTCAATTTTTGAATATTGGACATTTCCCTCCCCCATCCCAACTGCTTGCATATGTGGTTTAGCTTTTCCAGTCCCCCAAAATGCCTCTTTTCAGCTGAAAACAGACAAAAACCTGTGACCAGATATGATCTGATCTCACTTCTGGTGCATGTAAATGAGTTAATGAATCCAAACTCTTCCTCTTCCCCTGCTCCATTGCCTACCCCCTGCTTTAATTAAACCAGCAGCACATTAACAGCTTTGATTATGTTGTTAACTCATACATCCAAGGAGGAAATTCACTTAATTACATTTGAACAGACTAATAAACAAATGTGCAAAAATACTTATGTCTTCCTTTATTAATATGCAGTGCAAAAGGTAGGATTTAATAATGGGTATTTGCCACAAAAGTGATCTTTTTGGACCACACATCCCATACCTGACCGGCCATATAGGTACAGGCTGGTCATTCTGGGAACTGCAATATATTGGTTGTGTAAAAAAGAGAATTATAGCAAGGGTTGCTTGTCATGCAACCAAGTAACAAGCAACACCTGCTGAAATTCCCTTTGCTACACAGCCATTAAAGGTACAGGAGCCCTCTCCAGATTTTACTCTGCCAACCCTAGGTGGGAATTGTGTGGTTGTCAAGATGTTATGGGGATACAGTAGCTGGTCATGACTATACAGGCTCTGAGATTTCAGGTCATAAACCTGAGACCTAGGATGATCACTTGTAATGTTGCAGCACAGGCCTTGGTGATGTCATTAAGCATGTTGCCTTAAGCATCAGCCACAGCTACAACATGTAATTCAAATAAAAAACATCAAGTCTAGCAGTGCCACATGGGACTACAAGACTCAGCAGCCTTAGCCAACATAGGGAATAGTGAGGAATACTGAGAGTTACAAACAACACCTGGAGGTCTTCATTATTTCCACCTCTGATCTAAAGGTCCTTTCTGAGTAGTGCTGGTCTCTTTAAGAGGGATTTTAAAAGCTGCCTTTTTCCAACCCAGTCAATTGTATTATGGGATACCTGGTTAAAAATGCTATCTTTGTTTTTCAAAGACTTCCCCTGGGCTCTTTTCTGTTTCCTGACCATGAGTAAGATCTTGGTAAGACCTTAATTGCAGGTTCTGTATGCCTCCATAACTTAGACAAAACCAACAAGAAAAAAAAAATATCCCTGACATGTTTATGTACAGTCGAATACTCAGACTTTCTGCAGAATTGGCGAAGCTAGCCTCTGCTCATTTTTCCTGATTTACCATTAAAATAAAATCTGTTGCCATCTCTTTTTAAGAAAAATCAGAAGTACCAGTACTGAGCCAGTTTCACCACTAGATGGTAGACTGGAGATGAAGGTAATTACCCAAGGAAAATCAAGTTTCTATGTTATTTTATCCTGATTTTTCTAAACAGAAGATGGGAAATGGGGAGCTAACAGTCTTTCATGGTTGAACTTAATAACAATTAAATAACATCATATCATTGACCCCTTCTGGGGCTTTGTCTTCCTCTTCCTCTTAAGCCGTTTATATCCCACTTGGTCCCTAAAATTGTGATTTAAGGTGGCTTACAAGATATAAAACAAACACAAACAAAAGACATACAAACACATAAGTAAAACACAGAAGGTTTTTTTTTTAAATGTGCTAATGTAGTTACACCCAATTAAACAAATTCAGTAACAGTTTTTTAAATATTTAATTTGATTTGTTTTATGGAATGGGGTGCGATTCAAGACTGAAGACTTGTTTGAATATTTTCCCACTTTGGTTTGTGTTGCTTTTATTGGTCATTTAGGATCATATATAAGCCATACTTGGAGACTTTTTTTTTTTTTGGCTAAAGAGCAGGGCAAAAATGCTATAAATAACTGCATCTGAGGAAGTAGACTGACATCTTCGAAAGCTCATGCTGCCAATTTCTTTCTTTCAGTTAGTCTCAGAGGTGCTACAAGATCTCTCTATATACAGCTATTATTATATCCATGGCTCTTGTGTATAATTGAACACATATATAAAAATGTGAGGGTTTCAAAGCTTACTTATCCTAAGTGTAAACCCAAGTGTGGATCTTTCTACAGCAATGAACATGATAGCAGCATTTGCATCCAAGATTTGGAATTACAATTACAGTTACAATTTTTAGGGTTGGGGGGGAACTCAAAGGTGAAAAGTGTAAACAACCCAATGAGGACTGAGCAGAATTCATTCAGATGTCATAATTTTTTTTTTAGCAGAACAATGCAAATAACCTCACTTGTGCATTCCAGGTTTGTTATTAACACTATGGAACCACATCTATGTGCATCTCTGGGAATTCAGTTGCTCACACTTGCCAGCATTTGAATAAACATGGAGTTGACGATGTGAATGTATTTGAAATGCATTCAAGGCATGCAGAGTTTGATACTGAATTATCCTGGGTCTATTTACATCCATTATTCACACTGCTGATGATGCGAATCTTTCAGAAAGGAAATCAGGGGGGAAAACTGGTATCAGTTATCCTGGGGTAAATGGGTTTTTGGGAGCCCCCCTCCAAACGTAATCAGGTGCATTCAGGATGTATGTGAACAACAAAGATTCAACCTGGATTCATCTTGGATTATTTTCACCATCTGAATAGGGCCCATGGAAAGCAATGGAAATTTTAAGGAGGATGAAATGAGGATGTCATGCCTTTCTGCTAAAACCCCCAAACAGACCCATCCATACCTCAGCATTTTCCTACAGGTTATGTTTGTTTCAAATAAACTATGGGCTCATCCAAAAGGGGAGGGGAAAGTCTCTGGAAGTATCAAGAGTTTCCAGTTCTCTTTGTTCTGATTTTAGCAGCATAATTCCATGTTTGCAACCAAATTCTTTCTTGAAATATCCTAGTCTTCCCTCATTCTTTCCTTCTCTTGTGTTTTCCTCTTCCCACCAATCACATATCACATCTAGACTTATGCAACATTTCAGAAATTGATTCTCCAGCGCTAAAGTGCTTTAGAAATATTACACTCCTTAAAAAATTAGGAAAATTTCATTTTGGTGCAACCAATCTACTTTCCCTCACTTGATCTCTATTGAATTTGTGTCCTGGAAATAATAGTTGTGTTATTTAGAGGGGTAGTATTCTTATTGAGAACAATCTTCTCATTTTGCCCTCCTCTCAGTAACTACATCCCTACGCACAGGGGATTTAAAATTTAGGGGGAAATTGAGGCTGCTTCTAAAACCTATCCCAACATATAGGGCTGATTAGATGGGCCAGGGTAGCACAGGCTGAGACAGTGCTATTCTCACTCCAGTGTTCACCTGGAACACTTCCTGGGTTGTTTCTGGGACGGTGGGTATTTACACAATGCATGCCTGGGCTGACCGTGGACCTGCTGCTGGATAAATACTCGGAAGCTCCATTTCACCACATCTGATGTAAAAATGGGGCACCTGGCTGTACCCGCATGGCCAGGCACTCCATTTCTATGTCAGATGTGGTGATGGGGGGCATCTGAATACAAACAAAGGCACAGCAAGGTAAAGAGCATGGGGGGGCATCTAAACAGCTAGGGTTTGCTGCAGAATTTCCAGGGATCAAATTTTCCCGGGGTAAAGGATATTTACCCCAGTATTGGGCCAGATCCATATCCAGTCTGGAAGGATCAAGCACAATCCTGCCCTCAGGATTTTGGCTTGCATTATCTGAACTGGATGGTATGAAGCTGGGGGGAACATGGGGCTTTTGGCCCATGCAGACAACCCCATACAGACACAGTTGTATCTTTTCTCTTACTCAGTTCAGTTGCAGCCCATCACTTTTCTATGACATTAAACAAGGGGACTCAACACAGCTAAAAAAATAGCACTTTGACTCACTCTTTGTTCTAACGTGTGCCAATTACCTTGCCTTGATTTCTTGCACTGATACTTCAATAATGAGCAGGTGATAGTAGCTGCAGTTCCTTCTGTAATGATATATAAAGGCTTTAGTTTAAACAGGAGAAGAACTCTCGGTTACAGATAAAAGCTTTTCAAATAAGTAGAAGTTCAACCTCAAGGAAATAAAAGACCCATAAATAATTCCTGATATATTATTAGTGTCTGTCTCTCCTAGCACTTTTTGCAGACTGGTTTTTCACTGCTAGGACTGGTTGTTTTGCAGATTTGTATGGCAGAGCTTGGAAAGTTATTTTTTAAATGTAATTACATACATTTATAGTTCCAAGACACAGTTAGGTGCTGTTATTGTTATAGTTAAAAAGCCCACAAAGAATTCAGTGATTCCTTAAAGACTAGTAATTGAAAGGTAACAAGTATGCCCTAGCATAGATAAGCAGATTCAGGGGTGTTGCAGACTGGCCTAAAGGGCTGGCCTGGGGGTGGAGTTGGGGTGGGGCAGCTGAACTTTGGCCATTCCGGCCATCCCAGTCCCAGCCTGACACTGTCCTGTCGCCACATGCCAGTACACACGGCACGTGGCATCAGGATGCCCTCCCAGCACAGCGGGTAGACACACTGCACTGAAAGGGCACGGAAGGGCCACAGTTCCAGCTCTTAGGATGGCAAAAGGGAGGATTGGGGCTATGGCATGCGGTTGCCATGGCCCCGATCCGCTGCTAGCAGGGGCAGCCCAGAACTGTCCATCTGCATAGCCCAGGGGTAGGCAACCTTTCCCCTTTAAGGGCCAAGGGACTTCAGCTCCCAGAATCCCAGGAGCTATTGGCCAACATGAGACTATTGGCCAACATGGCTGAGGCTTCTGGGAGCTGAAGTCCCTCGGCCCTTAAAGGGGAAAGGTTGCCTACCCCTGGCATAGCCCCTCACACTTGTATGGTGATGAAATGTCCAAAGAACCACTGCAAAAAAAAAAAAAAATCATTGGTGTATCTGCCTTTTGAATATCTGTTCCCTACATCTCTTCCCATCTAGCATGTGTATAAATATCTGCCAACTGAGGGAACATTCCATGTGTCTGATGAAGTGGGATAGTGTCCAGGAAAGTTTATGCCAAGTGAAATTCATTAGTCTTATATGGACTCTTGTTCTTTTTCCTGTGCCTAATACAGCTCCACCTGTGGATTTTTAAAAATAACATTATACTTTGCTATTTCTTAGAAGTGACTAGAAGAGTGGCTTTCACTAACTCAGCAGCTCAGGGCACAAAATGAGCCAGCAACAGAATCATGCAATATTCCTTTCCCACCATTTGGTGACTGTATATCACAAAGACAATGTAATGTGGGATACTGGAAGGAGAATCGAATCACAACTTTTTTTTAATGAGTTACTTCCACCCTTTGGTTTATGGATTACATGAATGTAAAATCTGAACATTAATTTCACCCAATGACTCCATTCTAGAAATCCTTGTATACTGCACAATGGTGGTTACATGCTTCCAGGCCAATGGAACAATGAATCTGCTTCTGAATTTAGCCTGAAACTTATAATAAGCTATTTAAAGTGCTGAACATACTTTGGGGATAGGATTCAAGTATCTAGGATAGCTCTTCTAAAATTAATACTAAAACCTGGGGGAGATTCAATGCTTCACAGATGTGATAGTCATCTCCTGTATCTGAGAAGTAAAGCCATTTGTTTTAAAACAAGCCTTTCAACCTCTTGTTCCATAATCTTATTAATGAACTTTGCTTGGTATCCTCCCCTGCCCCCCATGACAACTTTTAACTGAGAACATGGACATGTTACTTCTTTCTCCTAGAAATGTACAGGTGCCAATGCTGATGGGGAAGACTGTGGGAGTAAGAGTCCAAAGAAGTAAATTTTCTAAGCTCTATTTTAGCTACTTAATAATGGCCTAAATCCAACTATTAATCCCAGTTAACTAATTTGACTCATTCAATGTTAAGCAACAGTGGCTGGCATCCTGTGAAGAAGCTACATTTTTGTAAACTGACTTATGACTGCATATAATTAAATTGAGCTGTTACACAATGTTGTATTCTCAGGAGGGGAGCAGAGATGTAGCTATGCCATCAGAACCATGGACCAATCAAAGCCAATAGTGTGGTTGTTGCATAACATCTCCCAGTGCACTACCTGTTTTAATGTACAATGGGTCCTACTGCACAATGGGAGCCCCTGTTGTACAATGAGACATCTTGCACAGTGCCCCATTGGGCATCATCATAATTCACCAGCATGTTAGCATGTGCTAGTGACACTGCTCTGTCATCATAAAGCTATGCATCATAACCTGTGATGCAAGAACTTGGCCAATGTGTTTTAATTACTGTAGTCCACCATATCAGCAGGCTAGGCATCCTCAGACTGGTGTTCAAAATGATCAACATGAAATGAATATTTTTAAAGTTTTTAAATAATATTTTACACACACACACACACACACTTATAGAAATAGCTTGTTATATACAGGATAACCTATTATTATGTCTGGATGCATATGTATTTATACATGATAGTGCATTAAGGGAATAATTTTCTACTTTATTTCTGATTAGTATGTTTAACATATTAAAAGAATCATTCACTTGTATTGGGTTGTACAGTATAGGGAACTAGAGGCTTATTGTGGTTCTTTCACACTGTTTTTTTTTTTACCATGTCTAGCCATGAGATTGTATTCCTAGAGCTTCATAGAATCAGCTTTCCTGAAATCCAAGGTTTGTGTTAGACTATACTTTCCCTTGGATTGTCCTACAATCATGAATTCTAATATTACATGGGCATTCCCCCTAAAATAACAACTGCTTTGTTTCAAGTGACCAACTCTTCCCTGTTGGTTAGGATCAAGTTGCTGATCACTTTGTTCCTTCCTCTAAATTTTAAAAGAGGAAATTATCTGCAGGGCACATCAGGAGTTTACTGGAGAGCCTATGCTTAGGAGAGCTAGTCTCCCAGCAGATATCATCAGGATAACTTTAGTCCCTCTTAACCACCAGTTCTGACATCTTGTAGATTTCTGAGATTTGCTTCTGAAAATCATCATCCACCATGCCATCTTGGTTTGGTGGCCTGCAGTAAACTCCCACCACAATTGTTTTTATTTATTTCTCCCTTTATTTTCCCCCAAATGCTCTCAACTGGTTCAGTCTGATCACTTGTGTGTAAGTGAATTTATCTTTGACATAATACTATTAATTTTCTTTTCTTCCCCGTCTATTCTTTTTGAACAGATTATATCCTATGATTGTTATATTCCAGTCATGGGTGCCATCCCACCAATTCATTGTTATACTTATAAAATCATACATGAGACCTCGGTATCTGTGGGGGATCTATTTTGGATCCCCGTTCCCAGAGCATCCTGGAATCTGTGGATGCTCAAGTCCTGTTGTCCCCAGTGGTGGTGCATGCACACAGCTGCACCACCATTAGGGACAACAGGACTCCAGGTAAGCCCCCGTTGTCTCTAAACAACAGATTAAAACAAATCTCATTAAAATAAATGAAGTAGTCATGTTGTCCCTTATTACTAAAAATGCCATTATGTTTAATGTGTTATTTCCATAGTGTGATTCAGAGATATGTCAAATGAGGTTTCTGCCAAATTTAGGATATATAGCTTTGCAACCCAAATGGGGCAGTGAATATGGTAAGGTGTTAAATTTCATTGAGATCTTCTGCTGGTTGGATGTAGGCTTTCCAAAGCAGTTTTGTCTATGTTGGTTCATTAATCCATAAGTAGAGATGTAGCAAACATCCATAAGTATGCTGATCTAACTAGGAAATGCAGATTACTTCCAAACTGTATTTCTTCAAGATTTTTATTCTAAAAATTTAATTTTTTCTTAAAACCTTAGATTGGAGTGATGAGTGTTTATTCATTGCAAAAGAAAAAATGGAACAAAGTAAATGATTCTGTCAAGATTTTGTTTCACTACCACGGGTATTTAGTCAGAGGTTTTGTTTACTTTTTAAAGGAAAAGTGTACAAGATGAAGTTGTGTCCTTGTTTGGAAAGAAGTGACACATAAAATCTGCTGCCTGAAGTAGCTTCATCACTCTGCCAAATATTAGGGATAGAAACACAATACATGCAAGCAACATGGCTTGCAACAAGACAGAGGAGAGCAGTTGCAATAGTAAAAGTGTGTTTTTTTTTAAAATCTCCATATTGTGGTATTTTAGCAGATATGGGTTTCATTGCAAATTACATTGAAAAAAAAATGAAAACAACAGTTCCAGCCTTTTACATTAAGAAAACAAAGACCACTCGACAGCTCACTGAGAAGAATTCATAACACTTTGCAAATAAAATAACTCAGATTCTCTCTGACTTGGATGCTGTAGTTGACGTAAATCCAGTGGATGTAATCTTGGCACCTGCTTGTTCTCTATTATTAGATAAGTTTCAATTTGTGCAGCCTCAGGATGTGGACAGGATCCTTGCAGAAGTGATGAACACCACATGCATTCTGGATTCTTGCCCTTCCTGGCTTCTGAAAGCAGCTAGAGGAGGCCTGGCCAAGTGGGTAAGAGGAGTGGTGAATGTTTCACTTCAACAAGACAGATTTTCATCCTGCCTAAAGGAGGCTGTGGCGAGGCTGTTACTGAAGAAGACCTCCCTAGATCCCACCATCCTGGATCTTAACATTCCATCCTTGGGCAAGGTTCTGGAGTGAGTGATGACCTTCTGGTTCCAGAGGTTTCCGGACGAAGTTGATTAACTAGATCCATTTCAATCTGGCTTCAGACCTGGCTATGGGACAGAGATAGCTTTGGTTGCCTTGGTGTAGGACCTCGGCAGGGAACTGGATAGGGGTAGTGTGTCCCTGTTGGTTCTGCTAGACCTCTCAGCAGCTTTTGATACCATTGACCATGGCACCTTTCTGATCCACCTTTCTGGGGGCACTGTTATGCAGTGGTTCTTGAAGGGGCGCACTCAGAAGGTGATGTTGATTTCCTGGCCATTGGCTTGTGGAGTCCCTCAGAGTTCTGTTCTGTCCCACATGTTATTTAACATCTATATGAAACCGCTGGGAGAGGTCATCCAGAGTTTTGAGATGAGGTGTCACCAGTATGCTTTCCCATCTGATTCCAAGGAAGCTGCCTCTATGCTGAACCAGTATCTGCTGTCAGTAATGGTCTGGATGAGGGCAAACAAATTGAAGCTTAATCCAGACAAGACAGAGGTGCTCCTGGTCAGTTGTAAGGCAGATCAAGGAATAGGGACCTTGCCTGTTCTGGATGGGGTTACACTCCCCCTGAAATCTCAGGCTCACAGCTTGGGTGTGCTCTGGCAATCCACTCTGAGCCTGGATGCCCAGGTTTCAGCAGTGGCCAGAAGTATGTTTGCACAGCTAAAACTTGCATGTGAACTGTGCCCATTCCTTGAGATATCAGATCTGGCTATGGTGGCACATGCCTTGATTACATCCCATTTGGACTACTGCAACACACTCCACATGGGGCTGCCTTTGGAAACTATTCAGAAACTTCAGCAGGTTCAAAAAGCTACAGCCGAAATGCTGACTGGGGCCAGTGATAGGGAGCATATAACTCCCTTATTGAAACAGCTTCACTGGCTAGCCATTAATTTCCAGGCTCAATTCAAAGTGCAGGTTATAACCTATAAACTGCTACACAGCTTAGGTCCAGACTATCTGAGAAAATGTATCTCTCCATATGAACCCACCAGAACCTTAAGATCTTCAGGAGAAGGATTTCTCTTGGTCCTGCCACCATCACAGGCTCGCCTGGTGAGGACATGAGAGAGAGCCTTCTCAGTGGCTGCTCCTGCCCTCTGGAATGTCCTTCCATGAGAAACAAGGCTTCCCCCCCCCTCCCTATTGCCTTCTGTCAGCAAGCAAAAACAGTTCTATTCAGGCAGGCTTTTAATGTGTGACCATGGGATGGCTTTTTATATGGAGTGTTTGTTATATGGGGTGAGTATCATGCATTTTCTGGTTTTAAGGTTTGTAATAAGCTTTTAATGTGTTTTTATTTGTGAGCCACCTTGGGTCCCTTTCTGGGAGAAAAGTGGCATAGAAATAAAATAAATAATTAAACAAAGAAACAACGAATGCAGAAGGGGTTCAAACCCAAATACTCTTTGAGCTCACTAGCCGTTCATTTGGTCACTCTGTTGAGTTGTTGTCTTTACAAGCACCCTATAGAACAGTTTAGAACAAAACAAAACAAAACAAATCATTGATCCTTGTAATCTGAATCCTATGGAAAATATGGATTGCCTGTAAAAGATTTTGTTTAGTAGAAACAGCAGATTTAGCAGTTTCAGTTGCTTTTCAGTTTACTGATATCAGATATCTAGTACAGTACAATGAATAATCATGATTTGGGTTCTCCAGGTACTACTGCCAATGACATAATAATTCATATGTGATGCTAGTTGACTTTAGGGATCTTAACTTAATAAAGCTTATCTGGATCCTTGTTTGAAAATTAATTTGAAATGCCAAATATTGAGCTAGATTGTTGACTTTGTCACTGAAAGTTATTCACAGTCTGAAGCTCTCTGGTGGCTTCTGTGTTTCTACACACATTTCTGTAATAGTGTTGCTTTCCCCAGAGAACTGATTTATCATATCTAGCAGGTACAACAACTTCATCATTTTGCACTATCCTGCAGTTGACTGACTTTCCCTTGAAATAATCTTAAGAGAAATAAAATGGAAGTAGCACCATGGCCTATGCCAGCTGGGTCAGCTGCCTCAGAGACATTTCAATTTTTCAGGAATCAGGCTGAAGTGTCTTAAAAAAATATGTTGTTGCTTTAAATTAGTGTCATTTAAACCAGGTGTTCTGTTTTCAGAATCATATTCATGCCTTCTTTGAACATACACCCAGATGTACTGAGAGGAGTGTCTTTAATGTCTTTTTCTTGTTGCTGGATGCAAAATTTGTTCAGATAAATATGTTAGCTATTACTGTGGCATAGCAACCTGACATGGAACACTGAGAAAAGAGCATATACAATCAATTTTTCCCACCCAGTCCTTAATCGTTTTTTCTCAGACTGCATCTAATTTTCCGAAAATGTCAGCAATTGTAGCATCTGAAAAACAATATAATTTAAGCAAAGTAATATTCAGCCTACTTTTTATGAGCAGCTTGGGTAAACTTAATTGTCCAACATCTGTCTCATTTAGCAACCCTGTTCAGATAAAAGTTATCTCTAGAGTTGTTCACTACCAACCTCCAAATTCTCCACACAATTTGAAGTTAGAGGAGTATGTCACTGTATTTCTTTAGGGTTGGAGAAATTCTCTTATAGTTTCCTAGTGGGGAAACATAGCTTCTTTTTTCCTTTCATAAGTATATGTTGTTGTTTATGCTGATGCCATAAGCAATGACAGCAAAATTTATACTAGCAACCTCCCCACCATCCTGCCTCACAGTTGAAACAAATTGGAAGAAGGTCATTCATCACAGAGGATAGAGAAAGAGGGAGTCCACCACACACTCACACAAAATGGAGAATAGACATGGGAAATTCTGAAAAGTGCAATTCTTTTCTAAAGATGTACGTTTGTTAAAAAGACAAATCTCAGGAATTTCCCAAGAAATATGTCTTCTGAAAAATTAATCTCAGCACATCTTTCATTATCTCTTGTCTCTCTTTGTAAAAGCCTTGCAATCAATCTGTTAGGTACAAAAAAAAGAGCAACAAGAAATGGCCAAAAGCACTGATTCACCACGCCAACATTGTATATTTTATTTATTTTTTTTCATTTGTATGCCACCTTTCTTCTAGAGTGGAACCCAAGGCAGCTCCCAGAGAGAGTCGATTAAAAATCTTCACAGTAAGATTTAAAAACAATTCAAATTTCCACATCAAACAGTATAAAATCATTTTTAAAAACATTTAAAATTTTTAAAGATTTTTAAAATCCCATTAAGAATCTTCCCTGCTTAAACATTCAAAGCCTGTTTAAACAAAAGATTTAGGATTTTGTCTGATGGTGAAAAGACACAAGGAAGGGGGTTGGCCTGACCTCCTATGGAAGGGAGTTACAGAGGGTGGGAGCAGCCACCAGGAAACTCATGTCCTCCCCAAAATGAGCTAGTGATGGTGGCAGGACTGAGAGTAATTAAGTCTTCCCCTGTACATCTTAGAGCTCTGGCAGGTTCATATGGGTAGATGCAGGCGTTCAGATAGATCATCTAGACCTAGACTATATAATAGGACTTTATAGGTTATGAGTAGCATTTTGAATTGTGCCTAGAAACAAGCTGATAGCCAGTGAAGCTGTTTTAACAGGGGACATATATGTTTCCTATAACTGGTCAGCATTTTGGCCACATCATTTTGGACCTGCTGAAGTTTCCAAACAATTTCCTGAGGCAGCCCCATGTTTAATGCATTACAATCGTCCAAATGGGATTTAATCAAGGCATGTGTCACTGTAGCCAAATCTGAGGTCTCAGCGAATGGATGCAGCTGGCACACTAGTTTTAGCTGTGCAAATGCATTCTTGGCCACTGCTGAAACCTGGCATCTAGGCTCAGAGTGGAGTCCAGAAGGACACCCAAGAATGCAATCTCTACTGTTAAATAATCCAATTAGCACTGCAGTGCAATTATTTATACATAATATGTGTATGTCCTTGTTGGATATGGAGTTCCCTTCTATATTCTCACTTTGTTTTTATTTTTCTAATTTACTGCTTTCTTAAATTACCAAGAATGGCATTATGTGGTCCTCCAAATGTTGTCAAATCGCAATTCCCAACATTCTTCACCATTGGTGATTCTTGTAGGACTGCTGGCCTTCTACTCCAACAACCTCAAGAGGGTCACATTATTTCCACTCTTGCTATAGACTGAAATCTTCAATCTGACTTCACTTCCCGTCACACTTCTACTCAGAATGTTTGGCTCAGTCATGTGGCCATAGCTACCTAACCATGGGAAGTGTGTGTGTCTTCAAGTTGTGTGATGACTTATGGTGACTTCATGGATTTTCATAGGGTTTTCTTAGGCAAGGAATACTCAGAGATGGTTTGCCAGTCCTTCCTTCAAAGTATAGCCTACAGCACCTGATATTAATTGGTTGTCTTTCATCCAAGTACTAACCAGGGCTAACCCTGCTTAGCGTCCAAGATCAGCTGGGATTTGGTACCTTTACGTTATTTAGGCCCTATGTGAATTATATCCTAATCAACAAAATCACATGTTTGCTATATAGAGGATGATATGTGAACTATATCCTCCTTTATATAGCAAATAGTTTCCTTAATGGATATTTTCATTTTTCATGAGATAGTCTTTAATAATGATTCTAAGCCATCAGTTTTCAGACATAAAATATACAATCCAAAGAGAGCATAGGGATGTGTTGCTGGAAAAAGTACTTAGGTTTGGGGTTTTTATTTTAGCTTTTGTTTGAGAATTGCTATGTAAGGGAGAGTAAAAATTCAAAATGGATTGAGAAATGAGATGTGGCTGCAATGTTCTACCCACCTACTGAAAGGTATGCAAACCTGCTTATTGAGATGCATTGCACATTTACTCATATGCAGTGAGGCTTGTGTATGAGTAAAAGTGCTTACAATGTTACCTCAGTTATAGGCCCAACTGATTAAATTGTTTGGATGCTACACGTGATCTTAGCCTGTGCAGAGAAACAATCTGAATGCTAAATTTGCATCAAGAATTGCATATGTGCTGTGTAAAACTATTAGTCCAACTAGCCCACCATTGTGTACTCCAGAATTCTCCAGACTGAGATCCTTCCAGATGTTTTGGACTATGATGCCCATCACTCCTGACTAGTGGCCATACTAACAGCTGGGAGTTATAAGACAAAGCATACAGGTAGCTCAAGAGCCTAGAGATTTTTTTCCAAAAGTTGTTGGTTCTGATTAACTTGAAGGTAGTGATGTACCTCTGAACTGAGGGTCTTCTGTATGCAATGTGTATTCTGTTCTTTCTTTTTTCTTTTTTGGTCAATACTCTATTTGGTCAATACTCCTCCAAACCATTTGATTGCATAACTCAGTCATGTTTAATTTTGTTGGCTAAAGTCACTTTACTGGTTGTCACACTCATTTTTACAAGCAAAATGGGGAAAGGATCACTTCCCAGTCAAATTGCTATGGAAAAAGGATTTAAAAGTTATTGCACACAAGCACCCTACAGTATATGATATTTCAGTGTCATCACAACTGCTTGCCACACCCACCAACCAGATATCTGTATATCTAGTGTTAGAAAGATTATTTTACCCATATACACCAAAGACTCTTTTGATCATGAAACCTGATTGCCCCAGGATTCTAATAATGTGGAGTACCCCTGTATGCATTTAGTGTGTGTGTAGTTCTATTCTCACTAAAGCTGCCTGCAGGGGTGAGTTGGACATGTTTCTGTATGAAAAGGCATGGCCAAAATGCAGTTTCGCTCCTCTTCATATGCCCTGGGACATAAGGCACTGGGCATATATGGTAGAGACATCAGTAGTACCATTGTTTCAAGGTGGTGAAGCCATATTGAGTTTAATGGAAGCTTCTCTGGGTTTAACAAGGTGTTTTACAGGAGTTGTTATCATTATCTATATCCCACCTTTCTCCAAATAATGAGACTCAAGGCAGTTCATAACATATTTAGAAACAATACCAATTTTAAAAAGCTATATAAAAACTTCAATAAAAGTATAAATATAAACTTTATTTAAAGGATAATTAAAATTATTATAAAGCTAAAACATTAAAGTCCATTAAAAGACTATGCAAACCATAAAACAGCAGAGCACATTGTTAAAACCCTATCCATTCAGTTTCTAAAAGTTTGATGACACAAGAATGTTTCAGCTTGTCAGAGGAAGGAAAGCAAGGATGGAGCCCATCCTGTCCTCCCTATTGTCCAGCATGTACATACATGCACACACAGTGAAGGCAGCCATGTTGGGCAAAAAACAATAATTTAAAAGCACATTATGACAATATTTGAATAGAGCAAGTCAAAGGTTACCATAAAAGAGGTACAGAGGAAAAATGGATTATGTTCAAGTCATAGAATATACTTTAGTAACAGATTTAATTTTTTTAAAGATGTAGAGCAAGAAGAGAAAAATGTACCAGATTCTGAATTCTCTCAAGGATTGCTGTCAAGAAGGTACAGCTGATCCTTTCTATGACTGTGTCATTTTGATCTGTATGTCTTTCTTCCATTTCTTTTAAATACAGAAATATGTTTAGAATTTCCTTTGCTCTTTAAAAAAATGCGGTAGACAGTTTGGAGGTTTAATAGTCTGAAGATGTAAATATGTTTAAATGCAGAGCATTATTATTTCATGTCAGTACATTGCAACAAAATCCACCAAAGACTCTTTACCCTGTGAGTTTAATTTATTTTTGCAAGGTTTGCTAAATAATTTATAGAGAAGAATTGAGTTTCTTTTCCCCCCAGTGAGATGCAAAATTTATTTAATGGAAAATAAATGGACTACTGAACATGTGAGAGATCAAAATAACACCACTTTTTTTTTTAAAAAAAAAGAAAAAAAACTTGTGGGGATACACCACATTGATGAAAGGTGCGATACTATAGAATAGCATTAGCACCCCAGAGTTAGATAGAGATTAAGTGATTTGCCTTATATTTCAAAGGGGTTGAAAGTGAGAGTTTATCTGGTTTATACAACATCACTGAGAGCTGCAAGCAAAGTGGATCAGTAATTCACTATTTTCTCCAAGTCTGCACAATGTTGCCTGCATAAAAATAGATTCATATGTACTTAGTCAAGAATTTCAAATAACAAGTGAGACGCAAATAGCCATTACCATTCTCTATTTGCCCTTAAAAAAAAAAGACAACCTAAAAACAAGCAGGATTTGGCTGGCTGTGAAATAGCTGAAGATGTGGGCTGCATCTGCACTGCAGAACCAATGCAGTTTGATACCACTTTAACTGCCATGACTCAACATTATGGAATTCTGAGATTTGTAGTTTAGGAGATATTTAGCCTTGTCTGACAGAAAGCTCTGGTGACATAAACAATCTACAACTGCCAGGATCCCATAGCATTGAACCATGGCAAGTAAAGCGGTGTCAGACTGCATTAGTTTTGCAGTGCAGATTCTGCCATTGTTGCAATGGCACATATATATTACAGGCAGGCACTACACATACACAAACAACACACAGTGTTGTTGTTTTGTTATGGGAATAGTTGTACTAACTGAATTTGGCAGCACAGTTGGGAAAGAATTTTGTTGTAATTTATTTTAAAGAAAAATTAGCAAAATTTACAAATCTTTTCATATTTGGTAGTGGTGGCTTAGTGGTTTCGATGTTGACTCTGATAATCACAAGGTCAGCAGTTTGGCAGTTTGAGACCCAAGAACTGTCTGGCCTCCCATCACTAGTCGTAGCTTCTGCCAACCTAGCAGTTCGAAAGCATGTAAAAGTGAAAGTAGATAAATAGGTACCACCTAGGTGGGAAGGTAGCAGTATTCTATACAGTCATGCTGGCCACATGACCATGGGTCGTCTTTGACAATGCTGAAATGAGCAATGCCCCCTAGAGTTTGACACAATGAGACAAACTTGTCAAAGGGAAAATCTTTACCTTTACTTTTAGTGGTTCCCATGCAGTGGGGTGAGGAATTAACTCCAGATTTTAGTGTCAAATTTAAAGGAGCTATACAAGATGCTGACCTATATCCCCCAATAGGCTGAGTGCCTTGCATTGCTTCTTGAAAGTTTATTCCAAAGCTTGGAGTGAATATATCATTAATTAATAAGAGAATCACAAGCCACCACTGATATTTGGGATGAAAATGGCCTGACATTTTAACAGGGGAGAAAGGGAATTTGAATTTTGGAGAAAGTGAAAATGACACTTCCTCATTTGAGAGAGATTTCTAGTGCCTGTACTCCACCTAGATGATGGCCTGTAAAGACTCTGGTGTCATCTGATCTGATACCAAATGCAAGTGCAAAACTAGTGTGTGCCTGTATTTATTTATTTATTTCATAAATCAACATATGGGTGATTTGTCCAGAGTTGGTGCTGATTCTTCTTTGGCATTGCACTTTGACATTGTTCTATTACATCTCCTGGCAGTACGGGAAAAGGAGGTTGCATTTATGTGCAGTCAGAAATGTTGTTCATGACAATAAAGTTCAGAACCTTAGTTGTTATTAACTGCCCTTGAGTTGACCTTGACTCATGGTGAACCTGTGGATGAGACTTTTCCAAGACCCCCTGTCCTCCACTGATCTACTTAGGTCCTGCAGGCTGAGGCCCGTGGCCTCTCTGATTGAGTTCATCCATCTGGCATGTGGTTTTCCTTTCTTTCTGCTGCCTTTTACCTTTCCTAGCATTATTGTATTTTCTAATTATTCATGCCTTCTCACGATATGACCAAAATACAACAGTCTCAGTTCAGTCATCCTGGATTCCAGAGAAAGATCAGGCAGCATCTTTGAAAAAACAAGACAAAATCCTAGGGTAGATCCAGTACTCTACTGACATGGAATCATAGAATCTTAGAGTTGGAAGAGTCCACAAGGGCCATCCTGTTCAACTCCCAGGAATACACAATCAGAGAATTTCTGACAGTAAATCATCCAGCCTCTCTTTAAAAAAACCTCCAAAGAAGGAGATTCTGTCACATTAGCACATTCCACAGTCAAACAGCTCTTGCCATCAGGAAGTTCTCCCTAATGTTTAGGTGGAAACTAGGTGGACATAGAAACACCAGCCTTCACTGTGACAGATGGAATACCTCAGTAACCAACATGAATCTAGCAGATTAAAGAAAAAATAATAATTCTTGACTACACATAAAGCAATCAATTACAATGGGATAGAAAAAACAAGCAAGCAAAAAGCCTCTCTGATCTTCCAGTCCTCAAGAGCTTTTGAACATTTTGGTATGAGCCACATCTTTCTAATATACCATCTCCAGCTGTGATCATGTGTGATGTATTAGAACAAACAGGAGGAGAGGGAGAAGAAACCTCTTTCAAAAGTCAGTTACGTTTTTTTATGGCATCAGTCTAAAGGCACTCCATTTCCACCAGAGAACAAACATTTACATATGAAAATATATATTTAAAGCTCGGTCATTAATCAAAATGGAGACCACAGTCAAGAAATAGGAAGGCTAGGACCTGGAAGTACAGCCATGAAGGAACTAGATAAGATCCTCAAGTTTTAAAGGTACATCATTAAATAACAAAGTCAGAATCATCCATGATATAAAGTAACTCTAATTTATGTGTATGGGTGTGTAAGTTAGTGAAGAAAGTAGCCAGGAAGAAAATCAATGCATTTGAGGAGAATTCTACAGATACCATGGTCTGTCCAAAAAAAAAAAAAAAAAAAATGAATAGGCCCTGGAGTAAATCAAGACAGGACTCTCACTAGGAAACATGATTACTTAACTGAGGCTTTGGACACATCACGAGATGCCATACTTTGGACACATCATGAGATGATGTGATTCATTGGAAAAGATAATAATGCATGGAAGGTGGAAGACAGTAGAAAAAGAGGAAGACTGTACTATAGCATTCATTCAATCAAGGAAGCCATGGCACTGAGTTTGCCAGACCTGAGCAGGGCAGTTGTGGACAGGGGCTCTTGAGGGCCTCTCATAGGATTGTCATAAATTGAACTTGACTTGATGGCAAATGAAAACAAAAGCACAAAGAATATGTATATCCTGTATCATTTAAAATTCTCAGAAGCATTAGTAGACAGAGCAATTCTATAAGAAAGAAGCAGATTTCCTGCTGAGCCTCCATACAACTTTTTAAAATTTAATTGTGAGTAATGACAGGTGAACTTATCCCATCAGCAATCATAATTAGCTTGGCATGTAACTGATCCACTTGTATTAAATAGGGATCTCAATGGTTTTGAGACTTGATTTGTGAGCTGATGGTTTAATAATAATAATAATAATGTTTATTTTTATCCCGCCCCTCTGCAATGCAATCAGGGCAGCTTACAGTAAAACATCAATACAATAAAATCATCAACCCCCTTACCCACCCACCTTGTAAAAAAGTATTAAACTAAGAAGATTTAAATCATAATATAATCAATAAAACAAACAACTAAAACAGGGGTAGGCAACCTAAGGCTTGGGGGCCGGATGTGGCCCCCCGAGGCCTTTGGACCGGCCCCAGGCCGGTCCTGCCACCGCTGCTGCCACCACCCACCATGATGATATTGATTATTGTTGTTATTACTTGTTCTTGGGGTTTTCTTGGCAAATCTCCACAGGAGTTTTGCCATGGCTTTTCTGGGGCTGAGAGAGTGTGCATGCATATATATATATATATATTATTTAAAAATTAATTTTTAATTTTTTAAAAACTATTTATTTATTTGTTTGTTTGTTTGTTTATTTTTGGTGCTTCAGCCCCCCAATTGTCTGAGGGACAGCAACCCGGCCCCTGGCTCAAAAAGGTTGCCTACCCCTGAACTAAAACAAAACATCCAGTGCAATAATATACAGCAGCTAAAGTACTTAGTGGCAGCATAGAGGTAAACATAGACCGGAAGATCATTCCGGAGAGGTCTGCCGGAAAAGATCCATCTTGACAGCTTTTTTAAAGCTATCTAGAGTGATGATAAGACAGATCTCGTCCGGCAGGCCGTTCCATAATCTGGGAGCGGTAGCAGAGAAGGCCGTCAGGGAGGTCACCGACAGCCTAGTTTTTATAGGCTGTAACAGATTTCTCCCAGAGGACCTAAGTGCGCAGGGGGGATCATACGGAAGGAGGCGGTCCCGGAGATAAGTTGGGCCCAAGCCATGTAGGGCTTTAAAGGTCAAAACCAACACCTTGTACTGTGCCCGGAAACTAATGGGCAGCCAGTGGAGGGTTTTTAACACAGGTGTTATGTGTTCCCTTCTGGAAATACCAGAAACCAACCTGGCTCTACTTTCCAGGAAAGGGCGCAGGTGGCATATCAGCCGAAGCTGATAGCAGGCACTCCTGACCGTTGCATTCACCTGATTAGTCATGTGAAGCGACACATCTAGGAATCTAGGTTTATTTTTCCATATCAAGGGTAGAAGAACATATGACACTGGAGAAGTTAACTAGAAATGCACCTAGCTACTACGGTACATTGACACCAATGTTGAGGAATTAGGAAATCAAGTCTATGTTTAATGTTCCTTAATGTGGGTGTGTGGTGTGTTTATTGTGGGATTTGTTTTGGGGGTAATGTATTTGTTTTTTGTTATATATGTGTATCCTAGTCAGAATGTTTATTATCTGTATATCTCTAGCTCCATCTCTCCATGAGATCTCAATGAGTTCAAGATATTACTCAATCCTGAATTTTGTGTCTACACATAGTTGCCAGCCTTGTGATCAAGGCTCATTTTCTGGGTTATCGTTTCTTGCTTTGGAGCTCATCTGAAACTTGTCTTGTTCTTTCTTCTAGAATCCAGTGGGGGCTATCTTATGGGAAATGATTCAAAAAAGAGGTGGTCATGTGTGTTTTCAAACCTTTGGTAGTGGGTGGTTACAATTCAATAAATTCTCTAGGAAAAATAGGCTCAGGCAGTGAGTAAATACAAGAACTACAAGTTTTATTTTCAAGGCTTCTGTTTAAAACACAAACATCACTAAGCTGGTATAGTATACATGTTCATTCTGTTATGATTATATTCATTGTAGTTTTTCCAAAAACTGTAACAAGTTCCCTCCAGCTGGCTAAAATTCTCACTTATTCATCAACTATGGGGGCATCTACACTGAAGAAATAATGCAGTTTGATAACACTTTAAGTGATGTAGCCACATCCTATGGAATTCTGGGATTTATAGTTTTCCAGGGTCTTTAGCCTTCTCTGCCAAAGAATGCTGGTGATTCTGAAAATTACAAATCCTTGGATTCTGTAATATGGAGTCATGGCAGTTAAAGTGGTATCAAACTGCATTATTTCTACAGGTAGATGTACCTTTTATCATTCTTTCCATAACTGGACTAGATTCAAGCCACCTCATTTTATTGTCATCCTTTCCCCAAATGGTATGAAACCATGCAGCAACCAGTCAGATTTGAAGAAGCACTTGTGAACCTTAGTGATAGTTTCAAAACCAAATAATAAAAAACCACCAAAAAGTAGCCAGTGGTGGATGGAGGAATTATCCAAAGTTCAACCTATCATAATCCTCAGAATGTTATAAAGATAGGCTAGTAAGAAAAGAGAGTAGTAGAACAACAGTTTGGACAGTTAAAAGCAATTAAAGCAGGAGATCAGAGAAGAATGAGAATAGCTTGTTACTACTTGAAAATAAGATGGACATTTAATGAGAAGTGAAAACCAAGGTATTAGATTCATTTCTTAAGGATGATGAAGGAGATATTTAATAGGGCAATGTTCTATATTGTTGTGATGGCAAAATTGCAAAAAGGCTGTATTTTGGGATTTCTGGCAGATCTAGGTTGAAAGCAAAATTAAGGGTCTTGACCAGGTTTTTACCTGCTCCTTGGGAGATAATTTTGGAAGGTCTGGGAAAAAATCCAGCACTGATTATATATACTGTTGGTTTGCAGTACAGTTGCTTGTCAACTTATGGTGACTTCATGAATTTCATAGGATTTTATTAGGTAAGGAATATTCAAAGATTCCTACTGAAACATTTTTTTTAAAAAAATATTTACTGAGAGAACTCATAAATACTGAGCAAATTTATAAGTGAACCAAGGGAAACTCAACTTCTGGGCTATCTTACCATTAGACATTAAAAGAGAGTCACTTCAAAGATTTCATAAATGTTGAAAAGGGAAGTGAAAAGATGATCTATTATTTAATATATTGTAATCATATTTGTTTTACTGCCAGACATGGATAAGAATAGTTGTCTAATTTTCTGCTTAGATAGCAAAATAAACTGGCTGGCTTTGGGTACTATGCACCTTAGTTTATGGTGTGTCCCTTTTTCTGCTCTGCCTCAGGCAGCCAAATGGTTTCAGTTGTCCTTGCTTATTTGTCACCAGAAAAGATGCAAAAAAGGTAAACTAAGGGGGGTTGCAGACTGCCAGAAATAGTGCAAATTGAGTCCACTTTTAGGGTTAGGGTTAGTGCTAGGGAATCATGGGAATTGTTTTTTTTCTGAGACATTGAGCCTTCTCTGTCAGAGAGCTCTGGTGCCACAATAAACTACAGTTGCCATGATTCCCTAACCCTACCCCTAACCCTAAAAGTGGACTCAATTTGCACTATTTCTGGCAGTCTGCAACCCCCCTAAAAATACGCAAAAAGGTTGTACAATAGTCACCTTGAGAAAAAGCTAAACCGTGTATGGTTTTAGAAAAAGGGTGATGATATGTTTGTGCCATTACAACAGTTTATGGAATTATAAATGGAGAACATGTAAAGACATATTTTCCCTTTTTAATACAATTAGGACTCGCCCAGTTCAATTGATTAACATTTGATTCAGAATTTTAGACATAGCTGCTCCCCAAAAGTAACTTTCCCTAGATCCATACAAAATAAAGCACTTCTTCACACCACACAATGCTAACTTACAGGATCCAGTGCCACAAATCGGTTAATAGACATTGACTTGCCTGGTTTGCTAAGGAAAATCAGAGTAGTCAGGGAAGGTCAGTCATTAGCTATTGCCCCTGACGGTTCCACAGAAGTTTACAGATAGGCAGAGCTGCTATGTCTAATTTTTTACCCTGCTGGTGGGATCCTCCAATGAAAATGCCTGAAGAGGCTGTGTGAAGGCATAAAAGAGTGGAGGTTCCTAGCACACCTTCGCTCCTAGGATTTGGTCAGTTTGGGCTGAAGAAGTTTTGTGCTGGCTTTTATGGCATCTTTCCAAGTTCCTTGAAAATGCTAGGTAAAATGCAGTAAAAAAGTCTTACTGCATTCTCTGGGGTGTTCTTCTAGGTAAAGAAGTATGTATAAGAGTGTGGCACTAGGCAAGCACTTATCCCATAGTACCCTGACTCCAAGGAACCCCTCAAATGAGATATTGAAGCAATATGTTTGGAGTTAGCTTCTGAAGCTCAGTGTGCTTCCTCCTCCTCTTCCTCCTCCTACAGCCACTTTACCCCCTTTCTGCATGTTCAAAGAGGTCTTGCATAGCTCCCCATGTGAGTATGGAACTGCCAAACCACTTGTGCTACAGTTCATTGCTTAAACCAGGGGTAGGCAACCTTTCCCCTTTAAGGGCTGAGGGACTTCAGCTCCCAGAAGCCTCAGCCATGTTGGCCAATAGTCCCATGTTGGCCAATAGCTCCTGGGATTCTGGGAGCTGAAGTCCCTCAGCCCTTAAAGGGGAAAGGTTGCCTACCCCTGGCTTAAACAGTTTGCTACCAGGATTCTGGTCTTAGCAATTTATCTAAGAAGTTCACTTCCATCTTCAGCAGATAATATAATACACTGCTGAAGTCCAAACCAAACCAAATATACTCTTCTCTCGGACTATCCTTTTGGGTACACCATCGCAAGGCACTATTGCACCTTGACACTATCCTTCTAGGTTGCCCCTTGTTTCTGCTTTGTTGACTTCATCTGTTTCTTATTCAGTTTTGAAATAGGAAGAATTGAAAATGTCTGAAAAGCTAGCAGAGTAACAAGAACATGGCTCAGAGATTGTAATCAAATGTGGACTGGATGCTTCACACTGCATTTTGTGTTTGCTTTTCTCAAAATAATATACTGATGCATTATTCACAGTATATCTCTACTTGTAGCTAGAAAGAAGGAAGAAACTGTAGGTTCTTCCTCACTTGATGATCAATTCAGCTGATAAGTCCAAGCAAGTAAAGCAAAGTGTTCATAGTGAAGATAAAGTACTCACTGGTAAAGAAATTAAACTACTCTTGTTCTTCATATATCTCTTCAATTGGATGTTCTCTTTATTCTTTGGACAGAAAAAAATGTGTTTCAAAATCAACTCTGAGTATTCTTTGCTTAAGAAAACTCCATGAAATTCATGTTGTTGGCATAAGTTGACAAGTGACTATCAAGGCACACACACAAAGAGAAAATTGTTTGCCTGGATTCCCTTAGTTGTCTCAGAGTTTGATGATAGTATCATCTAAAAAACCTTAACAGTCTAACTAAGCTGTAAGAGTTTTGCAGCAACAAAGATCCTGCTATATAAAGGCCTTTTCCCCATTAAACATTAAAGTCTAATAGATTGTTATGCTTCATAAAAATGAGTTTTTATAGATTATTTGCCATAGCATCAAGTGCCTGATGGGTTCATTTGATGTATTTATTTTTGTGTGCACATATATGTGTATGCATGTGCATAAACACTCCTATCACATGTATATGCAGGAAGCAGCTGTTAACAATAGAGCTGGGTGGTTACCTTTATGCCTCCATGTATCTGTCTTTATTTAGTCATTTCAGAGGCTGGCATTCTCTTCCTCCCTCTGCAATGACCAAAGCCTGTCCAAAGATTCACCACTTAGCTCTCCTCCCCCAGCCATTCTGTGGCTGGTGGAAAGCAAGGGAGGATCAGAGAAGAGTCTGGCTGTGTTCCAGTAGCCAGACACAAAATAATCACTTCATCTTCAGAGACCTCTGAAGGATCCTAGAGGATCTCACTGAATAATGTAATCATTGTGTACCTGGCTACAGGTGCATAGCCAGATGCATCTTCAATCGCCCTTACTCTCCACTAGTTGCGGGGGGGGGGGGCGCTGTTCCTGAGCTGGGAGGGTGTTGAGAGGAGACATGCAGAACTATTATGCTATTTTGTGCCATACAGGATTTTGGCCATAATGTGATGAAAATACTTTGTTATTATTTAAGCACCAGGATGTAGAGTTTCACACCTTGGTAAATTGTTCTTCATGACCAAGGTGTGTGACAGAGTACTGTACCAATTCACCTCAAGAAGCAAATGTCAGTCCTGCTGATTTGTTACTATCAAATTTATTTGTGTCATTACTGTTATTTTCTCAGAGCAGACCAAAAGTGGAAGATGACTGTGATGGAAAAAGTTTTGAAAAACAATGCATATATTTTGATATTCATCCTGCTGTATTAGGCTGCCATTTCTATTATCATGCTTTGTCATCTCAAAATACAAAACCTATATATACCTTTTCTCAGTGGTAAGAAATGTCATGTGAAGTGTCATATGAAAAGAGAAATTTGAGAAAGCAAAGTTCAAATATAACCTTTATCTGTCTTGATATGATTTGGATATAAAAACTGATAGTGAACTATATTTGTTGAAAGTAGAGCCATTGAAACAAATGAGGTCTTTTCAATTATTGCTTTACTCCAATTGAGGTGTGGCCCTCTACTTTGCTTTTCTCTCTCTGGTTATATATTCCTCTTACTCTATGCATACAGCACTGAAGCTAATGCAAAAGGAACACAACGTTTGTGATTCAGTAAGAAACAGTACATCATATTTATACACATCTTCTCAGAATGATACTTTGATACATTCTTGAAAATGACACTTCTATCTCTGCCTACATTAGCAATGCACAATGGTCCTTAGTATCCCCTGGGGCTTGGTTCCAGGTATTATGAGACCAGGATCAGAGGGAATCTTAATAGTTCAGTTAATTAACCAGGATACACCTCAGTTAATATGGAGGGAGTTAGGGACAATAAATCACCAGAGGCAAGGTTTATTCAAATAAATTGTAAATTTATTGGGGATCACACACACTAAGACAGCCAATCATTCACACACTCTTACAAGGACTCAAGAATAAAGTAGTTAGCTTTGGAATAGACAATAGTCCTTCTAACAGTGATATTATCTGACAACGCTGCTCCAGGAATCCAATGATGTGTTGGACTTGGCTGCACAGATGGGATGGGGAAGCACCAGGGAGCTGGAGCTGAATCAGAATTCTGAGTGATGTGGAGACACCATGAATTCTAACCAGACACAAATGATAATTAATTTGGAAGTCCTTAAATAGGTTGAAAATAGCCTGGAGTGAAAGTTGTTGACTATACTTCAAAAGATGTCGAATGTACATAGCAAAGGTTGTCTTGAAGTAGACAGATTCCAGAGATGATAATAGATCTTATCTGGCTCTGGCAGAAGGCATCCAGAGCCATAAATCACCTGATCTATCTAGAAAGGTGTGAATGTTTCCTGATTGTGACTCCTGTTTGATTTCTGTTTCTATGTGTGCCTACGTGATCTCCTCATTTTTGGGTTCACGGTAGTGCTGCAGTTCCATTTTAGGGCCATAGCAGAAAGCATGCACACCCCAAAATATTGAAGATGTTCAGTATATTCTTGGAACTTGACTAGGAATTTTTTAGTATGGTTGCTGTTTTCAGTTGGTCTATGCTGGCCGTATATGGCTCTATTTGAGGTACCAATTCTCCCATATCATGGGTATAGCCTTTAGATAGGGTCACTGGGTAATAACAAAGTCAGTTCAGCAAAGACCGAAGGGGTAGTGACGATATCGGCATGGTTATGCCGAAATTTTATTCTGAAGTATCAAAAGCTTTTATTTTTTATCAGTATGATTTTAATGCTTAATAATTGTGTTCAGAAACTATGTATTTTGTACTATGTATTATTACTGCAATTGCTCTGCATTGTATTGTTGATTGCTGGTCAATGACCGAATAAATTATCTATCTATCTTGAAGATGTTCAGTGCTCATAACACAGGGCTAATGATGTACAATAGGTTAATAAAATTGTGTACCTTATATAAAATGGTAAAATCAAAGTTTACTTGGGGGGGGGATTGAAATGTTTTCAAGCTGTGGATGGTTGAATCTGTGGAAACAGAGGTGTTATGAGCATTGGAAGTCTTCCAATTTTGTGGTGTGGGCTACCCTTCTATGATCCTGAATGGCTCCCTGATATCTGGTCATGTAGACATGAGCTGTCATGAGCTTGAAGGCTAGAGACTACATAGGCAGTTTGGGAGTTGTAATTAAGGAGAATTCACATTTCTGAGACAGGAAGGCTGGGTGATTTACAGCGAGGATGTTTTGCATCCCTGTTGGAGAATGCCAATTTTCAACTACAACCCTGCTTCACAGACCTCTATCAGGGGTAGGCAACCTTTCCCCTTTAAGGGCCAAGGGACTTCAGCTCCCAGAGGCCTCAGCCATGTTTGCCAATAGTCCCATGTTGGCCAATAGCTACTGGGATTCTGGGAGCTGAAGTCCTTCGGCCCTTAAAGGGGAAAGGTTGCCTACCCCTGGTATACAGGTAGGAAACAATTTCAAAGGGCTGTTTGTTGCTCAGCCCATTAATTAATTGAACTAATTAAAATTCCTGAGAGAGAATCATAGCTACAGAGGACTGTCTGTAATTCTGGGCAGTAACAGACTATAAAATTATGCAGCATTTGGGTACTTTTAAAAATCTGATTTCTGTTTCTGAACCAATCATAGATGCACACTTTTAGTTTTTCTGATGGCAAAGAACTTTCTTTTGGTACCAGGGCCATTTTATTTTTATCAAGCTCTTCCATTTCAAAGTAGCTTCACAGCATGTACTTCTCCACCTTGCATGTCACCATGACTTGCTATGTTAATTAGCTTGCAAACTCCAAAGTCATGATTATCCAGGCTTCATTCGGGCAGGCATACTTTAGATGCTTTCCATTGTCAAAATTCTGACTCCTTGCCCATTATAACAAAAGACCAGCAAAAATAACTTCTTTCTTTTAGTCTGAAAAATAATGCTGCTGTTAACCTCCAAGAATTTTCTTTGTCTTCTTTTAGGCACAACCTTCTCTTAGCTTTATCCCCATTCCTAACTAGGGAATTTAAGCTATTTTTTCCAAAAACACAGGCATTTTAATTATAAAAAGCATTAATTACACTAGGATTCTTCAAATGATACTGGCGCAGTGTTGAGTTTTTGCAGAGCATATGTGTATGTTTGTGTACATACTTCTATTTTTATAGTGTTTTATGCTGCTTTTTCTATTCTTTTTTAAAAATAAAATTGATTTACAAGAAAATTGATAAAAGTTGATGAAACCAGTAGTTAAAAGGAATTTAAATACTGTGGACAATAAATGGAAGTGGTTCATTAAAAACTAGGTCCAACTGATGGTGTCAGTAATCAATAAAAGAATCAGTAACATGCCTGGGTAAAAAATGTTTGATGACAGAAATGTTCAACAATGAGAGCCCAGCTTATTTAATTGTGGACACCTTACATAATGAGGAATCACAATGGATATGGATTATCTATTTATTATTTATGTTTGCAATAAAGCCCAACATTTTTTACAAATGATCTACAGCAGACCTTTGACTCCTGGCCTCTACTTTATTAGGACTCCAATATATACCAAATGTAGTTTATGACATTTGTAGCTCATAATGATAGATGACCACTAAATTACAAAATAAGGTGTTTTGGTCACGGGCATACCCTAATTAATTTCCCAGTCAAGCCACTCTGTTCAGGTGAAGTGATTTGAGAACAGCAGCTTGTTGTTGCTGCTGTTGCTGTTGCTGCTGTTGTTGTGTGCCTTCAAGTAGTTTCTGACTTATGGTGACCCTAAGACTGAAGCTATCATGGGGTTTCTTGGGAAGCTTTGTTCAGAAGAGATTTGCCATTGCTTTTCCTGAGGCTGAGAGCATGTGATTTGCCCAAGGTCACCCAGTGCAGCAGCTCAAGACAAATCTAGTGTTAGTCTGGGACTCTTTTTTTATTATTATCACATTGGAAAGGAAAAAGAGTCTTGCTAAACAGCTAGCAGTAGAAGAGGAGTCAGCACCTGCTGTCATTTTAGGTCACATACAATATTGCCTATTGTTGTATTTATGTGAGGGGCAGGGTAGGTGGAGTGGAGGAGACAGGCAGAATATGTCTTCCTTGGTCTTTCAGTAAAGAAGACTGCAGAAGGAGACATGTAGGTCTCAACAGAGCACTCTTGTCTTATGCCAGTGGTGCTCTGGATCATTGAAGAAAGAAGATATGTATGTGTGTATACTAGGAAAAGGTCCCAATGGCAGAAGGCCAATTTAGGAAGATCATATTCCATACCTTCCAAAATTTCACAGATGAAAACTGGGATACATGGCCAAGTCAGAATGTAGTCATGACGGCAAAAGGTATTAATGAAGAAAAACAGACAAGCTAGGAGAGGCTATAGCAGTTGGCTTTTACCCTAATCGAATGGGAAGGGCAAGATTATACCCCCTTCTCCTTCCCCCTACTGAGTTAATTGAATGAGAACTACTTTTGTGTTTGAAATTAGTTTTCAGAAACTGTAGGAATGGAAACTGAGGGAAAAGGGGAAAATGGAAGGAGGAGAGAGAAACTGGGACATTTTAAAAGCAGCTGAAAAAGTGGGATGTCAGATCAATTGGGATTGTCCATATTAAACAGGGACAGCTGGAAGGTTTTAATATTTTGATTCTTTAAATGGTTTGTGGCAATCATTTTGAGCATTTTAACCCCATCTAGGCCTGGAGATTGTGTCCTAATACCTGGGTTTGAGGCTGTTACCGTTAATACCTCCATTTTGTCTGGATTCAGTTTTAATCTGTTTTTTCTCATCCCGTCCATTACCACTTTAAGACATTCATTGAGAGGGGAGATGCCATCTGAAGTCAAAGTTGTAGCCCGAGACATGGAGAAATATATCTGGGTGTCATCAGCATACTGATAACACCCCACCCCATGTCTCCGGATGATCTCTCCCAGTGGCTTCATATATATGTTAAATAGCATCAGGGACAGGATGGTGCCCTGAGGGATGCCACAATGAAGCTCCTTTTTTGCTGAACAACTGTCCCCGAGCATCACCCTCTGGAATCTGCCCGAGAGAAAGGAACAGAACCATTGCAGTGCAATGTCTCTGATTCCTAATTCTCTTAGGTATTCTAAGAGGATGTCATGGTCTATCATGTCAAAGGCCACTGAGAGGTCCAGTAGCACGAACAGGGTTGGATATTGGATATTGGTTGGATATTTATTGGATATTGGAGTACTGGATTCAGATGGCTGTACATTTTTTTGCTGATGGAGGGAATAAATCAATTTGCACCCGAAAGTGAAGTCATTTAAACATTAATGCAAATGTGCAATATGTTGGCGCTTGTGCAACCCAAAGTGCACACCGATGAAGCATTGCACCTGGAACACATGCCACAGAAGTCTCTGCTGTAACTTTCAGTGCAGGCTGGAGAATTGCTCCCACACACAGAAGCTTCAGACAACACACTGAGTACTCTCAAGGAGGCTTTTAATCTTCATTCCACTATGTACAACATTTCAAACCAACCGACAGAATGACATGCCAAAACTATATACATCAACACCACCACACCGGGTATTGGAACTCCTCCTTTATATACATGTTCAGTCCTGGAACTCTTTAGCCCAGCCCCTTACTGGTGTGTAACACATATTTCCTGTCTCCCATGTTGCATGACTTTGCAACTTTGCCACCTGGTGACCTCATGTCCTCCTGTGTGTCATCAGATTCCTATGACACAGCAGTCTTCAAATGCTGATTCATCATGGTTCCTGTTTGAACCAGATTAACCTCTTACCTTTGTCAAATATTGCTACATCTGAGACATTTTCTCTGGATCATTCCATCCTGACATTCCCTTCTAAATGTCCAGATATTCTGTAATATGTTCACTCTGTGTGTAGTATTTTTGTTTGTGACTACCTAGGTTCATCTTCGCATTCTCTCTACAGAGAGTGCCTTTGTGAGTATGTCTGCCACATTGTCCTCTGAGCTAATGCACAGCTGACTCAGAACCCTGTTCTGCACCATCTCACACATATTCTGGTACCTGAGACCTATATACTGGGTCCTACACTTTGGACTTTCGGCTTCCACCATAGCTATACAAGCCTGTGACTCCTCATGTATAACTGTTGGTGTATTGCATTGCTCTCCTAGAGCCACCAGCAACTGCCTTACCTACTGAATTTTGGTAGCTCAAGGCCTTTACAGACTGCCAGAAATAGTGCAAATTCAGCAGGCACAAGAGACTTCTATAATTTGTTAGAATTCCCAATTGTACTGTCTGTCTACAAAAAGTGCCCTCAGAAATGTGGATTCCTTCAACAAAGGATGTGTCTTTCACTGGGGAAATGAAACTAAAGGGGGTTGCAGACTGCCAGAAATAGTGCAAATTGAGTCCACTTTAAGGGTTAGGGTTAGTGCTAGGGAATCATGGGAACTGTTTTTTCCCCCCTGAGACATTGAGCCTTCTGTTCAGAGAGCTCTGGTGCCACAATAACATACAGTTCCCATGATTCCCTAAGCCTAACCCTAACCCTTAAAGTGGACTCAATTTGCACTATTTCTAGCAGTCTGCAAAGGCCCTCTGATAACACTACAAATTCTGCTTCTGTGGTGCTCAAGGCAACACAGTTCAGCTTCCTAGACCTCCAGATCACTGGACTATCAGCATACTTGATCATCAGTCATGTCACTGACTCCCTGTCTGTCACTTTTGAAATGAAAGAATTGTCAACATAACATTCCAGCTGTGACATGATCCCATGTATCACCAGCTGCTTGTCTCTGCTTCGCTTCAAATATATCACTACATGTTTCAGTGTAGTCCAATCCTCTATGCTGGGCTTGGAAGCTTTCCTACCTAGCAATCCTACAGCATAGGATATGCCTGGCCTTGTGTTGTTAGCAATGAAAACAAGCTGCCTATAATGGAATGGTACAAATCAGTATGATCAAAGGACTTACTTGACTCACCAGTGGCATATCCAGGAGTCATTGGACTATGTACCACCCTGGCACTTTCCAAACCACACTTTGCCACCAGCTTATCTATCCTCTTTCTTTGACATAGGAAAAACTTCCCATCCTGGGTTCTGTCAACCTCTATGCCCAGGTAATTCTTCAGATATTATTTAATTAATTAAGGTTGCTACCCAGGGATTCCCAAGCCAGAACTATTGTAGACTCATAAGACTTTAGGGCTAGAACATGAAACTTAGGGCCTTTGCAGACTGCTAGAAATAGTGCAAATTGAGTCCACTTTAACTGCCCTAGCTCAGTGCTAGGGAATCATGGGAATTGCATTTTTTCTGAGACATTGAGCCTTCTCTGTCAGAGAGCTCTGGTGCCACAATAAACTACAGTTCCCATGATTCCCTAGCACTGAGTCAGGGCAGTTAAAGTGGACTCAATTTGCACTATTTATGGCAGTCTGCAAAGGCCATTAGTGATGTACCTTGTGATGCCATAGGGGATAGGCCCAGATGATGTTTCATTGGGCAGCCTCCTTGTGATGTAATTAAGCATGGAACATTTAGCATCAAGCACCATTGCTCAGAGTATGTTGTTCAAGTAAAAACCACCTGGCCTAACAAATGAGGAATAGATAGATATCCAGGCCCTAAGACCTGTGAATACCTATTGCCACCTCTGTCTCTTGAGATTTTATCACAAACTGCCCACTTACTTTCAATAGTTCTGAGGAAGCAAGGAAGAACTGAGGTTCTCACTGTCTCAAATGTTGTAGTAGATGCCAGACTTTACTTTGTGTAACTGATGTTTGCAGCCATCTCTAACCCAGCACCCTCAATATGTACAGGACTTCCATTTCTAGTATCCCCATCCATGATGGACTTGTTGGGTGTGGAGGACTGAAGTTGTAGTCCAACATGTTTGGAACATATCACATTTGTTAAATACATGGAATTTTACATTTTTTAAACAATAAATACTGCCACAGTTTTTTTAAAAAAATGTTGTTGTTTTGGGATATTGGTAGCCACACTGTTCATAGAAAAGCTACTTGAGCATAATGTTCAGTACACTAGGAATTTTGAATTCTCATGAATACATATTACTGCTGTAGATAAACTGCTCATTGCCCAGGATTGCAGTCTTAAGCTAGTTTATGTCAAACCTGCATTAAACGTCACCACCACTGACTTTGGCTGCTGTGTTGAAACATGAGGAGTATTCTTAACATAGTTTTCATTACACAAGAGCACATCCATCTTAGATCTTACACAGTCAAACTGATGGTAATACACTGAGGTATTGTTTATGACATGTACTTTTTGTAATTTTCAGTACAGAAGATGGGAGTCTTTTCTGGGGTGGGGTACTTTTTCTTAAGTTTTTTTTAAAAAGTGTACCTGTGTAGCAGAAAATGGAGATCAATGTGACAAATCAGTGCCTAATGTATAACCATCTAGTGGATTGTACAAAATCTAAAATGAGTGTGCTGTTATGTCATGGAAAGCATGCTAAGGAAATTGTTTAGGATTCAACTCAGCAGCCCAAGCCAGTGGTAGTGACCAAGCCTAAT
This sequence comes from Phrynosoma platyrhinos, assembly GCA_020142125.1. NCBI lineage: Eukaryota > Metazoa > Chordata > Lepidosauria > Squamata > Phrynosomatidae > Phrynosoma > Phrynosoma platyrhinos. The sequence goes on from CM034708.1 coordinate 31,768,403, forward strand.
ACAATTATACTGATTGGAGACCCAAGAAACTAGTTTAAGACAACAATCCTGTGCTTTGAGCTCAATGAAATGTATTTCTGAGTAAACATGCATAGGATTATGCTGTAAGCAGTTTATCTGCCGCAGTGGTATGTATGTGTGACATTGTTGATGAAAGAATCCATAATTCCCAAAGTGCTTAACATTATGCCAGGGTAGCTTTCATGTCATCAAACACATCAGTATAGTGTGCAAAGGGAGACATTTCTAAGAAATGAAGCCAAACTAAATCTGTGGGGGAGAAAGAACACAAACACCCCTAAGGTGAGAATTCCAAATGCCATTTTAAAAAGGAAACTTCTATGTGTTTGTCTAAAGTGGTAAAGTAAACAGTTTCAGAGAACTAATAGCAGCTTTTTTCTAACAGTCTGGTACAGACTACCCAATGGCAGCTGTTTTCTAATTTTTATTCTCTGTTCTTCCCTCACTCCTTCTGCAGGGGGGAGATCTGGGCCCCCTACCACCTTTGCCTTTGCTCCAAAGGTGGGAGGAGGCAACCAATAAGAAGTCCTTCCCTCCATCAGTGAATCCCTCTTACCAGAGCTTCAGGTCACACCATGAGTTACCACACTGGGGTGGCACCAACCCTAGTGGTGCCACTTGGGGTATATAAAGGAACCCAAGTGAAGTTGCACACCATATGTTTGTTAAGTAAATTGTGATACTGATAGTTTTATTTTCAGATCTTTTCCAAATGATCTTGAACATGGAATCTGTTTTTCTGACAGATGCTACACGCTGTGTCCATGCTTTCATCAAGTTGTCCACCACTTGCCATGAACACCTAATGTATTTGTGAAATTGGAGTTCAATGTGATCAGTGCGATTTTTCTCTCCCTTGTGCATCATGGTACACATTGATATAAGCAATAATGGCTCTGGAAATTCATTTCTGAGTGTGACTATGATGAATTTTGATAGAACCTCTTGTATGGAGTGTGGTGACCTCAGGCATTCAGTATCTATTTTCATTATTGCTAGAACACTAAGATCCACCAAAAAAGCCAGGTCTGAAAAATATACACTTAAAATTTTCAAATTAGGAATTTGAGTATAAAAACTGAACAGCCTTCATGACTATTCTACATGCACACACATATGCATGTACATATATGCAAACACACACACACATTCATGTGCATGCATGCACATGCACATGCACATGCACACGCATAAACTACTCAGCCAAAATTTGTTTGATTTTGGCAATACAGCATAATGGCTGCCATCTGTTGGTGTCATATGTAGGTTTAATTCTACCTTAAGCCTTTGCATGTCTTTCTTTAATCACTGAAGAGATTGGTATTTTCTTTTACTGTCTACAATGACCGAAGTGCCTCCTGACTTACCATTTAGTTCACAAAATCATACAGCTGGAAGAGACCACAGGGGTCATCTAGTTGAATCTCCTGCCAGGCAGGAATGCACAATCAAAGCACTCCTGCCTATGTTGGTCATCCAGCCTTTGTTTAAAAACTTCCAAAGAAAGTGATTCTACCACACTCTGAGGGAGTGTGTTCTACTGTCGAACAGCTCTTAACTGTCAGGAAGTTCTTCCTAATGTTTAAGTGGAATCTCTTTCCCTGTAGTTTGAATCCATTGTCTCATGTCCTAGTGTCTGGAGCAGCAGCAAGCAAGCTTGCTTCTTCCTCAATATGTAAAAAGTAAAGGTAAAGGTTTCCCTTGGCATGAATGTCTAGTCATAACCGACAGTAGGGAGTGATGCTCATCTCCGTTACTAAGCCATAGAGCCAGTGTTGTCTGAAGACAACTCTGTGGTCATGTGGCCAGCATGACTGCACAGAACACAGTTACTTTCCCACTGCGGTGGTACCTAGTTGTCCATTTGCATTTGCATACTTTTGAACTGTTAGTTGACAGAAAGTGGGACTAGTGATGGGAGCAAACTCCATCACCCCATTGAGGCACCAGGGCCTCGAACTGCCAACCTTCCAATCTTGCGATCTTCAGAATTGGTGTCTCAACTACTAAGCAACCACATCTCCTCAATATGACTTCCCTTCAAATATTTAAACATGGCTATCATGTCACCCTTAACTTTCTCTTCCCCAGGCTAAACATACCTAGCTCTCTATGTCTCTTCTCATAGGGCATAGTTTCCAGACCTTTCACCATTCTGGTCACCCACCTCTAGACACATACTAGTTTGTCACCATCCTTCTTTGAGATTTGATGAAACTGAAAATCTCTTGGACATGCTTAGGTTAATCCATACTGAAGCTCAGCCCACTTTGTACTCTAGTTAAATAGGACACTGGCCTTATTTTCCTATTCAAATTCAAAAGATCTTTGACCAAATCCCAGATATGAAGAGGCTTCCATTGATTCTTGGCCTGAGGCCTCATTTTTACTAGTATCTACATGATATAGGAGGAAAGCTTTAGTTTTTAAGAGGTTAATTTTCAGTACGAAAAGGTGTCATATGGTATCAAAGGTAATATTAGAATGATGCTGATGAAAGAATAACACATGGCAAGGAGTCCTGGTGGTGCAGTGGTTAAATGCCTGTACAGCAGCCACTCACTCATGAGTTCAATAACAGCCAGGGGCTGAGGGTCAACTCAGCCATGCATCCTTTTGAGGTCACTAAAATGAGTACCCATCTTGTTGGGGGCAATTAGCTTACACATTGTAAACTACTTAGGGAGTACTTAGTGTACTGATAGAAATATACTTACTATTGCTACTTGCTTCGCTAACATTAAAGAGGACACAAGCAATGAAATGACTGAAGATGTGATTAAAACAGCATGTCTACCAGCTGTATGTTATTTTAAGATCTTGTGAAATCACTTATTTGACTGATTGATTATTTTTAACAGTAACAAACACATTTCTGAATCTGTGTTATAAAATAGAGTCTTATACTAATTATGACTTTATGAAGCAGCATAGCCTTTCATTGGCTTTCTCTGTATTTTCTTTAAAAGAAAATCTTCCCAGAATGTGCTTGCTTTTAAGACCTACATCTTCCCAAATGCAAATAAGATGCCTCTTTTGTTGTTTGCCTGTATCTACCTAAAGGGTGGAGTGCTATAAATTATTTTTCAAATAAGCATTACCCCCGACTTTAAGTCTGTTAATGTATGCTTTCATTTATACATTTCAAAAACATTTAGCAAAAAAAGCATAAAAGATGATAAGCAATAAAATGCCAAAGTTGTTGTGTGTATATTTATTTATCAGACTTACATCCTGCCTTTCCTCCAAAGAGCACAAACTGGTATACAAAGTTCTTCTCTTCTTCATTTTATTACACAATAATCCAGTGAGGTATGATAGATTGAGAAAGAGAAGGACTGGCATGTGGCAGTGGTAGCAGGTAGATTCCATGTCATTCTCAACATGGAAACCCAACTTTAAAGAAGCCATACGAGTTTCTGAACCCTATCTCTTAAATAAATTCACTGAATTAGATGGGTTCTTTTAGTCCATTCAGACTAAAAGCCAGAATGAATTCACAGTCCCATTGGCATGAAAGTTACTATGCATCATTAATGACAGATCCATTTAAAAAGACCCACTGAAAATTCAGAAAACAGCTTGTCCCCATTTTTGTGTGAAGTCTCTCACCTCATGGAGAGAGAAAAAGAGGGTCATTGATTCATTATTTTTAGACTGATGAATGAAATATTTAAGTCAAAGTGTTCCTATATTAACTCCCCCCAAATTATTTCTAAAAAATATGCAACAGAAAGACTTTTATGAAATACTATGGGGCATTGCAGACTGACCTAAAGGGCTGATCTGGGGCTGGAGTTGGGGTGGGGCAGCCACACGCCAGCTGCCCCAACCCCGTCCTGACACCGCATGGCCATTTGCATAGTGCACAGCATCAGGACGCCCTCCTGGTGCAGCCTCTCTTTTGCTCTTTTAGGGGCAGGAAAAGGAAGATCGGGGCCACAGCATGGGGTTGCCACGGCCCCAATCAGCCACTAGCAGGGGCGGCCCAGAGCTGCCCATCTGCATAGCTCTTATGTGTAGTATTAAGAATATTGTGGCTCAGCGGTTAAGATGCTGATTCTGACAATTGCAAGATTGCAAGGTCAGTAGTTTGAGGGCCAAGTGCCACATGATGGAGTGAGCTCCTGTCGCTAGTCCCAGCTTCAGCCAACCTAGCAGTTTGAAAGCATACAAAAATGCAAATAGATAAATAGATGCCCACTTCAGTGGGAAGGTAACAGCATTCCGTGAAGTCACATGATTACAGTTGTCTTTGACAATTCTGGCTCTTCGGCTTAGTAATGGAGAGGAGTACTGCCCCCTGCAGTCAGACACATCTTGTCAACCTTGTCAAAGGGGAAACCTTTACCTTTACATTTGTTGTGTGTGTCCTATTAGATCATTGTGTCATATTAGATCATTGCTGTTCCTAGTCTTGATTTCCTTTCCTCAGTTCTTTTTGTGGGAATGAACCCTTTATGTCTGTTTGAAACTAAGGAGTACTAGAGGGAAAGACATATGTAAATTGTACATATCATACACATGTGGCAATGGTGTTGTAATTGTAACTAAGTAGCAATTGTGAATATGGAACAGTTACCTGGATTTACTCATCCATATATTGCCACAATCATAGCTCCCTTCTCCCAATCTAGGGAGCTTATCACTCTGCTAAATAGAGCATCTTATCTCTCCCAAATTCAATTCTAATTCGGGTGGCATCCAGATACTATTGCAGGGATTTTGCTGCCGAATCTGTCACCCTAATTCAGCCCAGGTCCAGCCCTGGTCCCAGGAGTGCTCTGGTGGCCATTTTCTTAAGTTTGAAAACTCCCAGTTTGAAAAGAGGTGTGCTCAGCATGTCAGGGACCTAGGCTCAACCCGGGCAGTATTCGGGTGGCAGATTTGGTGGCAAAATCCCTGAGATAGTATCCAGATGCTGCCCAAATTAGAATTGAATTTGGGATAGGCAGAGTGATAAGCTCCCTAGGTTGGGAGAAGGGAGTTATGATTGTGGCAATATATGGATGAGTAAATCCAGGTAACTGTTCCATATTCATGATTGCTAAATGTTATGGCTCAGAGCGATATGCCCCTACTTCACTAGGCACCAGCTGCATCAGAAGAAGGAGGTCCTTCAGAGGGTGGATGCTGTTTTCTTCAGGTTGATGGGGGGTTGGGGTTGGGGCTAGGGCACATTTTTTGGGGTACCTAGTTAGGTATATCAGAATGCAAAAGGATCTTGTAGCACCTTTGAGACTAACTGTGGGAAAGAACAATAACACCCAAAATCCACAAAACAGTGATACCTTTATTTGGGAAACTAAAATGCACAAAATACATGATGCAAGCTTTTGAGGTTCCACTGGCTTCTTTAGCAGGCACAGGTGTTAAAATCATACAAGATTTTTTTTTTAAAATGAAAATGTTAGTCACAGACCTGCATTTTGTCAAGATGCTGTTGTTGTGTTGTTCTGTGTTGAGATGGTATAGAGGGATTCAGGATCTATGCAAGCAGGCCCCTTCTCCTTCTGGCCATGTGGCACTGGGAAAAAGCATTCCAGAGCAGGAGACAAAATCTGAATTCTATTAGCAGTACTCAGATACATCTGAGATCCAAGAAGTCTCTATTCCTTGTAAGGTCACAACCTGACTTCACAACCCAAGTGAAAGAAGTTGTAGCATTAGCTTTAATAGCTTTGGTCTACTCCCCCAGATACATGGAGTGAACTGGTGCCAAGAAAGGATCTTTATAATCTGAATGTATGAATAGCCATAGAAATGCAAAACCGGTGGGTATAGTGACAAGCAGGCAAGTTCAGCTTTAACAAAGATTGTTGAGAGATAAAGGCAATGTAAAGTAAAGTAAAGTAAAGTAAAGTAAAGTAAAGAATGGTGGAGGAAGTTTTGGAATGTGATCAGAGTAGGCTGGAAATGTATGAATTCTAAGCTGAATCCACACTGCTGAAGTAATTCCTGCTTGACACCACTTTAACTGCCATGGCTCAATGCTCTGGAATTTTGGGAACAGCAGTTCTATGAGACATTTAGCCTTCTCTGTCAGGGGGTTCTGGTGTCACAACAACCTACAATTCCCAGAATTCCATAAGACTGAGCCATGGCATTTAAAATGGTGTCAGACTCAGTTATTTCTGCAGTCTGAATGGCCTCCTTGTTAGGTATAGTTAAGTGTAATTTAAGAAGCTGATGCACAATAGTGGTCAGCAAAATGTTCTTTGCTTTTCTAATATTTATGGTTTCCTCTCTTTTTGGTGCATCCCCCCCCCCTTTATAAACAGTAACAATAAACTGGTTCATTAGCTCCATTTGTAATGAGTAAGTGGATAAATAAATGAATGAATCAATTTGGAATTATTGTCTGAATAAATGTAACTCTGAATATATCAAACATGATCATTTTGTCAAATTAAGTTAAGCAAAATATATTTTGTGTTCCTAAAGTAAAAACATTATTTCAGTCTATAAAGTTTACTAATATAGTATTGTTCTTTCAATTTCCCCCTAAATGTTTTAATCCCTGAGGGGGCAGGTGGCAAACATTTTTTCTATGGCTTTCCCATTTCCAGGCATTTTTATTCTACATCTAAACTAGTCTATGATCACCCAGTGACAGCAGTCAGAGGTTGGAGAAAGTGAACACATCCCCACTTCTGTAGCTAAGAGAAAGTGTTTGTTCATAGAATCATAGAGTTGGAAGAGACCTCAAGGGCCATCTTCCAATCCCCTGCCATGCAGGAATACTTAGTCAAAGCACCCCTGACAGATGGCCATCCAACTTCTGTTCTAAAACTGCCAAAGAAGGAGAATACACCACAATCTGAAGCAGCATTTTCCACTGTTGAACAACTCTTATTGTCAAGAAGGTCTTCAAGTGTTGAGGTTGATACCCTTTTCCTGTAGTTTGAATCCATTGCTTTGAGTCCTATTCTCTGGAGCTGCAGAAAACAAGCTTGCTCCTTCTTCTATATGACATCTCTTCAAATATTTAAATAAGGCTGTAATATCACCTCTTAACCTTCTCTTCTCCAGGCTAATGGGAGGTGTACATGTGAATGAGTGAAGAAACAGCAGGTTGTCAGACTGGAGATGGGGGGTGATAACTGGTTGAAGGAAGCTTGTGGTACAGGGTATTGGAAGCTTGTGGTACAGGGTATCTGAAGATATGATGTAGCCTGTAAGATATGATGTAGGCAGGGACAGCTGATGAACCCATTACTTCCAGGGTGGTGAATCCACTTTTCATTTTTACTCTGCTCCTGCCACAGCTGTTCCAAGTTGTATAGAAGCTCTCTGGATGTGGACCCTTCCAAGATCCACCATTAGCAGAATTCGTTCAGATCAGAGTAGCTGTGGGAGACGGGCCAATAAGATTGAGAAAGCATTCACCACCCCTATGATAGAGGATCCATTAGGGCCTCTGACTAGGAATAATATTTGCACTCAATAATACAGAGAGTTTGGGAATGGTTACTTTTTTGGACTAGAGCTCCAAGAATACCCTAGTGATTATGCACGGTGGCCATACTGGCTGGAGGATTTTGGAAGTAGTTGCCTCCAAATTAACTTTCCCATACTTTCTTGATAACCTGCTTCAGCCTTCCTTGATATGGTCTCCTCCAGATGTGTTGGATAAATCCCATGCTAGCTGGGATTTATGGAAACTGTAGTCAGAACTTCAATAAATTGGCCTTTTGGGCTCCCAGACCCACTCAGCTTCATTTGGCCACACTGACAGGGATTATGGGAGCTGTAGTCAGAACTCAAATAAGTTGCACTTTTGTACTTCAACTCCCAGAATCCTTCAGTCTCCATCAAGAAACTGAGGATGATGGGCACTGTAGCCATAACTTGGATGTGGCCTTTTAGATTACAATTCTGAGAATTCCTGTAGCCATGAGGGCTGGGTGATTCTGGGAGGTATAGTACAAAAATATTTTATCCCAGCTCTGGTTGTAATTGAACACATCTAGGACATTATCACACGTGGGTCTCAAAGCGGCAAGAAAGTGGTATGGAATCAATCCCGAACTATACCGGTATAGACCCCACAAGACGGAAATTGCTATCAGACGCAACTAGCATCATTGTGCAATGAACGAAAGCAGCATCATTCCAGTATCATTCTGGTTGCGCAAATGTAATTCCCCAGGAAACCAGCATTCAAAAGAACGGGGATGATGCCGCATTGGGACGGGGATGGGACGGGGTTCTCTGCGACGTCGTGTGAACACATGGGAAAAGGAACTGCAATGGGACGGGGATGGGACGGGGATGGGACGGGGTTCTGTCTGCTTTAGACCCTGTGTGATAAGGTCCCTAGAGGGGAGAGAGTTAAAGAAGCCTGCATCTAGTGCATATTTCTAGATAGCAAATGGAACAAAATTTCTACCCATTTCCAAAGCGCTCCCCCCTCCAAAGAAAAAGAAAACCCAGGTCACACTACCCTGGAGCTTTTCAACCTGCATGCAGAAGACACAGTAATGTTATGTATGTCACACAGGCCATCCTTTCCCTGTTAACAACCTCACCTTTCCTCCTAAGAAATAAAATGTTCCAAGTGTAACAGCAATACCAACACACCTCCCATTCCCAAAATTTGCAATTCATTTTTCAGGTCATATTATTTTGGGTGTTTTTTTAAACACTTTCAAAGCTTTTAGGCCCAAACCCTCTTATAAATCTTGCTTCATGGCTTCCATTTCAAAGAAGAGGGTGAATCAGCACAAAGAAGCATGCCATTGGGGCTGTGACAGTGAGCAATGTCCTATGTCACCTACTCTAGACAAGCTGCTCTATCAACAGGCACTAGTTCTGTGTGGGCAGGATTCCAATTAATCACAGTCCAGCAAGACAGGGTCTCAGTGTTTACATAAGTGTGAAGCAGTCCTTTGTTGGCAATATAAATTATGCAGTCCAAACTGAGGATAGCTCCTGAACTGCAGGAAGGCAGTCTATCAAAATGCCATTAGCCATGGTGTCTATGGCTAGCCTATTACTGTTAATGCCTTGCACAGAGAGTTCAAGATTTTACATAATGATGAATTTGATGAAGTTCAGATTAATCACTGCTGATTCATGACCTCTTTACTTCAGACTCATTTTTTTTTGCAAATATACTGAACAAATCTTCATCCTTTTTTATTATTTCTTCTTTGTCCATCTCTCAGCTAATCTAATGCAGAACAGAAAGTAGGAGAAAATAAGTTGCAGAGAAGAAAAATGCAGAAGATAATTATGGATCAGCTTCAATTTCATGTTTATAAATAGAGAAAAACAGGCAAAACAAAATTCCTTGTGCTAGACCTGCATAAATGATCACAGGTCCAACAATCAAATCTGCTGCCTGTGAAGGTAAAGTGTGGATGACAGGGGACTGTTTGGATATATTGATTTTTCTATCTGTCAATATAGGGAAAGCAAACTGTCCAGTCTTTCACAGATGAGAATAGGAATGTCCAAATGGCATGCTATTTAGGCAAGAGAGGCATCAGATTACATTGGGGTTAATTGGGGTTTGGTTCCAGAAACCCTCATGGATACCAAAACTTATGGATGCTCAAGTCCAAATACATACAATGGCATAAAAGATAAAATGCTACAAGCAATAAAGGAAAGAAAACAAAACAAAAAGGAGATATGAATAAACAAAGAAACATGAATGCAACAGTACAACAGCTAGTTTGCAAAGATAAAGAAAATTACTACAATGACAAATGTAGAGAAATAGAAGATGACAACAAAAAGGGAAGAACGAGAGACCTATTCCACAAGATTCGAGAAATCAAGGGAAAATTCAAAACTGGGATGCTCTACAACAATAAAAATAACATAATTCAAGACCAGTGAGGAATAAAAAGATGTTGGATGCAATACACAGGAGAACTATACAAAAGAGATGACAAAATGAAGGAGCGAAGAGCCATATGAAGGTGAACCCCAAATTCTAAAAACTGAGGTGGAAGCTGCAATAAAAGAAATGGCAAAAAACACGACTCCAGGAACAGATGATATACCAATAGAACTGTTGCAATCCACACTGACAGAATCAACTCTAGTGCTAACCAACATATATCAACAGATATGGAAAACAAAATGACAGCCATAGACTGGAAGCAATCAATATACATCCCCATCCACAAAAAAGGAGACACAAGAGACTACAGCAGTTATAGAACCATACCACTAATCTTCCACACAAGCAAAATCATGCTCAAAATTCTGCAACATAGACTCCAATCACACATGGAGAAAGAAGTCCCAGAGGTCCAAGCAGGGTTCAGGAAAGGAAGAGACACCAGGGATCACGTTGCAAATATACAATGGCTAATGGAGCATAGCAGGGAGTTCAAAAACAAAATCAGCATGTGCTTTATAGACTATAACAAAGCCTTTGACTGCATAGATCATGAAAGGCTATGGAACTCCCTTAAAGACACAGGAGTGCCAACACATCTGATAGTTTAATGAGGAATCTCTACTCAGGACAAGAGGCTACTATCAGAACATGGAGAAACAGAATGGTTCCCAATTGGCAAAGGAATCAGACAAAGCTGCATCCCATCACTCTCCCTATTCAACCTATATGCAGAACATATTGTAAGTAAAGCAGGCTTGGATATGGAAGAGGGAGGAGTGAAAATAGGAGGAAGAAATATCAATAATCTGAGATATGCTGATGATACCATAATACTAGCAGAGAACCTCACAGACCTAGAACAACTACTGAGGAAGACCAAAGAAGAAAGTGCAAAGGTAGGCTTAATGTTGAACATAAAGAAAACAAAAATAATGACCACAGAGAACTTACACATATTCAAAATAGACAATGAGGAAATAGAAATAGTAAAAGAGTTCTCACATCTGGGATCAAACATTGATTGGAATGGGGACTGCAGCCAGGAAATCAGAAGAAGATTAAGAATGGGGAGAACAACTATGAAAGAACTAGAAAAGATCCTAAAATGCAAAGACATATCACTCAGCACAAAAGTCAGAATCATACAAGCCATCGTATTCCCTATTACCATGTATGGATGTGAGAGCTGGAAAGTCAAGAAAGAAGATAGGAGGAAAATCAATGCATTTGAGATGTGGTGCTGAAGAAGAGTGCTGAGTATTCCATGGACAGCCAAAGGGACCAAAAAATAGGTCCTAGAACAGATGAAGCCAGAGATATCCCTAGATGCCAAGATGACAAGGTTTAGACTGTTGTACTTTGGATACATCATGAGAAGACATGAATTGTTGGAAAAGACAATAATGTTAGGAAAGGTGGAGAGAAGTAGAAAGAGAGGAAGGCCACATGCTAGATGGATGGACTTTATTAAAGAGACCATGAATATGAGAGTTTGCAGGAACTAGGCAGAGCAGTAGAGGACAGGGGCCTTGAGATGTCTCATCCATAGAGTCACCATGGGTCGAGATCAACACAAAGGCAGTTAACAACAACAAAATTGTAAAATGGTGTCACTTATGTAAAATGGCAAAATCAAGCATTGCTTTTTAGTTCTTTAAAAAAATATATATTTTCAAGCCATGGATTGTTAAATCAGTGGATGCAGAATCCATGGATACTTCATTACCTGGATTATTATGTCCAGTTCTGGTCACAACAATTCAAGAAGGATAATGACAAGCTGGAGTGTTTCCAGAGGACGGTGACCAAAATGGTCAATGGTATGGAAACCATGCCTTATGAGGAGCAGCTTAGGGAGCTGGGTATGTTTATCTTGGAGAAGAGACAGTTAAAGGTCAACATGATAGCCATGTTTAAATATTTGAATGTCATATTAAGGATGCAATAAGCTTGTTTTCTGCTGCTCCAGGAACTAGGACACAGGGCAATGGATTCAAACTACAGGAAAAAAGATTCCATCTAAACATTAGGAAGATTTTTCTGATGGCAAGATCTGTTCAACAGTGGAACATGCTCCCTGGGAGAGTGGTGGAGTCTCCTCCTTTCATGGTTTTTAAAGAGATGCTGAATGGCCATATATCAGGAGTACTTTGTCTGTGTATTCCTGCATGGCCAGGGACTGTACTGGATGGCCCTTGTGGTGTCTTCCAACTCTATGATTCTATGATACAGAAAAATGGCTTTATTTGCTTTTGTATTTTTGAAGCATGCATATATATACGCTCAAACTCAAATGATGAGACAGAAACACACATGCATACCACTATATATCAATAAATAATATATTTTCCAACTCTCCATAGATAGTGCTCTGAGATCCTATGTTGGACCATTGCTTTTTTCAGCAACTATAGATATAAATATGTGTGATGTTCTTTTAATTTAGCCATTTATTCATTTGATAGTAAAGATCAGAAATTGTTGATTTTTTAAATTTTTATCTCAGTTTTATCTCAGATCAACTTCCTTTTGTGTAAATGCTATACAGACTTACCTCATTTAATGAAGTAGATGCATTCCTGAGAGTTATTTATTTAATAGAAAATCTGGTCCCAGAATATCATGGAAAGAGTATGAATATTAATTCATTTATTTATTTGTTTGATTTATGCTTTGCTTTTTCTCAATATGGGATCCAAAGTGACTTCCGTTGTGATGTGTGGTGCAATTTGGTGTTTTTTTTTTAAAAGCATTAAATAACAATCAATTAAAACATTAATTTAAAATAGTTTAAAAACATTAAAGAAAATATTTTATATTAAAAACAGTACACCTATTGCACATTCCACTATCCCAAGCATTTAAGGGACTATCAAAATAAGCAGGTCTTTGTCTATGGCAAAAAGAATGTAAAGGAGGGCCAACCAAATCACTCTTAGAATGGACTTCTGTAGCTTAAGAGAAGCCACTGAGAAGGGATATGTTCCTGCATCACAAACAGAAAGAGCAATTCAACATGCTTCAGGAAACATTTTATTAAGGATAAAACATTATACATATGAAGTGAAACAACCAGGTCTGGTAATCATTGCATAAGTAAACAAAAACATTTTGAGAGTTTTAGATACCAACTGAAGGCTTCTTCCAAAATCCAAGGATATTTGGTTTGCCTTTCCCTCCTGTTATCACATAACATCTCACTGTAGCAACCTAATATCTCTGAGGAGTTTCTTGAAGGATTTCAGCTGAATCACTACAAATCTGAACACAGTCATTAATCTATAGGTCACTGAGTTGGGAGAAGGCTTTTGGAATCCTCTGGAACCACCTCCACAGGAGAGGTAACCTGCTCTATGCTTTCATTATTTTAATTTCAGTTCCAGTAAACCTTTCCTGTCTGATCTGTGGCTACACATAGTGATCTGATTCACAGCTACAGCTTCAAGCCTGGCAGGTAGGCTCACCATAGAGGGGCATTTCTTTTCCACTGAGTGGGAATAGTGAGCAGAAACTGTCTTCTAACCATGTATGTCCAAAAAACCTTCATAAAAAGAAGCTTTGCTATTAGAAGCTTCATTAATCTGATCATGGCTGTTCTCTGTCTGATGTTGGCTGTGTACCACATAGCACCTCAGTACACATTTAGAGACATTTACTTGAGTTAATGCTGGTGGATGGATTCTGTGATAGGAGCTTCACCAAGCACTGATGTCTGGTTTGCATTCACATTTTTCTTGTAGGTTCTGCTAACCATAATGGAGTGTTTCAAATTCACTTCAGAGTACAGGTGAGATGTGTTAAAATCCAAAAAACATCTCAAAGATCCCTGTGTCATAGAAAGCATGAAAACCTGTGTACTTCATTTCCACAAGTTTGCATGTATAAGACTGGCATTAAATATAATTAAAATAAAGATACTTGTATATCTGTGGAAAGACATAATATTCACAGGAGAGGAATCAAGCTGTTAAAATATAGCCAGCCCTAAGCATTTCCCAACTCATTTTTAATATAAGTTTCTTATTCTTTTTTATTTCTGGCAAAGAATGTTTTATATTACCATCTTCATTCAGCATCAACCAATCTGATTTCTCTTTGTTATATACTTTTATACATTCACACAACAGCTTGATTCCAGCATCAATAAAAAGCCACATTAACTTCCTTTAGAGATTCTATAAATAAATCACTATCAACCACTTTTTACATATGCTGGTAAAAGGGGGAGAAATATGGACTACTGTTGGTGAACATCAAAGAAGTTGTTAAACATTCACTTGCATTTGTAGATGTGAGACCACTTTTTTCCTTGTTGAGAAAATTCACTGAAAGTGTTTTAATAAAGCATCTCCATTTGTTTCTGCATTTTGTAAAGAATATTTTCTATTTTAAAAAAAGACATATTTTATCTATTCAGTCTGAATAAAAAATAACTGTGTATTGTTCCATCAACAATTCAATCTCAGTTAGAATCAGTAATGCTACATTACTGTCTTGAAACATTCTTTTATAGAACTTCAAGCCAGCTTTTTGGAGAGTTTTATCTTTTATATTAACCAAGACGTGATTGTCATTATTTCATTCTTTTTCAGAAGTCATGGATCAATCATAACAAGTACAAAAATGAAAAAAGAAAAAAGAGCAAAAGAACAAAATTCATTTGCTAGAGCAAACTGTGATTCCATGTGAGGAAATACTCTACAGTTGTATTTGCTGTACTTGTCAATGATAAAAAAAACCATTGAAGAAGTATTTATCTATCAAAATATTTTTTTGGGACTGACCCAGAAGTCCAGATATTTGTCAAATATTTGTACTCAATCAGTCAGTGGAAAACAACTTTCAACAACTTGATGCTCTGCAGGGGGTTTGTGCTAAAATTCTCATAAGCCTTGGCAGTATGGCCAATGGTCAGACATTAAGGGATTTGTAGTCCCAAGCCTAGAAGGTGACAGGATAGTTAAGGTTACTATAGCAGTATGTTAAGTTCTATAGATGCAGAATGTAGATTTTTACTATGCAGAATGAATGTACTGTTTACAATATGATATTTTCCATGTTTGTCATAATTAATGGCTGTGAACTAATTCAGAAGAATTGTTCCCAAGATTTGTAACTAACCTTGCTCTCCAATTACCTGGAGAGCAAGGTTAGTTACAAATCTTGGGAACAATTCAGCCTTGTGTACACTTAAACACTTTTTAACTAAGTGATAATGGAAGGGTGGATTAAGCACATGGTGATAATCTATCCCAGGAGTAGGCAACCTTTCCCCTTTAAGGGCCGAGGGACTTCAGCTCCCAGAAGCCTCAGCCATGTTGGCCAATAGCCCCATGTTGGCCAATAGCTCCTGGGATTATGGGAATTGAAGTCCCTCAGCCCTTAAAGGGGAAAGGTTGCCTACCCCTGATCTATCCTGTTCACATTTAAGGGTCTTAAAAGTGCTATTTTTTGGATTATTTTTGGTTACTTCATAAAGCTGCCTTTCCTCACAGATCCTTTCAAAACTGAACAGCATGCCTATTAAGCAATTGTGTTGCTTCCATTCTAATTTAAACATTATATCTCTCTTTGGCCTATGTAACTACAGATACTAAATTCTGGGATCACAACAGCTATCATTTCCAGCACTCCCAAGTTGTGTACCATCTGAAATGCACAACTATTGACACTACCTATTAATGTTATGACTTTGGCTGAGTATGGAAATGTGCAATGAAAAGGGCATGTCAAGGAGATGCTTACTGTGATCCTTCATTGGTAAGTGTGTCTTCTAATTAAAGGAGGCAAAAGGAGCTCTTCTGGATTATACCAAAGACTTATCTTGTTCAGCATCCTTTTTGTAGTTTTTTGATTGATTGATTCAATTTATACCCTGTCTTTCTCCTGAGATGAGATCCAAGGCAGCTTCTAGTAATTTAAAATAAAATTTTAACATTTATCATGTTAACACCTAACATGCTCACATCTGAGGAAGCAGACCAAGTCTAGAGAACCTTATGTTACAACTTCTTTCACTCAGTTAGTCTCAACGGTGCTACAAGATCCCTTTGCAGTCATAAAATGATCATTAAACAGGCATTAGAGATTATAAACAGACACAACAAAGTGAATAACACAATTATTTCAAATACTTGTTGAAGTGACTGTCCTGCTTATAAAGCTGTTGGCTTCTAGCCTCACTTAGCTTCCCAGCTTTATCAGTGAGGGCGTTTTTAGATGTATTCCTGGTAAAGATGCCTTGCTTGTAGCCTCACACTCCATCTGAAGGAGAAGATAGAAGTGATAGCTATTATTGATTTGGTTCTCTTGGGGGAATGGGTGGCTTTCTTCATCTTGTTTTGATCTTGTACAAATAGAGGACTATTGTTGCTCTTTGGATGATAATTTTGTCTCTTCCATTCCTTGTTAACTTGGTAAGGCTCATTCCTTACCTGATGAAAAGTGCTTGAGGGGGCTGAATATGAAAACAATATAATATCATCCTCTACTGCTCCTGTGGACAATAGTCAAGCTTGAGGAGCCCACAACAAGCTTCATGAGACAATTGGTTTTCTTTCCTACTGCCTCATTTTTTCTCTCCCAGCTCTCATGGACACCAGAACAGGGGGACGGGGGTGTCTCAACTCCCTAACCCTAATGTGCACACGCACACACACACACACACACAGTATTTATTATATTTTAAATTTATGTATAGTTGTTTTAACTTTAATTTTAATTGTAACTGTTTTAAACTGCACACGATTTAATAACTTTTAAGGGGGAGAGGAGGGAATTATCTTGTTTTTATGTTGTATTTTATTTTATTCTTGTTCACCACCCGGATTGGCGTGCCACAGGGCGGTATATAAATAAAAATTATTATTATTATTATTAGTTGTAGTTGAGCTATCTCAGGAAAGGTTACATGCAATCTATCATCTGCACATTTATTTGGGAGAGTAA
>CM034708.1:31785330-31796807 GCA_020142125.1 Phrynosoma platyrhinos
GACTCAATTTGCACTATTTCTGGCAGTCTGCAACCCCCCTAAGTCATAGTCTAACACCCAAATCACTTTGCCACACTGGTTCTCCAACACATGAACACATAGAGACTTTTAGATACATAATGTCCTTGTAAGAGGCTTCATATTTCAGGATGAATTAATGATAATGGATGGGGAAAGTACTTTGCCTTCCCCTGACTGTATTCAAAGGCAGTCTAATAGCTGTTGCCTTGGGCTGACTGGAAATTCAAAATTACAGAAGGAGGTAGACTTCCAGTAGCTTTTGGAAACAGCTGTGTTCTTAGTTGTTTTATTCAGTGAAGGGTAGGTTTACTTTTCAGAGTTATGAGAATGGGGCAAGGGTACTTTCAGTAGCCATGAAAAATCTGAATAAAAAAAGCTTACTACAGTATTGTGACTCAGTAATCTCTGGATGGTTAGTGTCTACCAACTAGGTTCCCGTAGACTTTGTTTGAGGTCTGCATATGTTATAGAATGATTTGCTCTCTATGACTTCAGAATATAGATGGCTCAGATCTGAATAACAGAATCATAGACTTAGAAGTGATCCCAAGGATATCCTATCCCAACCCACAACTGGTGAAGAATATTTAATGAAACTTTCTTAAGAAGTGGCCATCCAACTTCTGATTAGAAATATTCAATAAAAAGAGAGTCCACACCGTCCAAGGGAGGCATGTGTGTGATCTTCTTGTGCATAATATAGGCAAAATAAGACTGCATTTTGCCTTAAAACATTTAGCACACACCCTCTATTTTTTAAAATGGTTTTGTGGCCATTATGTTAGCTTGTCCAAACAAAATGGAAGCAGTTTTAACTGGAACAAATGCTTCACAGCACTAATAATGGCAAGAAAGAGGTTGTAGGAAAGATTAGAAGATAGTGGAGGCTTTGTATCAACAAGATATCCAAATACAGAGATGTCCTATCCCTTTCTTTCTTTCTTTCTTTCTTTCTTTTTTTTTATCCCAGAATGAAAAAGGAAGTCATACTTTGCCACTTATTGCCTTGATCAGGAAGAGGCTCTCACTCTTCCCAAAGCATTGCTTCTTCAAAAATAATATTCTCCTTTTTTTACTTTTTATTTAATTTTAAGTATTCTTTTAGAACCCTACAGAATTTATTCTTGATTCTTTTACTTTGGGACTGATTTAAGAACCTAAGAAGAGTTATGCTGGACTAGACTGAGGAACTATCCAACCCAACATTCAATTCATATAGTGGCCAACCAGTTGTATATAGCTACCTCACTAGCAGGACTTTAAAAGGACCAATCTCCTTTTAAAGCCATCCAAGTTGGCAAACATCTCTATACATTTGGTAGCAAATGTTTCACTTTAACTATGCTCTATGTACTTATTTTTATCTCTCCCAAATCTCCTACCATTCAATTTCAGTGGATGATCTTAGGTTCAAGCTTTATGGAAGATGCATAATTTTAGACATATTTATCATATTTCCCTTTATTTGACATTTCCCCTAAGCTAAACAGTTCTGAACATTGCAATCTGCCCTCATAAGCAAATTGCTTCAATCCTTTGGTCATTTTGATTGTTCTTTCCAGTACCTTTTCCACTTTTGCAATATCCTTGTTTAGTGCCGTGATCAGAAATATGTACACTATCCCTGATCTGTCATTAGATCTCATCATAGATTTATATAAGGGCAGTATGTTATTATTGGTTATGCTATTTCTGGTTGTTTTTTATTTGTTTACAGCAGCTACACATTGGGTATCATTTTCATAGAGATATCAATGATGTTGCCAGGCCACATCCAGTCAGTGAATATGTGGATTTGATGTTCTTTTTTGCTCCAATATCCATTCTCCCAGTTTCAAGTGCTACTTTTAGAACTTGTTATTCTCTCTTTATGTTCTCAGCACCCTAAATAACATTTTGTCATCAAGAAATATGACCACCTCACCATATATATCTCACACTAGGTTTTGCATCAGGAGAATTTTACACATAAAGCTTGGTAGATATACTGTACAAGTAATATATTTTATTTGTGCATGATTATCTATTTTCTAACATAGATCCATAACTTTTGCCTTTAAAGTAGTGTAGTGGCAATGTAGAGAGCCAGTGTGGTATAGTGGTTTGAGAGATGGATGGCAACTCAGGAGATCATGGTACAAGTCCCAGCTCGGCCATGAAACCCACTGGTTGACCTTGGGTAAGTCACACTCTGTCAACTTCAGGGGAGAAGATGGCAAACCTCTGAACAAATCTTGCCAAGAAAACCCATGATAGATCCCCCTTAGGGTTGCCATAAATTGGAAACAACTTGAAGCCTCACAACAACAGTGGAGATGTGGATGGATTATGAAACCTTTCAGGCACTTATTAGGATCTTAACATGTTTCCCCTTTGATATATTTGATACATTCATTGTATTTTTCTTATTTATTCAGTTTTGTAAAATTTCATTTAATATTTTACTGTTGCTTTCACAATAAATGAGATTGTTTCCTTTTCAGTTTTTTGCTGCTGTTATTTTCATGCAACCATTCTGTTTTTTCATTGTTTTGCAAAAGTGCACCAAAAAGTAGGCAAAATTAATAGTAAGTTATCTGCCAATGTGGAGCCCTACACTTTAAAAATAGTTCTGTAGGCCTGCCAGCATCCTCCTCTCAAAGTATTTGCCTCTTTATTCTGCATAATAGTAAGGCCAGTACTGTAGCCTCCCATGAGCCAGTCAAGCAACTTCTGGGATCATCAAGAAACAAAGCCGCTTGTGTGAAAGTATAACACAAAGTGTATTAATCACAAAGTTGAAATATGGGTGCATATTATAAACAATAAACTGGCAGAGAAACATTTACATATGCCCCCTAGATAACATGGCTCCTCAATTGTTGCACTGTCTGTCATGGTTCAATGGGATGCTGCTCCATAGGGCTTGATCTTTCTTATGGCAGTACACAAATTAAAATAATGAGATGAGATTTTCCCCCAGAATTTTTTTGAAGGGTAGAGGAGAGAAAGGGACAAAATAATATGCAAAAGTGTGAAGTGGGTCATTAGAGAAAGATTATGCTCTAGTGTTGGTTTATAGTTTTACTGCTGCTTTTGATTTACTTTGATTGATTTATAATCAGCCAACAGCCATTTCCTATAAAACAGAAAATAAACTTTGTCTCTCTTGAATTGTGAAGAAGCTAAGAGAGAGATCTGAGGTCAAACATCTACTTTCAGATATCTAACAGGTTTTGTGCAGTGAGGAATCTTTGATTTCTGCATTTAATTATGTCTCAATTAGGTTATAATAATCCTTTTCCTTTTCCTTGTTTCTTATATTACATTTTCTATACTTATCTTGCACTTAATTAAATATGCAAGCAGTGAAGCTAAAATGGTGAAATTAAGGCTGACACACAGCGTTGTGCATCATCTGTTGAATCTTATTTTTAACCTCTAAATACCTCAACCTCAGGGGATCTCAGTGGGTGAATTTTTGTTCTAATATGGCAAAATCTAACAAAAACAATTCCATTGGCATTGCTCAAAAGTGAGATACTACGCCCCTGGGAGCTGTCCTGAATAAAGGCATCCTTTGAAAACTACCTGTTGTACATCCATTTGGAGACTTTTGGGTTTTAGAAGTTGTAATTATAGCTGCCCCCAAGGGCTAAGGAAATATTTGTTAAAGTAACAGGGACAGATAAGGTGAGATAACTGCATGGGGCACCTTGCACAGATCCACTCATTTTATTATATCTGCTGAGTAAAGACAGCACTACTGCAGCTTACACATTGATTGCAAACACTGGGGAGTGAAGAGCAAAGCTATCTATTGTAATTCAATAGCTTTAAAATATAACTGCTGTAGATTTAGGGCCTTTGCAGACTGCTAGAAATAGTGCAAATTGAGTCCACTTTAAGGGTTAGGGTTAGGGTTAGGGAATCATGGGAACTGTATTTTATTGTGGCACCAGAGCTCTCTGACAGAGAAGGCTCAATGTCTCAGAAAAAAAACAATTCCCATGATTCCCTAGCACTAACCCTAACCTTAACATCCCCCCCCCCAAAAAAAATTAGAGTACTGCCAGTGGATTTTTTTTTTGTTATGATTTTTTTGTACCAGAAGGAAGTTAGAATAAATGGCCCTTGGAATCTTTTCTATCTCTGAGTGTATTAGTTGCCATACTGTTTTTATAACAGTTGCTAACTGCAACAGTGGATCATCTAAGTTTGAAATAAAAAAGAAAGAAAATATGTGAACATTTTGTTTCAGTTAATTTTTCATAGATTTCCCTTCCCCCATAGAATTTTCATTTTTACTCATATTCATTTAGAAAGAACTTGGAATTTACTACTCTTAACATGAGAGGCAACAGAATTAATAGCCTCATTTACCGATTGCCAGGGTTTTGAGTCCTTGATTCTTGAAGTTGGGTTTATATCCCTGGGTATATATATATTTAAACATGTTGCTGCTTAATTAGGGTTGCCACCATTTTCTTCCTCTCATCTTTAAAACCAGATGGATACAGCATGGTCTTTTCCATGTAACTTGTTCAATTGAATCAGTAGAAATGGGGGAGAATTTGAAGAATTTAGCAAAATGTGTAAATTTCTTCACACACAGGATGAAAGAAATTTGAGGTTTAAAAAAATTGTCTGTGGTTGCAAGTGAAATGTATAGATTTCTTCCCTTCCTAGAAAGCAGAGGTGGCTGTGAGCTTCCATGGTCTAATTTGCATTGCAGAAATAATCCACTTTGACATTGCTTTAACTGTCATGGCTCAATGCTATAAAATTTCATGATTTCTTAATTTGTTGTGGCACTAGAACTCTCTCACAAAATAACAAATCTCAGATTCCATAACATTGAGCCATGGTAATTAAAATGGTGTCAAACTGCATTATTTATGCAGTGCAGATTAGATTAGACCCATGTCAGTGAGGTGGTGAATCTGCTCTGTGTCATAGTCTGAAAGAGCACTTAATTCAATAACCTACTAACAAATTTCAACACCTTGCTAGTGCCTTTAAAGTTCATACTAAAAACTGGAGCAAATTCTCCACTCTGCTGATGTTGAAGCCAGCATCTACCACAGCTACACAGCATGTTAAAAACAATAGGCATGTCTGTTTCTAATTGTATAAAAGAACCAAATGATGGCATGCACATGACATGCTTTTTAAGAGTGAGTTAGAAGTCTTGCACACTGATATCCACAGCTAGCTAGGCCATTGGCAATATCTTCAAGCATAAATGTTCCCTTCAAAGGCTTTCTAATTTGAAAGGATTCTTTATACATTAAGTAAGCTTTTTTGTGTGCAAAGGATTTGAACACTGTGATTGCTTTGCTCTTTGTTTATACCTAAGTGAATCCTAAAAGCTTTCCTCTTTGATCTGCAGTCTCACTATACAAACCTGGTTTTGTTCAGAAATATCATTGTTATCACTGTTTAACTAGATCAACTGAGTACTAGTCATTGAAAGCAGAATGAAAACTGGTCCAGCACTCTTAATGTTGTGGAACTAAAGCTCCCATCACCTCTAAACATCACTATTTTTGATGAAGACACTGGAATTGGAATACAAGTTTCCCACCTCAGATCTACAGAAAGAAAGTTCATTCTCTCGGCATATGAACTAGATTCTTTCAGTTCTACTGGTTAAGTTCTCCCTCAGGATGCTTACTGACTGGGGAGGGCAGATCTATCACCTCCCAGCATTTTATATTTCAGTGGGAAATGCTTGAGGTAGCAATCTGAATGTACTTGTGTACTCACACTCAGTAGGTGCTGGTTTTTATGTCTCTGATGTGTCTGTAAACATTTAGGTATAGCATACATTTGTGTCATTTCCTATTCATTCACCTCAGCCACACTCACTCTCTTCCTGAATTGGTTTGTCTGCCATTAGTCTGAGTTTGATTGTCTTCCATTTTGTAGTAAAAAGTTATCTCTCTATCCTCCATGTTTGATAAGCATATTATAGAAGTATGAGATGTTAAGAAAAACTTTAGTATTTGTAAGTAAGCCTACTAAATAATTTTGTTTTTCTGCTTGGTGGTGATGGAGTGGCACTGGTTGTTGCTCATATTGTACTTGTGAATGGTAATTACTTTGTTTGTGAAATATACTACTATTTGCCAAAGAGACTTGTGCAGTCTTCCACAGGCTTCTTGAATGTATTCTTATTTCACTCCCTTGCATCTGCTTATTTAGAAATAGAAAAAAAAAAATGTGGTGTATAACAGTACACAGAGCTCTGTTATGCAGGTAGCCCCTGCCAGTTTGCACGAATGTAGTAGAAAATAGTTGATAAAAAAATTAACAGAATGACTTATGGTGCACGAAACTGGCACAATGGCATAGAATCAGTACTTGAAAACACTCTCCATAAAGGACTAGAAACTTAAGATTGAAGAAATGAAGAATATGGACAAATTAACATATTTGATTAATAATAAACCGATCCATGTAATTGAAAAAGAATTGCATCCATTTGAAGATATCTTACGAAAGGAAATAAAGTAAATAAATCTTAACAAATGTAATTGTATTGCAGGCAATCTAAACTTTGATTATTACATAGCAAATAAACAAATAAAGCTTATACACATATCCATATTCAGGTATGACCCAACAGCTTTAAGGAGAAGATGAATTAATAGCAAAAATTGGATTTTGTTTTTGTTTTTGTTTTAGTAGGAAGATGAAGATTTTGTCTAGCCAAGATTCTTTGAAAGCAAAAGAGATGAATACAAAAAGCTTTACAGTTTGTTAATTAAAGATTATATCAGTTAAGTTGCTAATTACACATATATGATGTTAACAGTAATACTTAGAATTTGTTGTGAGGTGCATTAATATCTCAACAAATCCCTCTTTGATCATGGGATGACTACAAAGATGATGATGATGATGATGATGATGATGATGATGATTCTGTTTTAGAATAATAATAAGATTATTTGGATATATTACTTATTGCTGGTATTTTAAAATTAATAAATATTTCTTTTTTAAAAAAATACTTGCAAACACTCTGGTATTCTAGTGCCTCCTCACCAAATTAAAAACTACATGATTTCATAGGATGGAACCATGGCAGTTTTTATCATAGCATTATTACTGTGGTGTGTGAGGAGGCACTAGACCATCTGAAAACTACAGTCTTTTTCTAAGATATGTGCACTTTCCAAACAGAATGTAGGTAAGAGAACTGAAAACTAACTTCTTGAATAAAATAATAATAATAATAATAATAATAATAATAATAATAATAATAATAATATCCCGCCCTTCTGCAAAGCAATTGGGGCAGCTTACAATATTAAAATTGCCATCAAATACAATACAGTAACAACCTAAAATCCCAGAACCCACCCACCACATAAAAAGTATTAAACAATAGCATAATCAAAACAAACTTAAAGAGTCGCAATAACAAGAAACAGCAGCAACACATGCAGCAGAGAACTGAAGAGAGAAGGATGGGCTAACCCACCAAGGCTGGGAGTCTAGTCAGGAAAAGCCTGCCAGAAGAGATCCATCTTAACAGCCTTTGGAAAAATAATGGATCGCATCCAACAGACCATTCCAGAGGATTACAGACAGCCTGGTTTTTATAGGCTATAGTAGATTCCTCCCAGAGGACCAGAGTGTGTGAGGTGGATTATATGGAAGGAGCTCCCAGAGATAGGTTGGACCCAAGCCATTTAGGGCTTTAAAGGTAATAACCAACACCTTGTACTGTGTCTGGAAACTAATAGGCAGCCAGTGAAGTGACTTTAAAACAGGTGTTATGTGGTCTCTTCTCGATGTTCCTGAGACCAATCTGGCTGCCATATTCTGTACTAACTGAAGTTTCTGGACCAAGCATGAGGGTAGCCCCATGTAGAGCGCATTATAGAGGTCAAGATGGGAGGTTACCAGTGCATGCACTACAGTTTCAAGGTCCCTAGTTTCTAAAAAAAGGGTGCAGCTGGTGTATCAGGTACTCCTGACTGTTGCATTTACCTGATTAGTCATCTGGAGTGACGGATCCAGGAGCACCTCCAGACTGTGAACACAGTCCTTGGAGGAGAGTGTGACCCCTTCCAGGACTGGAGGTTGTATCCCAATGCCTAGTTTCAGGGCTGTAACTGTAAGTACCTCCATTTCTTCTGGATTTAGTCTCAATCTGTTTTTCCTCATCTGGTCCATTGCTGCCTTAAGACAGTCATTGAGAGGAGAGACACCATCTGAAGTCAAAGCTGAAGACCGAGACATGGAGAAATATATCTGGGTGTTATCAGTGTACTGATAATACCCCGCCCCATGACTCTGGATTATCTCTTCTGGTGGCTTCATATATATGTGAAACAACATCAGGGACAGAATGGTGGCTTGTGGGATGTCACAATCCAGCTCTTTCCTAGAAGAGCAACTGTCCCCGAGCAACATCCTCTGGAATCTGCCCGAGAGGAAAGAATGGGACCACTGCAATGCAGTGCCTCCAATTCCTAACCTTCTCAGGTGATCCAAGAGGATGTTGTGATCTATTGTATCAAAGGCTGCTGAGAGGTCTAGGAGCACCAACAGGGTCACACTACCTCTGTCAATGCCCAGACGGAGGTCATCAGCCAAGGCAACCATGGCAGTCTCAACTCCAAATCCTGTCCTAAAGCCAGTTTGAAATGGGTCTAAATAATCGGTTTCATCCAAGACAGCTTGGAGTTGAAGGGCAACCACCCTCTTGATCACTTTGCTCAAAAAAGGTAACAGAGAGACCAGTCTATAGCTGTTCATATCCAAGGGGTCCAGGGAAGGTTTCTTCAGAAGCGACCTAACTGCTGCTTCTTTCAAACAAGATGGAACATTACCTTCCCTGAGGGATGCATTCCCCCCCCCCCAGATGGCTAGTCATAACAGGCAAAGATTTTGGGTGACAAAGGAATTAAAAGTTCCTTGAAGGGTAATGGAGAACATTGCAATTCTAGGTGGAACACTGTAAATAGATGCAGAGCGATCTTGGCAGAGAACTCAGAGTGCAATATACTGGACAAATATTGTGTGGGACAGAAATGATATTTTAAGATCAAGAATAGGATCATAGAATTGGAAAGAAATACAAGGGGCAGCTAGTCCAACCCCTACTACATAGGAAATCACAGCTGAAGCATTCCAAAAAAATGACTGTCCAACCTCAGATGGACAGAAGGAGAGGCCACCACCCTCAGAAGCAGTCTATTCCACTGCTGAACAGCTTTTACAGTCAAGAAGCTTTTCCCAATCTTTAGGTTTTCCCTTGCCTACTTCTGAGGCTGAGAATGACTTGCTCATGATCACCAAGTGGGTTTCCATGGCTCAGCAGGGATTCAAACTCTGCTCTACCAATATCCTAGTCCAACACTCAAGTCACCACACTGGCTCTCATTGTAGTCACAGTCCACCGAAATATATTTTCCAAGTTCTATGAAAGGTCAATGCTCAGAGTTGGTTTTGTTGTATATTCATCTCATAGGCTTGAACAAAACAACATTTTTTTTAAACTCAAAAAGCCCAACTGATTTTTAGGGAAAGCTGGAGGGAACTAGCACAGTCTTAGCAAGGACACTGTGTCCTAATTCCCAAACAAAAATCAGTGTGAACAGGAGCTGAAATAGCAAAAGAGAATGCAGATGCTATGCTGTCTTCTACATATTTCAATATTTGCACAGAGGTAGATTTATATATGGGCATTGCTAATAGGAATATATCTGAGAAAAAATACTCTATCCTTTCTATTGTTTGCTGATGAAAGGTTCCTTTTATCCTGAAGAGTTCTTTAATTAGCAAGTAATTAAAATTCCAAAAGTCTGTCATTCAGTTAAAAATGAGGTATCCTGTTGGTATGAAATGCTTCAAGCAGATTAAATCAGAAAGAATAGAAAACTTATTTACATATTATGTATTTTCAAAGCATTACTATACCTATTATGTTCTTAGTTCCATTATTATTAGCTGTTAAGTTATTAGCTGTTAATTATTGGCTGTAACAATCATGCAAAACTTAATATTTTTATTAGTGTGGAATCAGACTTGTCATGGGCTTGATTTTTCCATCTTCAATTAATATCTTGCTTCAAAGCTTTGTATTTAACCTTTACCCATATCTGGAGTTCGTGACTCTATTAAAAGATTGGAGGAACCCTGTGATTAGTAGAAGAGTTTGTAATAGGGATAAATATGTGCACCAGACGTTCTTCAACCCCACTAGACCAAAATGGGGCACTTGAGTAATTTGATTTAGCTTTCCTAATACTTTAAGGGTTTTCTGATGTTATTAAAGTAAGGAAAACATGCCTCCAATGTTTCCACTACTGTGGAAGTAATGATTGAGACAAATTTCAGATAGCTTTTTGGATGTCATATTTCTTTCAAAAGAGTGGTAAATCATAATACTTAAAGACAATTTGTATTGAATAAATTCAAGGTAAAATCAGCACCAGGCTCTGTATTTATGATTAGTAACAAAAAATATGAATGAAATTCTCTTTAAACAGCAGATTTTGCTGTCTTCTCCATTTCAGCCTTCTGGATTCCCTCAAATCTTTCCCCGAACCTTTCTAATCCTTTTGGTCAGTTTTTAAAAGCATGAATGAAGTGGAGATGAATCAGAATGTGGTACATCAGAATATATCAGAAGAGATATACATTGAACCTTTTCCCCAAATCCACTTCTTTGTGGTTATTCCAGAAAACACAAGTCAATAATGCTGTCCTTTCAGTATCTGTAAAGGTTGTGGTGGGACTGGTGGTTTGCTAGAACAGCATCCTATACAAAGCAAGTGAATCATTGTCATCTTGCAGTAGACATTCATCCGCAGTAGATTTTATTCCCAGTGGATGTTTCAAAATATAAGGTAATGAATATACCAACTTCTGTATAAGCCACGACATGGCATTGGGAACAATTTCTGAAAGATTGTCTAGGATATGATGAATCAAAATTCTGAACCATATCAGAATGATCAGTACTCAGATCACTCCTAAATCTGTATTTCATTGCCATAGTGAAGAATCTGATTTTGAAAAAAGGGTGGCATATAAGTAAAATCAATAAAATGGTAAATGAAAGTTGGCTCTTTGAGTCCATTCAGAACTCGTCCTCTGAAACTGACTTGGGCAAAACTGATTGTTTGAAAGATCTACATGCCAAATTCTTTATAATGGTACAAAATTAACATGCCATGGAAAAAAGAATGCTAAAGTGTTTCCTCTGAGATATTTCAGGTTTTGCATAGTAAGATTATAATTTTTCTCATTCATTTTATATTCCACCTTTCTCCTTGCCAAGGACCTCAGGTGGCTTTCTAAGCAAGTAAGCTAGTATTTAGAGCCTAATTACCCTAAACCTAGGTTTTCAAATAGTTGGGCACCCTCTGAGAGTGGTTTGAAAGTATGTCAAGTGGGGAGACTACCTCAGACACTGATTAGCTGACCCTCCAGAGAGGGAAGGCACTTGGAAC
>CM034708.1:31798794-31809016 GCA_020142125.1 Phrynosoma platyrhinos
TTAAAAAAGGAATATGTATAGCTTAAATGGCAGGGAAAGTATGCACAAGGTTGGAGATTCAAATGAAAAGGGGGTAAATGGAGTCTGTGGAAGTCAAATTCTTGTCCAGGCCCCCATAGTTTGCTGTGGTTTGACCTTCCTTTGGTAGCCCCTGGTGAAACAACCAAATTGTTGATTGTTAATACCATTTCTGCTGTTAAAGTCTTGATGTCCCTTAGGAGTGGGAAAATGTATAGTCCTCTGGATGTTTTCAGGCTGCAGTTCCCTTCAGAACTCATCCACATAGCTAATGATGACTAGAAAAGATTGGGAGTTCAATATCTGGATGGCATGTTCTCCACATCATTGTACTATTTCACCACCATAATCTTCCCCAATATATTTTTAGAAAGATTACAACAATTGTGCAGAGGAAAGGAGTAAAAAAGGTTACAGGAATAATTTGGGTTGTTTCCACAAAGCATCTCACTGTTTTGATTTTAAGTACATAGTAAAAATAGCAGCAGTACATACAAAGTTCAGCTTCCTGAAGGACCTGGCAGTATAATCTGCCTTTAGGAAGGGGGCAGGCTGAAGTGTAAATGGTCAACTCTGTGCTTAGCACAGCTAATAATAGCAATAATACTTCATACTACTGTAGAATGTTTTATATAAGAACAGCAAAAGGTCACAGGAACCCAAAGAGTGACTCTTGGATGGCTGCAGATTTGATCAGTGTCCTTTTGACATTTCCAAAAACTCAGGTGGGACTGGGGAGTGGAGGGTGACAAGAAGGAAACTATTAAGGAAAGTAACTACTAATACATTCCTGTACTTATGAGAAATGGGGTCACACAGGCACAGTCTGAAATGGGCATCTAAATTAGCCATGTTACATTTCTGATTATCAGACTGAAATTTCTTCTCCCCCCCCCCCCTTTACTTTACAATTAAGATTACAACACATTATTGTAGCATACCTTTTTTTAAAAAAGAAAATGTTAAATGTGTGAGACAGAGGATGTGGATACTGGGGCAGAAGCATGAGGAAAAGGATTGAGTTGAATTGAAAAAACCATCATCCACACCATCTCTCAAGTAGGATAAAAGTGGAAGAAACCACAGTATATTTACTGTCTGAGTGGAAACAACTATTGCAAGACATGAAACTCAGAAGCAGAATAGCTCAATGTTTACCAGACCTACTGGGCCATCTAAAGACACCCTAAATGAACACAGATAATTTGGAAAGAATATTTTTGGACAGCAAGACCCATGAACCCATGGCCATTTTGGCTTGGGTATTCTAGGATTTGTATCTCCTCCCTAACATGTCCAAGTTTTACTGAAGGCAATAGTAATTTATTTATTTATTTATTTATTTATTTATTTATTTAACTATTTATTGGATTTATATCCCACCTTTCTCCTAAAATGGAATTCAAGGTGGTACCCCACCCCGATGCATTCGTATTGCTTTTGAACCAGGGTTTGCAGGAAGATTTCCTGAAGACTAACAATGTAATAGAAGTATCTTCTGACCTAGTCATCTTCATGAAGCCTTAAGACACTGCACTCTCAGTGAATTTTAATGCTTGCATTATTCATGTTCATGGTATAAGTTAATATTCTCTAGAATAGCTACAGGGACAAAAGCAAAAGCAAACGATTGTTTACAGAATGTTCTGGGTGGGAAAACTTCTTATATTTTACATGGCACATGGGGTGGCAAGCACTATTTATGGGAAGAAGAACCTTTAAATATTGAACTGTTTAATCTTCAGTTCAGTTTAAACTTTTTTCAGTAGCCTGAAATCTAAAAGAGGGAACCACAAGGGGTGGATGAGTGGGATCCAGGGACTCAAAAATGAAGAAAATCCCAAGAAAATAATGAGATACTACCTCCTAGAATAGTGCAGCAGAAAGGTTTATTCTGTAGAAGTGAGAAAAAATACTGTGTATTTACAATTTTGTCTCCATTCCCAAAGCAAACAAATTCCAAAATAAACTAAAAATATTCCAGAGGGATTGAAAGTTAAATCCCCTTTAGTTCTAGCATCAAGTATATATCCGGGCAAATAGGATTTGCAACAGTTAGATAGAAAACAATCCATTTTCAAGGCAGTTAACATCAAAGTGAATACTGAAATCATTTTAATGGGATAAATGTTTTCTATAGCAATATCTCTTTTTTTTAAAAAAAAAACCAAACAAACACTAGTCCTTGTAACTTGGCAGGTGTCGGAGTTTGTGTCACTTGTGAATCTTTATTCATAGCTGGGAGATGCAGGAATGATGGGGAACATCCAGTCCTTGGGTCCATATTTTAGGAACTGCATGGAAAGGATGCACTGGATGCAGAGAAAAAAACAACAACACAGTTAAACATGTATAGATAATTCAGATTTTTTGATAACAACTTTACATTAGAAACTCTTATTAAATCAATAGCACTTTAATCAATGGCCCTTCCCTCCTCCTTTCCAACCAAAGAAGCATGGGAACTATCATTCCACGAGAGTGTAGAGTTCTTTCTTAGAGAACCTTCATTGGGCCACTTCTTAGAATGTTGCTTTTTTAGGTAAGAGGGAATGACATGACACTGAAACTAGTCTGGCATTTGTAGCATAGATGCACTGTAGTAGTTCCTATCCTTTGGTCCTCCAGATGTTTTGGCTTGAACACTTAGAAGTCCAAAATATATGGAGGATAAAAGGTTGAGAACCTCTGCTCTACAACACTTTTAAGAAAGGTGAACACATTGAAATAATGAGAATATTAAGAAGTCCGGCAAGATATTGTGAAATTATGCACATTGAAAGATTGTGAAAGAAACATCAAGTGTGTGTGTGTGTGTGTGTGTGTGTGTGTGTGTGTGTGTGTTGGCATTGGCAGTATAGAGAAATTCTGAGCCCAGGACTGCATCATTTCTTGAAATCTCTAGTTATTTTAAGCAATTTTGATTTAATACAGAAGGGTTGGGTCCAGATTTATGACCAGTAGATTTCTGTTGACACTCAAAGAAGCTAGGGACAAAATCAGGTTTTGTCCTGCATGAGCTTCTTTCCTTTGTAATTCCTTCTGGATCTTGAAAACCCTGCTCTGGAGTGTTGTGAGAGCCTCAGGCCAGTGTGAGAGATTCTATTAGGGTCTGGAGGGGGAAGAGTAATTGATGAAAATTGCCTCCCTGAAGAAAACATCTGATTGTTTTCAAACCTTCTACAAAATTTTAAAAAACAAAACAAAACCCTTTCATTTATAGAATCCCAGTATGGAAGCAATCTGCTGCACTATGATTAATCATTATTTATGTATTAAAAATGTTAAAACTGCCTTCTCTCTTACAAATACCAGAGCTGAGGTATGATAAAATAGACTTAAACAGTAACATGCAAAACATATAATCACAAAAAAGAATCAGCGAAAACAACAAAACAGACCAAGAATGTATCTTTAATTATTATGGCCCTTTCTTATAGCATCATGGGATTTGTAATTTGCTGAGCTACCCAAAATTCTCTAGCATTGTAATGCAAGGGAATGGAAAATGTAGTGTAAGGGAATGAACTAGAACTCATTAGCACAGAATTTGAGGCATCATTCACCAATCTGCAAGTCCTAGAATCAAAAGGAAGGAGCCATGACAAAGTAGCTTCAAACTGCTATAACTGTAGTGCACATACACTCTAAGCTAATTGATTAAAATGAAGATTTGAAGCTGTTAATTGTTCTCTGCCTTCAGGTCATCTCTGACATATGGTAACCTCACCCTAGAATCATCTTGGCAGGAATTATTCAGAGGAAGGTTGCCACTGCCTTCCTTTTGGGCTGAGAGAATGTGACTTGTCCAAGGTGGGCAAGAGTGAACATGCTCATGGGTGGGTTCCCATGGGGGTTTGAACCCAGGTCTTCCTGAGTCCTAGTCTAGCACTCAAACCACTACATCACATTGGGTCTCAATTTGAAGCTGGCTAGCATCAAAACAATTGCAGGACCAATGCCAATTGTACTTCCCTAAGGAATGTATTTTGGTTGGGACACACAATGGTGAATATTCTCTTATCTCCCTTGTTGACTGGCCAAAAGCCTTGGGATTTGGCAGGAATTATAGCTGTACTTAGCAAATCATGATATTGCCATTTTATATATGGGACAGTTTACTTCACCTTTGTATTTAATGGGACTTGAGCATCTATGGATTTTGGTATCCACAGGGGATCCTGGTACCAAACCCCAGAGGATACCAAGGGACCATTGTATGTTCCTTCTGCTTCAGCCTTTTTTGCACCAGTTTCTGGAACTCACTCTGACTTCATAAACATAGTGCAGAGGGTGTTTTTTTTCCCAATCCTTGGAGTTTCTGATACAAGCAGGGGTAAATTCTCACATGTATATTCATTGTCTCAGTTCCTCCTATGCTTCTGAGTGATCCTACTGAAGATGTGTTGAATGGGAGTATGACATTTGTCACAAAAATTTTCCTCTGACTTTCCTTCTCTGATTACATTTGAGGCCACCACCTTAAAACTTCCTCTAGATTTATTTATTTATGGTATTTTTGTATTGTTTGACCCATTAGCCCCCTCTAAGGCATCCAGAGTATGATGTTTTCTTTTTGACATTCTATTATTATAGTGCCAAAGTTATTTAGTGCCATACCCTTATGGCACTTTTGCACCACGACTATGAAATTGTCATCATCATCATCATCATCATCATCATCATCATCATCATCATCAAATAAGTCTGTCAGGCCCGAAATGGGGATATTGGGGAAGGAGCAGGGTCTCTGTGTTGAGTTCATGGGAGGGAGAAGACAAGGAGAGAAGTGCTTCTTTCCTCATCACTTAACTACACATCAAACAGTAACAAAGGAATATTTAGGACATAACTTGATGTAGGAACAGAAATAATTGTTGCAAGCTGTGAAATCCAGAACAACAATAGCCCTACATTTTCCAAACTATGGGGCTATCTGGATGAGCTCACATTTGACCCAATGTGATCTTAAATCAAATGTATGTACTTAATGTATGCTGGCCATCTCAAAGGCCAATTAATGGAAAAACTGTTTGGAAGGACATTAGATGCTACAGAAATACAGCACAACACTTCCTCTAATTTTATTTTGTGATAGTAACACATATACCAAAGGCATAGGAAATTGCAGTTAAGCAGTGAAAACAAGTTCCTCAGTAAAATCATATTGATTGGAAATGAGAAGTTGTGCATCTAAAGAAGGCATTCCAATGTTGCATCATTTGTTGCAAAATTGGAACTTCGTCTTGAGAATTATGTGCATATTTTAAGAAAGATTTTCTTAGTTATATGTATGACCAGAAGAGAAGTATCTGGTCTTAAAACAAAATGAATCTCAAGAAATTTTCAGTGGAGAGAAATATTTGTCTCCAAGCAAAAATCACACGTGGCTCAACCTCAAGATATTAGATTGTTGGCAAATGGGTCTAAGGTCAGGTTACACTTCAGCCTGTTTGAATATTGCTTTGTGAGATCTGATGATATTGGTACAAAACACATTGCAAAAATAATCCAGTTTGAGACCCCTTTAACTGTCCTGGCTCAATGCTAGGGAATTCTGGGAACTGTAGTTTTGTGAGACATTTAGCCTTCTCTATCAGAGAGCCCTGGAGCCACAATAAATTACAATTCCCAGGATTCCCTAACACTGAGCCAGGGCAGTTAAAGTGGTCTCAAACTAGACTATTCCTGCAGTGTGTTTTGAACCATTATGACAAACTATTTAATAAGATTTCATCTTCCCAAACTGTGTTATCAGTACATAAAAGACTAACTTTCTGAAATTTACCTCTCTTGGTGGTAAAGTGACTAATAACTAAGAATAAGAGTTGCAGACAAGGTACATTTTCCATTCAATTTCATTGCTTAAGCAGTGCCTGAATTAGAGGCAAATCTGAGGTCCCATTAACACTTCTGATGGCCCCCTTTGCTACATTTTTAAAAGGAGACTGCTTGGGCTACAATTTGTCTAAACTGTTGGACTTTCAGATCCTCAGGGGAAGACAATGGTAAACCTCCTCTGAACAAATGTTGCTGCCCCCTAATAATAATAATAATAATAATAATAATATTCATCATCATCATCATCCAAGATAGATTTGCCTTAAAGAACTTATAAATCAGAAGTGACTTGAAGGAATACCACACATATCAGAGATCTTTTAGCTCAAGCTGTATGTTCTAGTAATCCTGATTTTCTATTTCTTCTCTTTAGTGAGGTAAGAATTCTTTTGCAGATCAGTCTTGAAAGAAATTCACCAATATTTACAAATGGCTTCATTTCAGGAAGGAAGAATTTAAGATTAAACAATTCACATTTAGAAAAAAATCTGAAACTGATACAATTGTCCATCCAGTCTCAGGGCTTTGAATGCTTCATTCTTAAAATCTGGGTTTTATCCCTATGTATTCAATGCTAATGTTGAATTAGAGTAGTCATCTCCCCCCCCCCAAGAGGGGCTTCTCATCTTTAGTAGACAGTAATGGCATGATCTCCTTTTTGCTAGAAATAACTGTTGATGTTGTTGGTGCACTATTTCTTCAGTGTTCATGACCATTTGCAGCCATTGGCTTTTCAGTGATCTGACATGTCTTTCCCACTTTCTTACATGTTAACAAGTCACTTTATTGTTTGAAGGGATTGATAAAGGGGAGACTTTTGTTTGTTGCAGTTAATATTTGATACAAATTTTCTTACCAAGAAATATAAATTTCTTGGCCTCATCAGAAGGAAGGTTACAAATGATTAGGGATTAAAAGAAGGTGCTGTGCAGAACTGCACAATACAGTCATCATATGGAGGATATTCAAAGCCATTCCATGTAGCAACTGTTCATACATTTCACACTGCTTGCACTGTGCAGCTAACCACACAGGCAAAACCATTTTTATTATCACCAGCCAATAATAAAATGTTATGGTTCTATGATAGAGTGATTGACATGCGGTTATCTAGATCAGGGGTAGGCAACCTTTCCCCTTTAAGGGCCGAGGGACTTCAGCTCCCAGAATCCCAGGAGCTATTGGCCAACATGGGACTATTGGCCAACATGGCTGAGGCTTCTGGGAGCTGAAGTCCCTCGGCCCTTAAAGGGGAAAGGTTGCCTACCCCGATCTAGATGTTGTACAGTCTCTATATAGTTATAAAGTCCCTAAGCAGAACAGTGAGATATTATTGGAGTTGCAGTCTAACAGCTTCTGGAGTGCCACAAGTTCACCACCACTACTGTAAAGTGAAAACCACACTGGTTGAGAGACTACACAAGACCTGTTAGCATAGTTGACATGCACCTGTGTAGAAAAAAAAGTGATCACTGTGTAGCTACATTCTTGATCATGCTGTTACATGCTACACTGACAGACAGAAGCTGTCTCTCTATAATTGTTTTTTTCCTCCTGGAACCTGGAAGTTGAATGGTTTTATTGTAAGTACCTAAACCAAAGAGAGTTGCCTGAGGAGCCTGGGCCATATACTGTGCTCTTTTCTGTTTGAATCATATTCTATATTATTAAGAAAGAAGAATGAAATAAATGGCATGCAACAAGCAAATATTCCTACGAAAGAATGATCCTTGTATAATATGACTACATTTGTTTTTCTTGGTGGAGAACAATCCAGGTATCTTTAAGATCAGTTCTAAAATAACAAAGGAGGGATGGCCAGAAAGCTGGCTAAAACTGCAGTTGTCAAGGAAATTACACACCTTGCAATCTATTGAGAGACGTTTCCATCTTTGGCTTGTGTCTTGACAGACTGTAATTTGTCATATATGATGAAGAGCATTGATCATAAATACAGTTTCTTTGAATTTCCTGGCAAACAGTATGTGTGAATCCCAAACTAGATATAAAATCATTCCTCATAGCTCTGTTTTTTTTCCCTCCTTCAGAAGCTGATTGAAAAGCTGATACTAGCCATGGTCACCATGTTCATTTACTTTATAACTTCCCCCTCCTTTTTGTGTGTGGCTTTATTTTTATTTTACTTTATTAATTTTGAGAAAGAATTATTTTTGAGGTCCTCTATAACTGAAAATCAGTCAGGAAAGCAAAGGGTGGTAGAGTGAAGAAAGCAGGACATAAAGATCTCTAGATTCTTCTTGATGCTATCTCACTTTCTGAAGCTCTTGTCTTAGCCAGGATGGTAATGGTTGTCCCAGTCTGTGTAGCAGTTTGGACAGTTCCACATTGTGATCTCTGTAGTAGTTTGAAAGGAATGCTCTGGACTGACAGTGAAGGAAACAAAGAAATTGTCAGATAATTAACAATAGTGGAGGCTCCTGTATTAAATCTTTTGTCTATTCAGTCTTTTGTCCAATACTCAGAAAGGATATGGTTATGATGTTCATTCATTAAATCATGAAATCATGAATGATTTAATTCATCATAATTAAAATACTGAGCAGGTGTGTTGAAACTGGAGTGATCGCCATATCTTACAAATCATAACCGAATATGATTCAGGAGGCATTGTAAATCCTAGCCTTTGCAATTAAAAATGTTTTGTTTCTGAAATTAGTTCCTATGTCTCTCCCAGAATGTTTAAGAATACTGGTCAAATGGGTAAAAAAAAATTCCCTTGTCATGGCAATGCAGTGTATTAGCCCTGGAAAGAGCAAACAGTGCAAATCAAATAGAAATGGGTTAGTGGTGCCAAAATCTTGAAGTTCTAGTGCTAGCATAATGGAATCAACTGTCTTCTTATGCCAACACTGGAATTCTTACATTACCTCTAAAAAAGAAGGACTAGTCTAGGACCATGATTAGTTTGAATAAAACTTTCTGTGAACTACAATAAACACAGTCATTGCACTGGCACAATAATAACACAATTCCCTTACAAATCAGGACCAGTATCAATAGTCAACAGTGTCAGGTTCCTTCTGGGGCTCATTGTTAGGACAGAAAAGCAAACTTGGTCAGAGGTACTGATAAGGGAATCACAGAAGGCATCTCACTGCAGGGAGACCAGTTCCTGGAATCTTTTTGCCCTACTGTTTCTCCTTCCTGTCTCTCCCAGCTCGCCTGCCTTCACTGAGCAAGCAAAGCTATAACAGAAGCAAGGGATAGCAGCAACCACTGTTTGCCTTTGCCTCTTAATAATAATAATAATAATAATAATAATAATAATAATAATAATAACAATAATTATTTATACCCCACCCAATGGTAATCCAATCAGGGCGGCTTACAAACATAAAACAAACAATACCCAATAGAAACATATATAATACAGCATACCCTCTCCCCCCCTTAAAACAGTATTAAATCAATAGTAATTTAAAACAACAATTCAATTTAAAACCCCAATACAGATAATATATCCAATAAAAAGCCTGACTCAACAATCCTAACCATCTATTCGATGGGGCCACGTAAGGATCGTCATTTGTGCAGGCTGTTTATATACGAGGCAGGGATAATTAGTCTGGAAAGGCCTGCCGGAAGAGATCCGTCTTGACAGCTTTTTTTTCCAATAGTTTATTGTTTAAAAAGACAACATACAAACACATTTACACACATATACATAAAAAGCTTACAAAAAAATCTTGAACATAGTTCATATTTTCTACACACTCAGTTTAGGATGTTAGGATGTTATGGTTCAAATTCTTCTTTTGGTTCATTGACATCCTACTTCCACTCCTTTATTTCTTTCTTACATCCTCTACATACACCCTTTCTTTCATTACTTTCATATCTTCTACCCATCCTCTTCATCCGTTCCTCTACTCGACCTCACTCCTCCTTCCTACCCTCTCCCCCACCTCAACATCCTCTTACCTTCCACTACATACCTTTTCTTTCTACCCTATACTTATCTCCTACCAATCTTGTCTACATTCTCTTTTCCTCTCTTTTTCCTACCTTCCTTCCCTCCTTCTCTCCTCTCCTTACATTCACCCCATTATAAACTTCCTATGTACCTTACTTCACTGGATACAAATTGTTAATGTTGACCTCCTTATTCCTAGTTACTTACGTTCATCTTTCCCTATTAATTCTTGCACGATCGTTACACAGTGTATATCTTCCCTCTCATATATAGCAGCCCTTTTGTTGTTGCACCTTGTGTGAAAATCTCCATGTATTTTGACAATATTTTCACAATATTTGTTGCATTTTTTATTCTTAAAAGCTAAGCACCTCTCTTGATATTCAATCGTATCACATGATATTCGATCGTAACTACCCTTTTATACAT
>CM034708.1:31816200-31830667 GCA_020142125.1 Phrynosoma platyrhinos
GTGATTGTTGCAGGTCTGTCCTCCTATTGATAGAGTAGCAGCTGATGGCCCCACTGTATCCTGTGAGAGATCACTGGTGTGACATGCAGAAAGGGGACCTCTGTTGCAATTCACTCACACAAGGGGAGTAGGCCAATTACTTCCCAATTAAGTGGGGACAGACCCTTGTTGATCACAGTGGTTGTTTCCTGGTAAGTGGAGATTCAGAGACTTTCACAGTCCCTACATAGCCTCTAATTTAGGGGCTACAAAGGGATCATGAATACACAACAGTCATGAATGCATAACTCTAGGTTTTGCATTCATAACTGCCCAACAGGATTCCGGTGTACACAGTTTAAAAAGTATAAAAAGTCTACATTAAAACCAAATTAAACTATTAACTATATTAAAAAACCATATACTTTAAAAAGATTTTAAAAAGTGAAAAACACAAAAGAACTATTTCTCTTACAGCCTTATCCTTAAAAACTTTCAGTTCTAAAAGTCTGTCTGAGTAAAAAAAAAAAAAGTCTTCACCTGCCATCAGAAGGATAGCAAGGAGAGGTTCCAGGGTCTAGGGGCATCCTCAGAGAAGACCTTTTCTAATGTTTGCACCACCCATACTTGTGAAGGTAGTGAGACTGGGAGAAGGGTCTCTCCTACAGATTTCAGTTCAGGGCAAGATCATATGGAGAGAGATGGTCTATCAGATATCTGCATCAGCCACTAGTTAATTTCCAGGTTGAACACCTGCAGATACTTGTGATTTTAATAAGTCCCTATATCATTTGGATTCCACTTTTATTTAATTGTTTTTAACTGGCCTTTATTGTTATGATGGATTTTAATCTATATTGTGTCTTGGGTACAACACTGGGAGAAAGGTGAATAAAAATGATTGCAAATAAGTACATAAATAATTATTAGAAAGAACAATAATCCCTATACAATATCCCTACCTGCAAATGAAGTCCTGTTCCATCTTATGCTTGCCAAGAGAATCTCTAATGAAAGCAACATATTCTAGATAGGCTCCAAAGTGGAACATATTGTACGTTGAAGGCTGAAATCATGTTTGAGCTCCATAAGCCTATTTCAACCTGTCTGTGATTCACTGAAACCCTTTGGTGGTGCACAAACAAAGCATGGAGTCACCTCCACTCCATATTCTGGGGTGAGAGACTGCCTATTTGGACTGTGAACATGCCACTTTGCTTCAGAGCAATAGATCACAACCAAAACATTCCTGCACCAGCATGAGAGTCTAATACTAGATCAAGGTATCTGGGATCTGATTTCTATTTTATTCAAACAAGAGAACAGCCAATTCTTCACGCTCTCCCATAAATTGCTGATAAGAAAGATACCAATGTTAGTAGAGAAGGAATTATAGAATAATAAACCACAAGAAAACATCTCCCACCTAGCAAAGTAATAGATATGATTTTGGTTTATCACTTCAGATAACTCAAGTTCTTTCTCTAATATACCTGATACCAGGAATATGCTCGGTCTGATGGATCAATGAGAATGGTGATAATTTTTGCCTTGGGAATCAAGGAGGAGGCCCGTTTGGGGGCATCTTCTGAATGAAAATAGTTGGCACTTTTCTCAAACAAGATATCAGTGGTGATGTTAGAAGGGGTAGGAAAGAAGCTCATGTACCTACAAGTAAAATACAACAGCAGCATAAGTTAGAACAATTCTTGTTTTGGGTGTGTATGAGAGAAGGCTAGAAAGAGAAAGAAAATATGGAATTGAAATCAAAGATACACATTTATGAAATGAACAAACAAAGACCACAATCCTTACTTGAGGTGTAACTAGTATAGTTCAAGAATGTGAAAAATATAGTTGTCCAGAAATTGCAAAATTTTAACATGGATCAAGATTTGGCTATGCTAGCTAAGACTACATCTGAAGGTCAAAATGTTTGCTACTCATGCTTTAGGGTATCATCAGACTGCTCAGTTGGCACCTCTTTCCTCCTTCTTCATTGACTGGACATTGGAAAGGAGGCACAAATGTGATGCAACTCACATGCCACTTAGGAGGAATGCCATATTCACCATCTATTTATACAACTAGGCATTGCCTGGCTCTTGGAGCAGGTTGCTCAGTTTCTGTAAAGAAAAATGCCTCATCAAGTTTTTTGCATATTGTTGCACCTATAGCTGAATAAAATATCCTCAGAGCTAAGGAAATTACTTTAAAATGTAATTAGTTACAGTTGTCCCAACATCAAAACAACTAGTTACTGTCTTAATTATATTTTCACTTCCCATTTCTCAAAAGCTATATAAAAATTCACTATAAACATAAAAGGACAAATTATACCAAAAATTAAGTTACTCTTAGGGCCTGAAAAGACTGCCAGAACTAATTCAGCTTGAACCACTTTAACTGTCCTGGCTCAGTGCCAGGGAATCATGGGAGCTGTAATTTATTGTGGCACCAGAGTTCTCTGACAGAGAAGGCTCAATGTCTCAGAAAAAAATACAGTTCCCATGATTCCCTAGCATTAAGCCAGGACAGTTAAAGTGGTCTCAAGCTGGATCATTTCTGGCAGTCTGTTCAGGCCCATAGTTAAATTACATTCATATTGTCATGTAGTTACTTGGTTATTTGTAACTAGTTACTTCAAAGTTCTGATCATACTTGTATGCTTGTTTGTTAGGTGTGTGGTCCTGCAAAGTCTCACTGAGGACTAATGCAGTGTCTTAACCTTCCATAGTTGAACTCAGTTTGCACCAACTGATGTAAGCTGACAACCAAGGAGGAAAGATGGAGGAAGAGAGAGCAACTGAGACATTTTAAAAGCAGCTGAAAAAGCAAGATGACAAAGGATTAATCAGGACTGTCACCATCAAACTAGAACACTTGTTGGTATGCAGTACAGTCAGGCCTATTATTAGGCATAATGAGGTTGTTGCCTCAGACAGCCAGTGCAGGGAGGTGCATTGTCTAACATTCCTGCTGTTTTGGGGTGCAACTCTCCTATCTTTTAAAGAAAGAATTAAGATGCAGTCCACTTGTAATGGGAAGGGACACCATTTTGTTATTTGTCTTGTGTCAATCCTAGCAAGCATTCTCTTCTAAAAGTGGGTGTTTCATTGGATTATGCCTTAGAATATTATGATACTTCTGCTTTGTTTTAATCCCCTTTCCTGATGATTTGCTGACATCAAATTTACTTTTCCTGGCTGCTGATAGTAATCCATAACTTACCTAAAATAGCCAGTTAAAAACAAAGGGAGGGAAGGAGGCAGAGAGAGAGAGAGAGAGAGAGAACAGCACTTGTTTGTAGAGATGTAAATATTGGTATTGTAATGTTAAGCAAAGGGGGGGGGAAGTAACATTCTGGCAAACATTTCATCTGTACAGACTAATTTCTAATTCATTCTTGCAACACCATGTACAGAAAATTCATCTGGAAATTATGTAGATGTCAAAAATACTTCTATAATTGCTCCTCTGTGATTTAGCGTATGCTAACAATGGATTTTTTTTTGTGTGTATTATTCTTACCAGTCAATTCCCTTGTGATAGTTGTTTCCATTAAAGAACTGAACTTCTTCAAAGGTTTTTGGACTAGGGAGGTTGCTAATGATGGAAGGATGCATAAGGAGAAACAAATAAAGTGCAGTTGTTCCTATAGGGACAAAAGACAACAACAGAAGGTAGGATTATATCACAGTTTAGGAAAGGACAAAGGGTATAAAGCAGTTACAAATGGCTTTGCAGAAAATATATTCCCGAAAGATGCAAAGAAATCCCAGCTATGGAGGAATATATTAATATTATGTAATTTTACATCAATCCAAGCAAAAACTTTTTAAAATTGCTTTTTACTTGAATTTTGCTGTCTGATGAGATAATGAGGCCCCAGCTGACTTCAGTGGCAAGCATGTCTACATGTTTAAAAGAAAATTTGTCCTGAGATCTAAAGAATCTTTTCAGCCTAACAATATACTTTATGGATGTGTTTTCTTCATTTTAAGGTTGCTGGGTTTGTTTGTTTTTTGTTCGTTTGATGTGCTCCTGCCAACTCTTAAATCTTTGTTTAAATTAATATCTACAATGCAATCTGTCTCACACAAAATCTATTCTCTCTTCAATGGCCTATAGTAAATATTCACAAATTCAGATTTCGTATGATA
This sequence comes from Phrynosoma platyrhinos, assembly GCA_020142125.1. Classification (NCBI taxonomy): domain Eukaryota; kingdom Metazoa; phylum Chordata; class Lepidosauria; order Squamata; family Phrynosomatidae; genus Phrynosoma; species Phrynosoma platyrhinos. Next base: position 31,820,343 of record CM034708.1, read on the forward strand.
TTCATAATATTCTTGTGAGTCTGGACAGGTGAAAAGAAAGTGCCATCCAGGTATGCCAGGATATAAAGTTTAGCCTACTCCTAATCAAAATGGTTAGTACTAGGATTGTGTAACTGAGTTGAGTAAAGCAAGATGATTCAGACTGATTTGGCAATCTGGATATCAAACCAAAGTAAAAGAAAGTCTAACAGTACAGCACATCTCCCAAATATTGCAAAAGAAATAAGGAAAATACTGGAAAGGGGAAAGGAGGAGAGTTTACTTATTGACAGGTCTAGCTTTCAATATGGATCAAGAATTTCACCAGCATGTTGTAATTACAGTGCTTGGGGAGAGAGAGATGGTGAGGAGTTATCCTCTTTCTTCAGTTTTTTATTAGCAGCAGAACAATCTTTAGGAAAGTTTGCTGAAATTTGTTGGCAGTTTCCTATTAACTGCAGCCTGTAATTCTCTTTCCTTCATTCTACCAGCACACAAGTTTTAATACAACTTTTCCAATAGATTCCAATCCTCCCTGACTCCGATTTGTTATTCATTTGCAAAAATCTCATTGTTGATCTCTGTGTTGTTTTGGTAGGCTCTTTTCTTCAATTTTGACCTTGCTTTTGAAGCTAGTTTTCATTTGATTTCAATTTGTGACATTTGTTTCATTTGTTTCTTCTACTTTCATTTATTTACCGGTATTTGGTCTTATGTCTGTATTGTGTGTGCCAATTATACATACTTATTAGTGGGCAAGCAGTGCACAGTGCTGTTCATATATTAATGCACTCTATTAAAGCAAATTTTAAAAGTGGATAGCATAAATATCCATGGGTTCTCTGACAATAATTTGGAAGGATTAAGCCCCTATGTTGGGGTTACTAGGGGCCTTTACAGACTGCCAGAAATAATGTAGCTTGAGGTCACTTTAACTGTCCTGGCTCAGTGCTAAGGAATCATGGGAATTGCATTTTTTTTCTAGGACATTGAGCCTTCTCTGTCAGAGAACTCTGGTGCCACAATAAACTACAATTCCCATGATTCCTGAGTACTGAGCCAGGACAGTTAAATGGCCTCAAGCTGCATTATTTCTGACAGTCTGTAAAGGCCCTAAGTCTCCAAATTTCATGCTGTATCATGGGTGGAAAGAACCAAGCAAAAATGTCATGCCATTTTAGTTTTCAAGTGTAAGTTAAGAAGCAGTGTGAAGATTCAAATTTTTATTCAAATTCTGGTCTAGGTCAAGTCAAACCAAATTAGAGTCTGATCTTAATCAGTGAAGCAGGCCCCTGACTGAATAGAGAGACTTTTTTACAGCCTAGAACTGAAGTATGAGACCCTGTCTGAAGCAACTTGCCAAGGCAACCCTATGATAGGTTTGCCTTAGGGTCTCCATAAGTAAAAAATGTCTTGGAGGCACACAACAACAACAACAACAACAACAACAACAACAACAACAACATGGGGCTGCAATTCAAAGGACATTTGCTATATTCTCTCTAATATCTCACAGGTAAAATATGGGGCACTTGTGGCCAAGCAGCAGGAGAATGTGGTTGTTATGTCAAAAGTTAATAATGAGGAAGGAAACAGAAGCTAGGAGAGGCTGCAACAGTTTGCATTTGGCATAGTCTGCTGGAAAGGGCAAAAATTCCCTTCTTCCTCTTCAATGAGTTAACTGAGTGCAAACTACTTTTGTACCATTTCCACCAATGGAAGTAAGCTGAGGACAAAAAAGGGAAAGTGAGAGGAGGACAAAGGAACTGGGGCATTTTAAAAGCAGCTAAAAAGGTGATATAAGAAAGGATTAATTTGTTATAAAATTAATGTTTTATAATTGCCACTGCCAAATTGGAACAGTGGAAGGGTATGTTACTAGGGAATTGGCCTGGTTGAATACAGTGAGAGTAGCTTCTGCATAAACAAATGTAAGACTGAACTGTAGGTCTATGAGGAAATCCAACCATTTTGTCTTCTCTTGCTCTAGAAAGTAAGGACATGATGTATTTGCAAGAAAGGGTGCTTCAATTAAACATTAGTAAGAACATTCAGAAAGTATGAACTGTTTGATGTGGGAAGAGACCATCTCAAGAAGTGGTAGAAATACCATGTACTGCCTTTTATACTCCTTAACTGGAACTGAGGGTCTTTACAGACTGCCAGAAATAATGCACTTGAGACCACTTTAAGTGTCCTGGCTCAGTGCTAAGGAATCATGAGAACTGTAGTTTATTGTGGCACCAGAGCTCTCTGACAGAGAAAGCTCAACGTCTCAGAAAAAAATACAATTCCCATGATTCCCTAGCACTGAGCCAGGACAGTTAAAGTGGCCTCAAGCTGCATTATTTCTGGCAGTCTGTAAAGGCCCAGAGTGAAGTCTGTAGCTTCACTCCAACCTGGGAAAAGGGTTTACCCTCTGCCATCCTGGCTATCCCTCCCAGTGCCTGCAAAAAATGCATGGGTCTCTGGGAAGGAGAGTAGTAAGAGGAGAGGAAAAGATGGCAGCTCCCTACCACACCTTGTCCTTTTCTCAGATCCTCGCAAGCTGGCTTCCTCAAGCAAGTCTGTGACTGGAGCTTGTTGGGGTGAGTTTGGTTTTTATTTCCTTTTGATTTTTAATGGCGTGTTTAGTCTGCTTTTATGTTTTGTTGGCTTTCTATACAAATTTCACTGTTAATCATCTTGAATGTCATTTCTGGGCAGAAAGGCAGGAGTACTACTACTACTACTACTACTACTACTACTACTACAGCTAATACATGATGCAAGATCATGCTGCAGCCAGTCTTGCATCTTATGAATATACCTGTATGATATATACATAGACACCTGTTTTCAAATATGTATTTCTTTTATTCACATCACAATTATAAGCGTACCTATGAAAACATAGTTGTACACATTTGTAAAAGAATAACCCGAGTTTTAGTCTTTTTATTAATGTGCTGCTGGCTGACAATATTGGCTGAATGATTAACCTTTTGCACAGCACCTTTCTTGCCTTCTTGATTTCTTTTTCATCAGAATAGAAACAGGCTATTTTGTTTCTGCCTTTAGTCAGGATACCATTTGGATCACAGAGTTTCTCTCTTTTGTGTACCAGATTATATGTATCTCATCCTCTTCTTTATCAGTGTTGTCTTTTCAAATCTGGAGACTTTAGACAGTTCCACAATGGTGAAAAGAGAAGCATTTATATAAGAAACAGCAGGAGTGATTTTACAGTGGAGATTGTTCCCTGATCCTATCTATGGATGTTTTATAGATGAAAACAAAATCACAGCTTTCAATTCCATCAATTGTTAAGTTAAAATTGACCAGAAAAGAGAGCACAACTCTTGGGAGAAGAGTACTTTCTAAATTTCTATGTGAAAAATGATTGTTCAAGAAAAGTGATAACTAATACATGTGACTCTTTTAGGATGACAGGATGTAGGTTACATACTTCACAGCCAATAGTTTTTCCATAGTTTCATAACTGTCTGTGCTTAAACCATTTCACTGGCTGCCAATGGCTTGTGGTTAAGTAGTGGCATGACAAACCATAGTCTGGAGACACAGAAGTGTTATCTGATGCCCAGCTCAATTCAATGAGTATTCACATTGACCAAGATCATACTAAACTGGCAATCTATGTATCTCACCATGCTAAAAGGTCATGCAAATTGCTTCAAGAAGTCTTGGTGAAAGGTTGTTGGTCTGAGGGACAGAAAGGATTTTTTTTTACTGTGGTTCTTTTTCAAGGCTCTCATATAACTCAGCAAAGTTTCAATACAAATCTTTCCTGCACAATATTTTATCTCTTGGTGGAAAGGGTTGATATATTTTAAAACTATAGTGCAACATTGGATTACCTGTTTTCTGGGGTCCAATCACAATAAATTTTGGTAGGTGGTCACATGTTTTCTCTCTAGACCAGATATCTCTATGGCGTCTGTCATCACATGGATTCTGATTGAAAAAGAGAAGTTAATTACTACCAGAATATACCCAGATAATCAATATTCTGCTCTAATGAAAAGTCCTATGTAGCAAAATTTGTTTCTTTCTATGCTGGAATACTTCTTCTACCACCTGAGATCTAACATGATGTCAGAGCTGGCCTTGGAGTTCAAGTGCAAGATGAAGTAACCCAGTAATTGTTCAGTATAATTGGAATACTACCAAGTAGTTTGTCTGACGGTTCACCTTCTGTCAGAATGTTTGGTGTCATTCTTTGACATACACAAGTTATTTGGTTCTAATGAACTCATCTACTTTTACCTTTGCTTAGTTCTACTGAATTCTCTTAAACTTTTCAAAACTATACTACCCAATAGAAACTGTCTTGTGGTTCAGATTAGCCTATTGATACTATCATACTCATACATCACTCTATTCTATGCATGTAGCAAAGTGCTGATAGTGACAAGTTCTGTGATTTCCTTTCTCCCCATACAGTTCAGCACTAGTTTTTTAAATTGTTGAATGTGAAGAAACTTGATCAGCATGCATAGACTGGGAAATAGATTGGACATGTACCATATAATACCATGGGCATCCAATGCAGCCTCCTGTCAATTCTGGACACATTCCCATAAGAGCCATTCCTGTTTTATGCCTATGGATACCAAGACTTGTGGGTTCAAGTCCCAGTAGGTACAAAAGCAGTGAAATAGTGTCCCTTACATAAAACAACAAAAATAAAGTTTGCTTTTGGAATTTTTATTATTTTTGATATGGTTGGATCCATGGATAAAAAAATCAGTGTACGCAGAGGGCTGACTATAAATAAGAGTGTGGTACCCAAAATGAATTAGTTATCTTTTATGAGATATTCTACAACTCTTGAGTACTGCTGAGAGTTTAGTCAGAGGACATAATTAAGCACACAAGCATGTTTGTGTTTGCAGCTCAAAAAATGAGCATAGTAGAGTGAATACAGACATTGGCTGAAATTCTGCTTGTACACTTTGCTAGAGGGTGAATATTCTCCAAGTACATTTTTCTACTCTGGTAGAAAAAGAAGGCAGCCCAAATCTGCTGGCTGTGATCAGCCTACTTCTCCATTGTCTTCCTTTTTTAATGGCTGCTATATCTATAGTCAGCCCTTCACACTTGCAGCTTTGACTTTTGTGGATTTGAATGTTCATGGATTTGATTAATATGCTCTCTCTAGGAGGACCTAGGGAACACTTCTCTAGGAATTTATAGGTCCTCCAGTACAATACTGTAGTCAACTTCTGGTGGATAATGACATAGGGTTGTACTGGAGGACCTAGAGATTCCTAGAGAGGTGTTCTCTCAAGTAAAAAAAAATAGTAATTTTTAAATTTGTGTTTTTTGCACTTTTATGAGCATTTCTATGTCCCTAAGCCCAGTGAATGTGGAGTGCCCATTGTACTTTCTCTTCCCTCCTTCCACTGTCACCTACACTAGTGAAATAACACTGGTATAGTGTACCAACACAATTCTGCCCATCATGTTAGATTCAGGCATAGATATACTTGCAGTAGACCCAGTGGAACATATGTTATTCATGTTTAATTTAAGTTGCATTGGTTTCAGTAGATCTGTAGTGTGTTGTTGTTGTGTGCATTCAAGTCATTTTTGACTCATGGCAACCCTAAGAATCATGGTGTTTTCTTGGCAAATTTCTTCAGAAGGTGTGATTAAATCTGGATCCAACCTAGATAGGTAGAGTACATGCTTTGCATATTGGGAGTGGGGGGGCAGGTTCAATTCCTGGTAGAACTGGAAAGGACTGTCTGAAACTATGGAGGGCTGCAGGTGGTATGTGTCAACACTACTGACCTAGATGGACAAATGAGCTAACTCTATATAAGATAGTTTTTTGTGGGTTTTTCAGGCTGTGTGGCCATGTTCTAGAAGAGTTTCTTTCTGACATTTCGCCAGCATCTGTGGCTGGCATCTTTTCTCTGAAGATGCCAGCCACAGATGCTGGCGAAATGTCAGAAAGAAACTCTTCTAGAACATGGCCACACAGCCCGAAAAACCCACAAAAAACTATGGATGCCAGCCATGAAAGCCTACGACTTCTATATAAGATAGCTTTCCATGTTCCTGGGTTTCAGTCCTACTTCTTCTGTAGTAGGAATGGGAACTGTATGGCCTTCCAGTTGGTGTTGGATTGTAACTCTTAGCAATCCTCAGCATTAGCTGTGATGATTATCTTCTCAGGAATGGCAGTTTAGCAACTTCTGGAAGGTCCCATGATTCCAACTCTTGCACTATGTACTCTGGTAGACTATACATAACAGAAGTAGAATAGAAACTCTTTATCCCATGGTACATGTAACAGTTAATGACTATTTACATTCATAAGACTAATTCTATAGGTTGTGCATTCTCATTGTCTGGGCAGGAAAAACATATGCCTAAACCAAAGTGATGAAATCTTGGGAAAGTGGTTCCCATGACACTGCTATAATGTATAGTGGGCACCCTAGTACATTTTCTGTCAGCCACAAATAAATAGTAGGGATATTAGTCTCTTTCTCACTGTGGAGATGGGTATTGTAAGGCAATCTTTGCACCCAAAGTACTAGCTAGGTCTCATGTTTGATTAATAGAGAGCTTGATTTTTTCTGTTTTAATTTCTTCTTTTAAAAGAACTGATCAGTAAAATTGGCATATAAACTTACATTTTTCAACTTCAAAGCCAGGTGGCACATATGTTTTCAAGATAAAGTGTTTAGCAATATTTAATATTTGCATTTGTATGATAACATAAAAAAGGGACTAAATCATAGCTCAGGATTATTCACCAATTTTTCTTTTGGACATGTGTTAATGAGAATTAAAAATGTGAGAAGAAAATGAAAGGAGCCTCTTCAAAAGAATTATCATGCTGGAATTTCCTTTGTATGTGATCCTGGTATGCAATGGGCTAGATATTCAGATGGTATTGATCAAACAGCTTTATTACAACCTACAGACACTATATCTTGAAGCAAGTGGTAATCCTTTCTAACAGCAATATAAATTGTAGTGAAATGTCCCTTTTGAATATATAAGGAGCTGTCACATCGAATCTGACCATTGTTTCATCTTCCCTCTTACTGTTTACTTCATGTGAAATATGGACTTGAAAAATGGACTTCATGTGAAATATGGACTTGAAAAATGTTCATTTCCTTTCATTTCCTTTTGTTTCCTTTCCAGAAGCTGCAACTGCTACATTTCTATTTGCTGTTTTCTTATTATTTTTCATTTCAGTTTATTTTATATCTCATTCCTGGTTAAATTCAGATTATAATGGAGATCCAGCTTATCTTTGGATGGCTGTATCCTTGGAATTATTTGTCCAAACAGCACAGCCTTTTCAGGTGCTGTACCCGAAAAGTATGACACCTGTTGCGGTGGCTTAATGGTTAAGACACCAATTCTGATAATCATAAGGATGGAAAGTTGGCAGTTCGAGGCCCAAGTGCTGCATGATGGGGTAAGCTCTCATCACTAGTCTTAGCTTCTGCCAACCTAGCAGTTTGAAAGCATGTAAATGCAAGTAGATAAATAGGTAGTACTTTGGTGGGAAGGTAACAGTGTTTAGTGCAGTCATGCTGGCCATATGACCAACAAAGTTGTCTTTGGACAACGCTGGCTCTTTGGCTTAGTAACAGAGATGAGCACCGCCCATTACAGTCGGTTACAGCTAGACATTCATGTCAAGGGAAAACCTTTACCTTTACCATACTCTTCCCTTAATGCATCAACCCTGCCCAGTCTCGGACAGTCAACAGAAAGTCCCAATTTTATAAGTGAAAGAAGATGACATCCTTTAAATTTCACAATACTTATTGCTTTAGAAAGCAATGTTCTATGCCTTGTCTCTTGCAGAGCATGCCAAAATCCCTCTTTCCTACAGAATGTCCCTTGGAAGAATAATTTTATATTTTGTTAAGAAGAACTTTGCTGAGGCAAAGTAGCTCCATTAATGGTGGGTTTTGTTTTTGTTTTTGTTTATAAAGGGAGAAGGTACATGGAAGACTTCAAGAAGGGATTCTTTGGCAAAGTAAGCGCCCTGTTCCCATTGCAAAAAGAATTCCACAACCACCAGAAAAAGAGTTCAAGGACTTAATGAAGAGTGAATGCCACCAGTAAGATTTCCAAGCAAGGTGTCACTTCCAGTGGCAGTTTCCACAGTGAAAGGAATAGGAATGGTGAGAAGACAAGTCATAACAAAAGAATCCTTCATACTACACAATAATAGCACTATGATTCCACTTTGGCCACCATGTCAACATTCTATGGAATCCTGGGATTTGCAGTTTAAGGAGTGGTATTTAGAGTTCTTATCCAGAGAGATCTAGTGCTCCACCAGACTATAATCCATATAATGCTGTCACAGCAGTTAAAGCAGATTATAGTTGGATAACTTTGTAGTGTGAAAGACCATAAGACTGAGTCTGAGGAAAGAAAGAAAAGCTGACAGAAGAGAGTTGGAATTTTGAAGAGGTATTCATGAGAAGCTATCGGTGTTCCCTGTGTAAGTTAAAAAGAAATCCTCCCCTTCATTCTCCCTCTTTTTAAACAACTCATGAGAAAGATCACACACATTTTTCTCACACAAATTTTTGCTTAGACAAAACTTTTTGGGTTATTTTGAAAAACTGTATCACCCTTTACATATCAAAGACTCCCTTTTTGACATCTTGATCTATTGCAGTGATAGGGCTGGCCTCATCATTAGCCAGACTGAGCGAACTGCTTCAGGCAGGAGATGTCAGAAGACAGCTGTAGCAGTTCTCCCCACAGCCATTCCTTCTGATCCCTCAGGCCTCAGCCTCTCCTCTAAGATAGAGAAGAGCATTAGCAACCATCCAAACCATTCCTTCTGATCCTTCAGGCTATTTTCGTCTTCTAGAGGACATTACAAAGTGTTCCACAGAGCCTGTTGGGAACCTTAATACTAGAATGCTGCTTTCTGGTGCCTGTAGGATGGTGCTAGCCTGTTGCCAATATAGAGGTATGTTCAAAAACAGCCAGTTTTTTGTTCATGGAAGGTAGGAGTGAATAGGTAGGAAATTGGATCTTAGACAAAAAAAAACAAAAAACAAAAAACAAAAAAAAAAACCAATACATCTTGGGTCTGTCCATCACAGCAATTGGAGTGCTAGTGATTCTACATCATAACACCAGTTGTCTACTGAATCTGCCTCTAGGCATGGTGTTGGTGGTTCAGCAAAACAAGTTAATGGAAAGCTTCTTTTATTTTCTAAATAAAAAGGCTAGGGAATCTCTCTCCCTGCCTCCATCTCTCTCTCCTTACTGATGAATAACAGCCAAGCTAATAGCTGATATTTGCAGCCAGCTCCAGGCAGGTGTTAATGAAGGTAATATGACAGCCAGTTCCTTATCTGTTAGCTAATGTATTCATTGGCCAAATTGCTGACTTTGAAAAGGAAATTAAATGAACTGAGCAGGCCATTTAAAGCTGATTAAAATGTCTTAATTGGTAGACATTGCTTTTCTAATTTTCCCCCAGCAGTCTTCCCTGCAACAACATCGCAAATGAGTATGGGGCTCCTACTGTTCAGTCAGCAGGGGGTTACCTGCCAAAGTGGGTCTTTTTGCTCAGAGAAGAGTTCAAAGTACTTGTGAGCCAGCTGAACTGGTGGGAGGGTCTGCAGCTTCAGATTAGTCCAGCTTTGAACAAAGCTGGCCAGGTTGACAAATGTATATAAACCTAGTCGGTCATTCCCATAGTTTGACAAGTGAGTCATGAAGATACTGATCTGAAAAAGGTAAGCAGAGAAAAATGCTTGTTAGTTGTAGCACCAGGAGGATATCACCAGATGGCAGCAGCTGTATTTTCAACCATGAATTCGATAGGTTACTGTTGTTTTAAAGGTGGCCAAGTCATAGTCCAAGATTTGGGAAAAGGCAATTAGCAAGCTGTCTCTAAATAAATCTTGCCAAGCAAACTTTATGATAGGGTCAGCATCTGTCAGAGTTGACTTTAAAGCACATAAGAATAAATGCACCTTTAACAAATAACAAATGGTGATTTTGAATGACTAACTAAAGCAATGGTCTTCAATCTCAGGTTCTCAGATGTCTGAGAATTCAATTCCCAGAAGTTTTGACCACAGGCCATCCTCTAGAACTCTGAAGTCCAAAAAAAAAAATACATTACCAAAAGTTAAGAACCACTGGGTTAAAATACTTTGAAAGAAGAAAATAGTTGAGGCAGGGATTATGAGGCTCTCCAAATGTTGGACTGCAATTTCAGTATTCCTCACCATTGACTGTAACAACATCTGGAGGGCAATTCTTTGGAGGGATGGGATGGGTTTTTTTTCTCAACAGTTACATAATTTGTATTTTATATTGTATAATTT
>CM034708.1:31856625-31872329 GCA_020142125.1 Phrynosoma platyrhinos
TGGAGCAGAGGACAGAATAGGAGAATTTCAGCACAGAATAAGCAAAGAAATAGTACAGGAATACCTGGTTAATATAAATGAATATAAATCTCCAGGACCAGACAAATTGCATCCAAGGGTACTAAAAGAACTGGCAAATGTAATATCGGAACCATTGGCAATAATCTTTAAGAACACCTGGAGAACAGGAGAAGTCCCAGCAGACTGGAGGAGGGCAAATGTTGTCCCCATCTTCAAAAAGGGAAAAAAAGAGGATCCCAACAATTATCGTCCAGTTAGTCTGACATCAATACTGGGAAAGATTCTGGAGAAGATCATTAAACAGAGACTCTGTGAACACCTGGAAGGTAATTCTATAATCACAAAAAGTCAACATGGGTTTCAGAGAAACAAGTCATGCCAGACAAATCTGATCTCTTTTTCTGATAAAATTACCAGCTTGGTAGATAAAGGGAATGCTGTGGATATAGTATATCTTGATTTCAGTAAGGATTTTGACAAGGTTCCACATGACATTCTTGCAAACAACCTGATAAAATGTGGGCTAGACAAAGTAACTGTTACATGGATTTGTAATTGGTTAACTGGCCAAACCCAAAGGGTGCTCAACAATGGCTATTTTTCAACCTGGAAAGAAGTGACCAGTGGGGTGCCACAGGGCTCTGTCCTGGGCCCAGTGCTATTCAACATCTTTATCAATGACTTGGATGACAGTATTGGGGGCATAGTTATCAAATTTGTAGATGACACCAAATTAGGAGGAGTAACTAATACCCCAAAATGACTTGAACAGAGTAGAAAGCTGGGCCAAAGCTAACAAAATGAAATTCAACACGGAGAAATGTAAGGTACTGCACTTAGGGCGGAAAAACGAAAAGAACAGATATACGATGGGGAACACCTGGCTGAATGAGACTACGTGTGAAAGGGATCTAGGAGTCCAGGTAGACCACAAGTTGAACATGAGTCAACAGTATGATGCAGCAGCTAAAAAGGCCAATGCAATTTTAGAAGAGAAGAGAAGGTTAAGAGGTGATATGATAGTCTTGTTTAAATATTTGAAGGGATGTCATACTGAGGAGGGAACAACCTTGTTTTCTGCTGCTCCAGAGACTAGGACCCGGAACAATGGGTGCAAGCTCCAGGAAAAGAGAGTGCACCTTAACATTAGGAGGAACTTCTTGATAGTAAGGGCTATTTGACAGTGGAACACACTCCCCCAGAGTGTAGTGGAGCCTCCTTCCTTGGAGGTCTTTAAGCAGAGGCTGGATGGCCATCTATCGGGGATGCTTTAATTGGGAGTTCCTGCATGGCAGAGGGTTGGACTGGATAGCCCTTATGGTCTTTTCCAATTCTATGATTCTATAAGGATAAACATGACTTGAAATTAGCCATGGATCAGAGTCTTGCCAGCAACTATTCTCCCCCCCCCCATTTTTAAAAAATAACAATTTTGACATTTTCTTAAAAAAAGAAACCCTGAATGCAAGCATTTTGTTTTCTGGCATTTATACAGCTTTGTGATACTACCTCTAATTAATCTTTCTGGCTTATTAAGAAGCTAGCCTTGACAGACCTAGAGTATGATTTCAGGACAAATAACTCCACTATTCTTAGTTGCAAGTGGATAATATTTAGAGGTGTATTTATTAGCTTATCTTCTCTCTAAAACATTTATGAATTTGTTCTTTATAGTCCATGGAGCCAGGGAGAAAAGGAGATGAACTGGAAAAGAGATAGTGTGAGACCTTGTAGACACTGAACACATATGATATATTTCCCTGTCTCAGAGGATGCTTTAAATATGCCAGGACACTTCTCTGCTTGACTGAATGAAGAGTACTGGTCAAGGAGCACAGGGCAATTCCCCTCATTTTTCAACTTGGTATAATAACTTTTTTTTATATACAGAAAATTGCTTTTGTATAGTCTCCATGAAACTATTAGTCTGCTATCATGTGTTCAGTTGCCCATACAGACGCCTTTTTAAAAAAATCATTGCGTATTAGTTGAAATGTTTAGGGTAAAAGTCTTGATGACAATTTTATAGAAACTGGTTTTCCAAAGACAGATATTGTTTGTTTGCCATGTAGATGGCAAAGGTGAGAGATCCTATCAGAAAGAGGGGTGGAAATCCTAATTTAGCACCTAAAACTTTCCTCAAAGCCTTCTTTTTGCCTGTGTAGACAATTTTGTTAGTTTCCTATCCCTGCACATTGTTATATTTAAATCACAAGTTCTTTCTCTCCTGCTTATGAAGGAGTTGGCAAATTTGATCCATTCTTATAAAAATAAAGTCAAAAAGGAAACAGATCAAACAAAATTCTCATTTATTCCCATGGGGCACAAACTTTTTTCTTTTTTAAAAGAACTGTAGTTCTTAGCATAGGACACAAACAAATTTTGCTCATGGAATTCTGTAAAAAGTGAAGATTGCTATCTATATCAACATTATCTTGATATTTCCTATGGGATATGTTTAAAAGCAAAGTCACTTTTTAATCCAAAAATGAGTACCGTATTTTGCCTTTCTAATGTAGTGTTCAAATAGAATGTTAATTATGTTGCTTACATTTCTTCTTCCACAGTTATTCAAAGTCATTCACTAGTTAGTGTTGTAGTCAGAATGAGGAATAAATAAAGGTAAGTCTCTGCAATGAGCTGATCCCAAATGTTACCAAAATTAAAGATTCGGAACAATATTTAACATGATTATGAACACTTGTGTAGTTATTGCAACTTAAAAATTGTACATTCCATACAATGAAGCCTAAAGGTATATTTTTTTTCCATCTGAGATGCAGTTAGCACCCTGAATACCTTTGAAACCACACTGGGTACTAGAAATTGATCTTTCTACTACAAAAGCTATGAACCATAATAAAGCTTGCAGGGAACAGATAAGGGGAACACAAAGCTTGGAAAAAGATGCAAAGCAGATGAAAGTGATTTGGCAGGTGAAATGAAAATGGCAGGAAATTAAAATACTAGGGAGGCCAGATGACTGAGTGCATGGGAAATGGAATACACAGAAAACATAAGATAATTATTATACTAAAATGGAGGTGATTGTCTTCTCTGATCCCAGTCTCTGAAATGTCAGCAATCAGTGTTGTCACATCTCTGTTATGATTCTTAACAACATGTTGTTCTTGTATCCTGACAGGGGCTTAGCATAAAATTGAATAAAATTGACTTCTTGTATCAAACTGGTAGATTTTTTTTGTTAATGCTTTTACTGACTTTAGAATATTTTAATATTTTTCAGAATGAGAGGGGAAAATTAGAAAGTGTGGGAAGCTACCAAATAATTGAAGCATAGGGAAGGATGTATAGCCACCTAGGGAACCCCAGAGGGCTAGATTGGGACTAGGAATTGAACTAGCTGTTTAAATTCTTCTTGTCCCTAGAGAAGTGTAAGAAATATATTTGCTGTTCTCCTCACAGGTGAAGTATGAGAAAATTAAAATGTTATATCTCTCAAAAGGGAGGTGAGGGTGGGGGTAGGGGTAGGATGGAGTCAAGAATTTCCATTTGAAATTCAATGTTCTGGGTGGCTTTATTACCCCAGTACTAAGCTGAGCAATAAAACAGTAGGGGCTGCACTTGAGTTTTGTTGTTGCATACCTTCAAGTCATTTCTGACTTTTGATTACCCTAATGCAAACCTATTACAAGGTTTTCTTGGCAGGATTTGTTTAGATGGACTTTGCCATTGCCTTCTTTTGGGGGCTATCTTAGGTCATAATAAATAAAGGTAGACTATTACATACATATTGACAGCAAGACACTGAAATTCTGTGTTGTTGTTGTTTTTGCAAATGATTCAAATTTTTCAACCCCCAAACAGAAAATGTTACACAAAGGATGGGGAAGGTATCTGTTATGGGAAGGTATAGCTTTTAAAAATATAGCAAAGACAAGTTGGGATCAGTTTTCCATTTCAGCTCCTTATGTGTTGCATTCCAAATAGTGTTGCATTCCCTTCCAAATTGCAAATCCCATAATTGGGTGGGGGATTATAGGAACTGTCATCCAAAACTTTTCCAAGTTCTAATTCTCTCTCTGTTGCCCTCTTTTCTCCAATGCATACTGTAATGCCATCTTATTTAGATCAGCTAATACACAAAGAAAATACAGTGCAGTGTAGTGTTTAGCATGTTGCAGTTTAGGTGGAAAAATCTGGGTTCCCATCCTTGATACAACTTAAATTTAGATTGTGGCTTTATGGCAGTCAGTGTCAGAATTTAAGGCCTACCTTACAAAGTTATTGGACTTAATCCAAGCCCACATATTCCTCTCTGAACCCAACAGAGAATACAGATGGCCCATTAAATTATGCAGCTATTCCTTTTTTAAAGCTACTTTTGTGGCACTGTATTTTTTTATCATAAAACATGGCCCTCCAGCTATTGTTGAACTATAAGGCCCAGCATCCCTTAGCTGGTATAGCCAATGCCGAAAAAGCCTGGGAGTTGCAGTCACCAACATCTGGATCATGGACACTATGGGGGGAAGCAGACTGGCGGCACGGGGCTGCCCTGGAAAGGTGCGCCGCAGGACCGAGGCATCTTCTCGCCTCGATCCTGCGGCGCTCCTTCCCCATCCCTGAAAGGAGCGCTAAAATAGCGCTCCTTTCACAAGTCAGTGAAAGTGCGCTGCAAAAGCTTGTGGTGCACTTTCACTGACTTATCCGCCGCAGCATGCCCCTCCTTTTTCCTGCCTCGAGGACGGCTTAATAAGCCGTCTGCTGAGGCCCCAAGCTACTTGAAGGCACAGACACACACACTTTGCAGTCTCTGTAGCCTTTGGAGCTTATGATCTACAATGGTCCTAAAAAGTATCAGGCCAGCTAGATCACTGGGTCAGAAAACCACTGGGTGGCCTTGGCCAAGTCACACTCTCTCAGCTTCAGTGGAAGGTAAAGGCAACCCCCCCCCCCGAACAAATCCTGCCAAGAAAACTCCGGGATAGGTTTGTGGATTGCCATATGTCAGAAATGTCTTGAAAGCACACAACAAGACAGAAGAGAGAGTGTGAATTGCACCCCCACTGTTTAAGTGCTCAACTCATTTACTGAGACCATAAAATCATTATGAATGAATTTCAAATGGATATTCTTGTCTCATCTACATCTGAGGAAGTAGATTGAAGTCTATGAAGGCTCATGCTGCCAATTTCTTTCTTTCAGTTAGTTTCAAAGGTGCTCTCATCAGTTTATTTGCAAATGAACTATCTGAAGATTCTCATGCCTAGCTCAAGGAGGTGGCAAATTTCCCAACTCATTCATAAAAATTTAAAGGGGAAGAAAAACAAAAGTCTGTATGTTTACCAAATTGCAACAAGTTATCATCACATCCCTAACTGGCATTGCAGGAGAGTAAAATGTAACCCTCAGACCTGATGTTCCCCAACCCTGCCTTAAGGCCAGGGGTAGGCAACCTTTCTCCTTTAAGGGCCGAGGGACTTCAGCTCCCAGAAGCCTCAGCCATGTTGGCCAATAGTCCCATGTTGGCCAATAGCTCCTGGGATTCTGGGAGCTGAAGTCCCTCAGCCCTTAAAGGGAAAAGGTTGCCTACCCTTGCTTAAGGCATTGATGGTAGTATCAACACTGCAGAAGTAACCCTGTTTGACACCACTTTAACTGCCATGATTCAATGCTATGGATTCTGGGAATTCTAGTTTTGTGAGACATTTAGCCTTCTATGTGCCTTAACAAACAATTCCCAGAATTCCATAGCATTGAGCCATAGCAGTTAAAGTGGTGTCAAAGTGGATTATTTCTGCAGTGCAGATGAAGACCTGGTTGCATGTTTTCACACTTTTTAAAGAAACTGACATATCTGCCACACTCAGGTGGTGAGAAGGGCCTGTGAGAATGACACACATCTTGATGGGATTGACAGTCCTATTACAGCCAGCATCATTCCCAGCAAGTGGGTTGGGATAAGAAGGTAATTCACAAGCTGATCAGCTGCGCAATGACTGAAGCCAGGTGGTATGTCATACTAAACCAAATGCATCTGAGAAAATAGACTTAAGTCTACAAAAGCTCATGTTGCCAACTTCTTTTAGTCACAAAGTTGCTGCAAGATCTCTCTACAAATCTGTGTGAGCTATTGGTAGTTACTGCCACTTCCTCTTCTGCACTTATGCCTTGCCACTGGTATGGCAGGATCAATCCTCTTTCTGCCTGGAAAGAGGATTTTAAGTTTTGGTTTTGCTGCAATCTGTGTTTAAAATACAATTTTTTAAAAAAATATGACATTTATGTGTGCCAGTCATAGAACAAGATTATTCACAGCATTGTGTAAATATCGTAAATGATTAATGACTTAATGAATTGTGTGTAATTAGAAAATAATACCTTTCATTATAATCTGATTGAACCTTGCAGCTGTCACTGTTGTGCATTCTAGGAAACCCTTTAATGGAAATATCGAAATGTAGCATTTCTACTGAATAACCATAGCCAAAACTTTTAATTGCATATCATAATGTACATATTTAGGAGACAAGTGGTGAAGACTTAAAAGACTATGAAGTAATGCTTCTTTTGTCTGCCAGTATTGCACAATTACAGATGACACATATAAAGCACTGACTGTTACCTGGCATTTTAAAAGTGATGGTTGCTATTCATTTCAATGGTTTTCTTGCTGTTATACTAAATAATAGGATTAACAGCATGCCAGCTTGGGGATAGTAAGTAACACAGCTTTCTTAGAGGCATTGCTGAAAAGTTTAATTTTGAATGTACTGAAGAAACAATGTAACATTTGATCAACCATATTGGGTCAAATAAATGGTCCAGCAAGTTGTTCACCTTATTGAGAGTTATAAGCATACTGTAGTAAATTACCATCTGGCAAATGGTAATTTGTATTCACCCTTCCTTAAAACATGAAGGATATTTCAGCTGACCATCTGCAAACCAGATGTAGGTCTAAATTGGCATAAATGCCAAAGGCTTAACTGAGCCAGAGACAACAGTGAATACAAGACCTGGGAAAGTTGTTGGCATACATAGCTTCTATTGGATAATGGAGACAACATTTGTAAACTGTAGTGATTTTTACACAGGCAGCATTTTTATTTACACTCCATTTGGGAGATGTCATGCAGAGTTTAACTTGGTGGAATAGCACTTTTAGAAGAATAGATAGTTCACTTTGTCCTTTTTTATGTTTTGCACTGCTGATTCTTCAAAATTCTCTTAAGGCACAGCTATAAATCAAGGCATTATATTGGGCTTTGAAAACCGATATTCTCAATCATCCAACCTAGTAATTTCCCAAAACATGATGGAGAGTGAATGCAAAAGGTATGCCTGTTCATAGAACAGAGCCACAACTTTTAAAACTCCATTGGGTGCTGTCCCAGACTCAGTAAGTGTATTCACCTGAAAATAATTGCTCAGTGACCTGTTGCATTTACGTGTACTTTGTAAAGAAATCTATTGGATCAATACATTTATAACTGTGGAACATGCTATCCTCCAGTGACTGATAATGGAATTTAGCTTTGACAGGATATATGTTGCTCTAGGGGTCTCTATTCATTCTAAGTGTAATTCAGTCACTTAAATTATCTGCATAAATGCTATCCCTACAGGATAATGTATATCACCAGCTGTGCATGCAACTCTATGTTTTCCTTATTCCTAATGTACAGTTATTTACTGAATACATTTTTTATTGTTTTGTATTGTTGTAGATTTTGTTGGATAAATATATATTTATTCATATCTGTCTCAATAAAATGACTATTATATGTTTATCATATTACTATCCCTAAAGTGAATGAGTTTTAGATTGGTAGTGAATATTATTAGCATATCTCTCTCTTTCCCTCTCTCTGTAAATGCTGCTGACACTGTTGTTAAATGTTCAGCTAAAGACCTGGAGCTAAATATTTGGGTCTGTTGTTCTATTCAGTTTTCAATTTATTGATTTATTAAATTTGGTCCCTTTAGCATTTTGGATCCCTATCCCATCAAGACAAAAAATACTTTCTTCTTTCCTTCCCTCATAGAATATGAGGCATAACAATGGCAGTAGGCCTTTTCGTGAGTGGCAAAGGATTTCCAGAAATAAGACATCTGTGTCTGCATGGTCCAGAATATTCTAGGAACAGTTTGGAGTATGCTGGCTCTATGGCTACCTCAAAATCCCCCTGATACCTGGGCACTCCAGAGCGATGATGGATGGCTATTGGCATGCGTATCCCACTGTGCCAACCAACACAGCCACTGTTGGTACTAGTCACTCCCTGAGGCCAAAAGCAAGGTGCCCAGCATTGGTCAGTTGCTGAGCACCTCATTCTGATCTCAGAGGGAATGGTTTAAACCAAGGGTAGGCAACCTTTTTGAGCCGGGGGCTGGTCTTCCGAAGTCGTCCCTTCAGGCGAGCCGAGGGGGAGGGGGAATGGCGGCGCGTGCTGCCACCCCTGCTACTGTGCACGCTGCCGCCGCTGCCTCCACACATGTCATGGCCACCATTTTGTTCTCAAAAATGGCGGCCGTGATGCATTTGCGCATGTGCAGGAGTACTGCGCATGCGCAAATGAGTCGCAGCTGCCATTTTGGAGAACAAAATGGCGGTCGTGACTCGATTGTGCATGCGTGGTACTCCTGCACATGCGCAAATGTGCCGCGGTCACCATTTTGGAAATCAAAATGGCAGTTGAGGTGCATGCAGCCACGTGGCGACTAAAACGCGTGGTGGCAATGGTGCACAGTGGTGGCGGCAAGCGTCTGACTGGGCTGGTAAGTGCGGGGCCCTGGGCTGGAACCGGCCCGTGGGCCATAGGTTGCCGGCCCCTGGTTTAAAGTGAGTGGCACAATGGGACACATGTGCGAACATCCAGTTGGTGTCACTTTGCAGAGCTCTAGATCTTCTCAGAAGATTCATAGCAAAACATAACTTTTTAAAACCCATTTTAAGGGTGGTGGTATAGTTTGAATTTGTTATTGAACTGGGTGTACGTTGTCTTGATAATTTGTACCAGAATCAGGCATTGGACCCTGCATCATCTGGACTGAGTACCATGAGCACAGGGGGAGGTTGGACTATTTGGCCCATGTGGGCAGGGCACAGCCCAGATTTTATGAGAGATGTGTTCAAACAGAACTTGTAAGAACTGTGCCTAGGAATTTATTTGTCCAAGTTGTCAGATGTCAACAAATCTCAGCTGATGTCTTTATTAACATCATGATTCTTCCTGTTTAAAAGGTATGGGAAATTCCTTAATGCTTTTCAAGAGCAGGAACAAAACAGGAAGTTTTATTATGAAACAAAGCATATCCTGATTTATAAAAACACCCATTCACCCACCAAGCAATGTTTGTTCTAAAATTCTATATATTGTTCTATAAGCTTTGGAAGTAAAATGATTTCTCTGCCACCCTTGCACCAGATTGTCCAAGTTACATAGGCATTGGGGCACCATTCCAATGGCAACACCACCAGTTTTGGTTTGTCTTTTTTAAAAATTATTATTCTGTTTAAAGGGATAGAAAGAGGAGGGAGCCTGTGTGTGTGAGAGAAGACAAAGACAAGGAGCAAATATGGCCATTCAATGTCTATGTAGAAGATAGAGTTGCACATGGAAATTATAGCTTAGCTCATGAGTATAAAAAAAAAACCCCTATCAAATCTTGTCAAAATTTCCTTTCCCACAAAACTATTAAAGACAGAGGAGCCCTGCTATCCTCCTTTAAATTTAACCACCTTAAGAAATACAGGGTCAAAATCCTGCTTTACTGGAATGAGCTGCATGTTTTTGTACATGGCTTGTTTGCTCCCCCACATTATTTCTCTCTCTTAGCACCATTTTTAAATAAACCAGGAAAAACTTCTTATTTTAGCACTCTGTCCCATCCTGAGATCACAGTTTGTTTATCACCTAAGAATACAAGAACATCACGCCAAAATTTGTTCTTGGCTTACAAGTTCTGTCTTCCTTGGAAAGTCTCTCTCTCTCTTTTTTTTTATCCCAGAAATAATCTGTGTGTTTGTGAGATAATTTTGTGCAATTGTGTAAACATGTAAAATTCAAAACTAACTACTGATTTGTTCCATAGAGTATTAATATTGCATGCATTAGGTAGGTTTTTTGGGAGTGGGTGGGGACTTTTTTGTATTTGAGAGAAGAATCAGCCTGTTCTTTTCTCTCTCCATGTGTGTGCACTTAGCTTCAGAAAACGTATAATTTCCCACAATTTGTGTGTGGGAACCTAGAAGGGGGAAATAAGTGAATTGTTGTCTCACTCTTGCCATGGGAGATCAGATCTCTTGGGGTGTGTAAAAGGCTGAAAGTCTTTTTCACTGTGTTAGGACAGTCTGTCTCAATGACTAATAGGACTTTGGAGCAATTTCTTCAGACCCCTATTAACTAGGCAGGGGTATCACTAGGGGTCCAGGGGGTGAAAACCAAAGCAGATGATACCACTTCTTTTAAAAAAAGTCTGCTTTTTGGCAGAGATGTGCTGCGGTGTTCACCTGCATCCCTTTAAAACCCTGGAGCTAAGTGGAAGGTAGTGTGAGTGGGGTGAGGCTCAGTAGGTGGAGAAAGAAAAGGCCTTTGGTTTTTTTTTTAAAATTAATTTTACTCTATCTAAATTTTCATTTAAAATATCACATCTTACCAAATGTTCACTTTAATTACATGGAACAATGTAAATGTAAATATATTTAGAGTCTGCTTATGATATTATAATTTAAAAATATAATTTTAATTTTGCTAATTACGTCACAACTATAGTATATTACATTCAGTGATATACTGGAGTCACTAGATTTATGAGTAACACTAGTACAAAAAATCCAAAAAACCACAACAACCATTACTAAGGATTCTATATAGTGTGATATGGGAGGAGATCAGTGGGGAGATGAGACTATAAATTATTGCATTGGGTGACGCCAACCCTAGTGACAACCATTGGCAGTAGGCACCTCTGCAGAGTAGCTTCTAGGTGCTGATAGAAGTGACTGAAATCTTAGGCCTCTGTTGTTGTTTACAGGCTGGAGCAGCCCAGAGTATGCACATTTTCCCCTATCCTTTGCCTCCACTACTGCTTAAGAAAGTCTTCATATGATAAGTTTAGACTCTCTCTTCCCCTCCCCCAGTTTGCTTGTAAATAGAATATAAAATCAATTCTGGCTCAGATGTGCAATGCTATTAAGCTATACTTTTATAATCTCTTCCCATTTTCCTCCTGCATTAACAATATCTACACATGGCATGCACAATTAACATTACAAACTTAAAGAGGCTTTTTAATGATAGGTGAGTTAATACATTTTTGCATAGTAGTCCTTCCAGCTAATCCATGTACAGATATGATACTTTTATATTCAAACACAAGGCTATCTAAGCTCAAATAATTCTTATCTCTCTCATTCAAGGGCATTGTACAAACATTTGCATATTAGCCCTTTCATCATTTTTTGATTACTTGGCTAAACACAACTGAACACACATATTGCCCAAAGAGCTTGTGTTCTGTCAAGTTAAATGGTCTTGTTTTTTTTTTTTTTTTTAGCATAACAAGATCACTTTTCTTACATTTGCCCATGTTAGTATCAATCAAGCTAGAATGTAAAGGCAAACGAGTAATGTAAATAGAATCCTTTTTGGAATAAGAAATTCAAATAATGCATTAGTTTCACAAAGTTGAAATTATAGTTTACTGTGCTTAACAGCATGTCTTTATCAACCTAATTTAGCATAAGCAGTGGTTTGAGCCATAGCAACTGACTGAAGTAGTACTCCAAGGCTAAATTCCTTAGCAGATTTATTTGAAAATAAACTCTTTGGAAACGCATAGTATTTATTTTCAAGAAATGTGTTTCATATCAGTGTATAAGATCAGTGAGAGACAAGCAGATTTATCTCAATAACCACATCAACATGAAATAACACACTTTCTTACTAACAATGAAGTTTGGGATGTTCAAAGATGTAGCTCTGCTTATTTCTGTATAAAAAGATATAAAGTATTTTGTAGCACTTTTGTGACTAATTAAAAACAAATTCTAGCATAAGCCTTCATGGACTCCAGTCCACTTCTTCAAATGCATGAATTGTAATGGAAATGTAAAGCGTGTGGATGTGGTGGTGGGGTGAAAAGTTCAGTTTCAGCATTAGTCAGAAAGAGTAGATAAGAGTGACAAATGTGATAGACACGACTTTGCATATAAGCCTACATGAGCAAATAAACAGATGAATAGCAGAGGAAGGTCTTGATCTAGTGCATTTATATGAGGGGAGCCACTCAAACAAATTATATTTAGCTATCCACCTCTGGTTTTCCCAGCCATATCCCTACAATTCTCTTCACTATTGTGCTTTCAGAGAATAAAATGCAAAAGGAGAGGAATTATGGACATAACAACGTTCATGGCACCTTTTGCACTGGGTAAGGTTTAGAGTAGATCTGAGGTCTGGAACTAGAGAAGAGAAAAATTGCAAAGAAATCTCTCCATACTTGTTCCTAATAAATTCTATCTACCTATAATTGTATAATGAACTGCACCTTTCTGTCAGACTTGTTCCATATTACCCATCTATAAGAGCTTATTTATGTACTCTACACTATGTATTGGATTCTAAGATAATCACAGATTGGCCAACAAATGTAAGAAATCTTATTTAACAGCTGGTGTGTATTAAACCTTTTACAGCAATAAGAGGTGTTAGAATTCTTGATTGAGATGGCCAGTGATATTTCTGAATGCTCTCTCATGTTAAGAATATGCACACTTTCTTCATACACTAGACCAGCACACTTATAAAATGAAAAGATAAACATTTTTGTTTAAAATGCATTTTAGTAAAAAATGTGTGGAAAATATACTGTGAAATGATTAACAGTTTCTTGCATAAAAATGACATTCTATTAACTTATCTTCCAGTGGCTTCCATCTCAGTTGACTGGTGAATCTGCTGATGTTTTTAGTCCAAACTGTAAAGGAGCTATCCAAGGTGCTGAAGCCTACTGCCAAAATAGTTTAAGAACTTTAGCTCCTTTAAAGTTCATATTAAAATCCAGACTGTAATCACTATCCTGCTGACATGGAAGTTACCAGCCACCAGTGCTAATCTCGTGTATCCCATTGTCAGGAAATTATTTGGGAAGTTATTTGGAAATGTGTAGGAACAGAAAATATGTAGGGATAACAACTGAAGATCAACCTCCATGAGAATTCCCAATAGGTATTTGGGAAGATGGACAAGAGATTATTCTACAGAGAATAGGTGGAATGTATTTCCTGCAGAACATGAAAGTTATTCAAGACAGAGGTGGCAGGTGCCAATATTCCAACTATTTAAGAGAACTGTTCAGTTTTACTCTAAAATAAGGATGAGCAAACTACTTCCATATGTTGTTGGACTGCAACTCCAGTCAGCCCCAGCTACTATAGCTAGTAGTGTGGGATGAGTCCATCAGCATCTGCACAGCCATGTTTTGCCAATCTCTACACTCTAGAAATAAATGTTTTGTGCTTGACTTCCCAAGAGATTTCTGCTTCTGAATTCAGTAGGAGTGACGTCTATCTTCAGGAAAACAGGAAGAAGTTATGCAATTCCCAAGGAAGAGTCAATTGAAACTGCAAGATTTAGGCTAAGACATGTAACTGAAGCTAAGCAGTTCTGTGTCTGGTTGGTGTTTGGACAAGAGACTTTTGTTTTAATATCTGGGAGGATGAAAGGCAAGAAAATAAACTTGCCTGTTATCTGAACATTTCTGTGTTGGTATGCAGAGCAGTGCTCCTGTTTGGCATCAGTCAATGACTCCAGTAAGGTACTACATAAAGTAAGTGAAAAATCAAATTTCAGAGTTCAGAACTTCATAAATTTTAGCAAGCAGTAGTTCAAGGAAATCATAAGAAGCTTACGTAGGAAGCAGAGGTACAGAGCCAAGGATTAAAATGAAGTGTAGGCATGGTCAAGAAAAGAACATTTTCTAATCTTAGTGCAGAGACAGTGATATGCAAGTCTGGAGTCAGAAATATCTTCTAAATAATAAAAGCATGGTTTAGAAAAAGCAATTCTTTTTTATACCAAAGCGGAGGTCATATTATATCTAACAATTCTTCAATAAAAATGTTCCACATATCTAAATTGACTCTAAATCTTTTTGAAGTTAAATCATACTTTATTCTTGAGGTTCAGAACCCATCATTTCAATTTGCAGGTATCTAAAACTAGAATGCAAAACCCATATTTAGGATTTTTGGATAAAACTCAACAAAGAAAACCAATGGCCTATTTTATTTTCTTTCTTTTCTTTATTTCTCTCTCCTCTCTTTCTCTTTCTCTTTCTCTTTCTCTTTCTCCTTCTCCTTCTCTTTTCTTTCTTTCTTTTTTGGGTTCCCTTGTCCTTATTGAGGAACTACATTTCTATCTGTCTTACTCATGTTCTTTCATTTTTCCCCAAAAATGGTTTGGACTGCCTTCTTGCATGACAAAATTCCCTCAGTGAACAGTAAACAGCCTAGAAGAAAAACGGGGCAGAAGTAACAGATGTGTACATACTGGATTCATTTATATGAACAGTTCTGTGAGAAAGAGCCATAGCAAAAGAAAGTGGGCCTAACAAAATAATGGTCAAACATTATTCATTATCTTTAAATCTATAATTGTACAATAACAGTGTAAGTGTGAACACACCAGTTGGAAGATTGAGTTAAGGTTCCATTTAATGTGACCATCCAAATGTTTGATATACCTCAAATATTTTTGTAATGAACACAACACTTGTTTGAAAGCAGGTGATAACTCTGTTGGGATGAATGAAATCTTTATAATCTATCTGAAGAATGGTAAGAGTAGAAGGCTAACAGAAGAACTGTGGGATGTTAGAAATCAAGGAAGAAACAGCAGGTGCTTTTGCAGGTTTTAAACTTAGTTAGATGTAGTAAACTCTTACTTAAGACATTTGCTCAATCACCAATATTTTTTGATTAATGAGACTTTGCAAGGTAATCTAGGAAACCAAGTGTATACATGTGGCAATGCTATGAATGGAAACAAAGAAGTCCCAACAATAAGAAAATCCCATGACAGTTCCCAATCTGTAATGAAATGAAGAAGATTATGCATATAAATCTATGGGTAAAACTATTGATGAAGTGCATACACCCTCAAGGGAAATATGAACAGATGTGCATGAACAGATTTCCGCATACTTTTTCTTTTTCCGGTCTCCAAGTCCATATCATTTCAATTCTATTTGGAAAATTTTTAATGGGGAAAAACATATCCACAAACATCTCTCTCTCAATCTATTGGAACAGTGATCTCACCAGGGCTATCGACACGATCGCTCCCAAGCGTCCTTGCCATCCCGCTTCAAATCATAGGCCAAGGTATACACCTGAACTTAGGAGGATGAAGCGGTTTGGACAATGACTAGAGTGCAGGTGGCGAAAGATTTGGCTCTTATCTGACATAACTCACCATAGGAACTTTCTTCGTTCCTATTGGGAGGCTATGCGTGCAGAGAAGAGAACCTTCTCCTCTGCACGTATTGTGTCTGCAGGGTCCCATCCAGCAGAGCTGTTTAGGGTGGTGAGGAAGATGACGCAGGTGTCCCCTGCGCCAAATCCCTTACTTAACCCAACAACGGCCTGCTGTAATGTGTTTGACAACTTCTTTGCAGATAAAATCGCTCAGATAAGAGCCGACTTAGACGCC
>CM034708.1:31872429-31901640 GCA_020142125.1 Phrynosoma platyrhinos
GCACGTGCTGGTAACCTCACGCCTTGATTTCTGTAATGCGCTCTACATTAGGCTACCCTTGTGCTTGGTTCGGGAATTACAGCTGGTACAAAATATGGCAGCCAGGCTTGTCTTGGGAACATCTAGGAGGGATCACATTACCCCAGTTTTGAGGTCCCTCCACTGGCTGCCTATCAGATTCCGGGCACAGTACAAGGTGTTGGTTATCACCTTTAAAGCCCTAAATGTCTTGGGTCCGAGCTATCTCAGGGATCACCTTCTCCCATACAATCCTCCCTGCGATCTCCGGTCCTCTGGGAGGAATTTGCTGCAGCCTCAAAAATCGAGGCTTGTGGCTACCTCCCAGAGGGCTTTTTCAGTTGTTGCCCCCAGATTCTGGAATGACCTGCCAGATGAGATCCGTCAGTGAACATCGTTAGACAGCTTTAAAAGGGCTGTCAAGATGGATCTCTTCCGGCAGACCTTTCCAGATTAATTATCCCAGCCTTGGGTACTCCTACCCCAATTATCCTTGCGTGGCCCCATCTAAGGATGGATGAGGATTATTGCCGTGGGCTTAATATTGTTTTTGTAAAACTGTTTGATTGTTAATTGTTTTAATTGATGAATTGTTGCTTTTAATTTTTATGGATTAAATACTGTTTTAAGAGGGGAGGGGTCGTTGGCTTTGGGGTATTGTGTAAGATTTTACGGTTGTGAGCCACCCTGATTGGGTTTCCAAAGGGCGGGATATAAATAAATTTTGTTATTATTATTATTATTATTATTATTATTATTATTTATTAATCTCTGCAATTTTTTCAAATGACCACTTTTATAAAAGCATTTTTCCTTGACTAAAGTATGTTTGTGTGCATTTAGAAAGCAATGCTTTTGTGCATATTTCAAATGTTGAAATGTTGAATGCACTGGATTTTTCCTTTTATAATCCACACTCAGGGATGAGAAAATGTACCACTTTCTAAAACTTGTATCTAATTCCATGTTCAGTCTGAGACGTGCATAGTCTGAGACATGCATAATTTAAAATCCTTTAAACAGATGAACTGAATTTCTCACACATCTCTGCTTAAGAGGGCATCTAATACACTTTAAGGCAACCAACAGCTACAAAGGTGGGTGGAGGGAGGGAGGGAGGGAAGGGGAGAGAGAGAGAGACAGACAGACAGACAGACAGATGGGATTTATTTTAGGCAGTGAAAAGTAGATACAGCTACTGGAAGTCTGCAGATCAGTGCTGTTTGAAATGAAATTTCAGAAACGAGGTTGACAAATCAGTGTAGGTTGAGATGAAATTTTGAGTAGAGTTAAGGACTCTGAGGAATGACTTGTCTCCTATATAACAATATTAAATTATAATTAGATTGTGGGCTAATTTGAGATTCATGAGAAAAAGGACTGGATGGCACAGTTGGGAGGGAATGTGTGCCACCCTGAGAAGCCCTGCTCTTGGAAGCCCCACTCCCCTGCACTGGGTGACACCAGGTGTGAAGATGCCACTGCCTGTAGGCCCTTAGCAGAGTGGCTGAGGGCAGGGAGTCTTGGAGATGTTTCCATGAGAGTTGCCATGAGACGAGGTCAATGTGAGGTCAGCTAACAACATCAACAAATTACAAAATTTGAAAAAAGATAGCTCTGGGTGATGCAACAAGGGAATAGTATTTGACATATGACTACAGCCCTGTAACTCATTATTTTTGCACGTTGTATCAAAATGTGAAGAGGAGGTGCCCTGGCCCTGGCCCTTCCACATCCCTCTAGCCCCAATTTATTAGATCTTCTATGCATGGACTGCTACAAACCTAAAGCAATCCTTCATTGTCCATGGATACTCTGCATTTGGGCTGGAACGCTGATATTCCAGGTTTCCAGATCTCACAGAGAGCCTCACATAGATAGCATTTCTCCCCACTTTTCATGCTCATTATTCTTCCCATGAAGGTGATGACAGAGATGACAATAGCACTCCCACTCATGTGTTGATGCAACAGATAAAAATAATGGATTAATAGGACTTACATGTTACCATCATAGTGTAGTGGTCTGAGTACTGGATGATGACTCTGGAGACCAGAGTACAAATCCTCATTGGGCCATGGAAATCCACTGGGTTATCTTACTCTCTTGGCCTCAGAGGATGGCAAAAGCAAACCCCTTCTGAACAAATTTTGCCAAGAAAACCTCATGATAGGTTATAATGATAATAATAATAATAATAATAATAATAATAATAATAATAATAATAAATTAATTTTTAATTTATAGCCCACCCCTCTGCATGGCAATCAGGGCAGGTTACAGCATTTAAAAACAAACAAAGTTAAAACATTCCCTCATCCCACAATCCACCCTCCCAACCCCTTAAAACAGAATTAAACCAAGAAAAAGTTAAAATGTAACTATGCCATAAAACAATAAAACAAAAACAAGGAATCAGTTATGCCAACATGATAAAAACTCATCTCCCAACAGATAGCTGTTATTCTGGGAAAGCCTGACGGAAGAGATCTGTCTTTACTGCCTTTTTAAAAGCAGCAAGAGTAGTAATGAGATGGATCTCGTCCGGCAGGCCATTCCAAAGTCTGGGAGCGGTTGCAGAGAAGGCCCTCTGGGAGGTCTGAGACAGCCTGGATTTTATTGGCTGTAGCAGATTCCTCCCAGAGGACCAAAGGGCGCAGGATCATACGGGGAGAGGCGATCCCTAAGATAAGATGGACCCAAGCCATGTAGGGCTTTAAAGGTCAAAACCAACACCTTGTACTGCACCCAGAAACCAATCGGCAGCCAGTGGAAGGATTTAAGCACCGGTGTTATGTGCTCCCTCCTAGATGTTCCTGTAATTAACCTGGCTGCCATGTTTTGCACCAGTTGTAGTTTCCGGGTTAGGCACAAGGGTAGCCCCATGTAGAGTGTTCCCATAAGTCATAAGCTATATCCTTATTCATAATGACTTGAAAGCACATGGCAACCACCACCACCACAACATCATGCTAGCAAGCAGAGTTTTATTTTTAGTGGAACATTGATGGAATCTGTGGACAAATGAGTTTTTAGATAAGCATATTGAGTTTGCTTCTTGTACATTTGTAAATAAATTGTACCCACTTTTAACTCAACTAAACCATTTCTGATCTGGCATTTGTGTCACAGTCATTCTGAGATCAGCCTGAATTAACCATGTTCCTTATAAGAGAAGCTGTATCAATATTATATTAATGTTTGGCAGTGGGAAGAGGTAGAACCAATCATGGGCTGGTGGTAGGATGGATGGTACCTCAATAATCCTGGCAATCTTCCTCTGATCACCAGTAAAATGGGCCTATTAATATACAAGTGCATAACATGATAACAGACTGCAATACATTAGATTTATTTTTATTTTACTTTGTCATCCACAATAGCAGAATACTTGATTAGAAGTTGAAGATCATTTGGATGGATTCTGAAGAAGGCCTAAATTAATTTGATTTTTGTTTCCAGTTTTGTAAGTCCTAATGGAATTTCTGTTTGGGTTGATTTCTTTCAATGGAAGAAATGGTCTCCATTAAGTCCATTAAGTTTAGGATGAAACAAGTCACACTTCTCCTAGAGTACAGAAACTCTCGCTTAGGGTTCAATGACTTTTGAATGATTTACTTAGCAGAAACAACAGTGATAGCAACATATTATTGTTGAAAACGGTGACAAACTTCCACAAAGAATTTATAGTCCTGGTCATCTTTTATGTTACTGTGAAGAATTTTAATAACATAAATCCAGGATCACATTTAAATATGAAATATTGGTGATGTGCTATAGAGGCTAAGAGACAGAGCTACAAATTAGAAAGTCCCTTGCTTGAATAGCTTTCCATGAATTCACTAGAGGGTCTTAAATAAGGCTGGATGCATCTGTTAGTTTTGCCTTAGACTTCCATCAATTATGTTTAATCTTAAAGTTTTTTCCCCCCTGTCAAATTAATTAAGAAATTTGTGGATGTTTTTATGAAAGAGGAATGAAATGAAGTTCTGAACCATCCATGCTGGACAAATTTAATTTATATAGCTATTCTCATTGTTGCTGTAGTATGCCTTCAAGTCATTTCTGACTTATGGTTTCCTTAAGGTAAGCCTATCATGGAGTTTACTTGACAAGCTTTCCTTAGAGAGGGTTTGCCTTTGCATCCCTCTGAGGCTGAGACAGTGTGACTTCCCATGGTCATCCAGTGGGTTGCAATGGCCAAGTGGGGATTCAAACCCTAGTCTCCAGAGTTGTAATCCATCACTGAAACCACTACGAGAATTGTTTTGTACTTCATTGCCATATACCTGTTAAAAATAAGGGTACTGCCAGAGAAAAACAGAGGTAATAATTCTAATCAGGAGAATGAAGACACAGGGATTCAAAACCAGAATATTATGATCTAAGCATAAAATGTCATTTTTCTTAGAAGGACAAATGCACTTTCTCCCTCAATAATTTTTATTTTTTTCTGTTAAATTAATTGGAAATCTGTGAATTGTGCAATTTTACGAAAAAAAATTACAAACAAAATGTCAGTCATATGTAGTTTCAGGAAAAACTCAGGCCCAAAAAACATAGGGAAAAAATGCTGGCTTTGGGCTAATCTAAGGGTGTGGCATGCAGATGATGTTTACCCTCAAATCATTTGGAAGCCATGCCAGGGCTGCCTAAAATGGATGAAACCTGGCCACAAAAGGAGTGGGAAAACCCCACTTCTTGTCAGCAATCTGCTTCGGGCCATGGCATTGGCCGCCCTCAGGGATGTGTCATCTGGTCAGCATAGTCCCATGCTGCTCAGGGCTTGGTCAGGGCTGGAGTAGCCAGAAGACACTCTAAGCCACTGCTCTGTTTGACCCCTCAGACACACTTTAGTGTCCCTTCCCCCAATTCACTTGTATCTAAAATACGAGGACAACAGTAGGATCATTGCTGGATTTGTAATACAACATCATGTTAAATGTTTTGAATACTATGGGTAAACATCATCATCATCATCATCATCATCATCATCTATGTCCATTATGTGAGACTGCATCGTTTCTTTAAGGATCTAACTCTTCATTCATCATTTTTTTTAAAAAAAATAGTATTGGCTACAGAACATCTCAATGCTAGTATACAATTGGTACCAAACTAATGTTATTCCCAATTTGTATAGAAATAAAGATTGCAGCATCCAAATCCCATACTTATTTTATCCTCACATAGAATTTCACTACTATTGTAAAGCAAAAGGTACATACAGGGTTAAGAAGAATGGTAAGAAACAGTTCGCCTCCTCGGATACTTTTGTCTAGTTCTTGAGGCCCTCCAGGATATTCTTTGTAAAAAATTGTATGGGTGAAAAGTCCACATGTCTGTCGAGGGAGTACCTGAGAAAGACAAAGGAGATCTATAGGGACTGATGTGTACATATGGATCTGTAGGTATGCATATCTCTCTTTCTGTGTTAGTTCTTTCAGTTCCTTCCAAGATCCCCTGACACCTGAATCTCTTACTGGTTTTAGTCACTGATTTATTTTGTTTCCATCACAAGGCTTGGCAGATTCAGCTGGCAGAGAGACTTGTAATAGTATGGCATACTTAATGTGTACTGCACATGCTCAGACTAACCTGCTATCAACCCTGGATTTATATTCCAATGTCAAATCTTTTAAATGGAGTAAATGTAGCTTGCCATTTTATGAATGGCCCTTTCTTAAAATATAACTATAATATATTTTTGAAGGCTAAAATATTTGTTTAAATAGATAGATGAATTGATTTATAAACATTTGCATCAACTAAAGCAATGTCACAAATTAATCAGATACCAGATCATTTACTCCAAATTGAAAGATGATGCCCACTAATTCATGCTTCATGTTTTATATATGATTTTATGTAAACAATTTCAATAATTATTTTGTGTTTTTATATAAGATATTTAAAACTCTGATTTTGTATGTTTCTGTTATCAATTTAACTATTTAATGTTAATCATACTTGCATATGAGATCAATTCACTTTTTATGGCTGTATGCAAAAGTCTGGTTGGTTAATGCAATTTTAAACTTGACATTTAAAACTGCATAGGGGAATTGATGGTCATCCTCTTTTTGTTTGGAGTACTGTAAGTATGTACATATAGACTTAATTTTCAAAGGTGAATTACTTTTGATAATATAACCATTTCTATCAACTGCAACCAGCAAGTGCCATTTTTGAAAATAGTTTCTTATCTCTCTCACACATATAAATGCCTCTTTTAATGCAACACCTGATGGAAGAGATGTAGTTTTTGTTGTATAACTTCAAGTTACTGCCAACTTATGGTGACCCTAAGGCAAACCTATAATGGAGGTTTTCTTGGCAAGAGTTATTCATAGGGGGTTTGCCTTTAGCTTCCTTTGAGGCTGAGAGTGTGTGACTTGCCCAAGGTTACCTAGTGATTTTCCATGGCTGAATGGGGATTCAAACTCTGGTTTCCAGAGTTACTGACCAGCACTCAAACCACTGCATCATACTGCCTCTCAAAGACATATAGATATCAGTGAAAGCAAAGGTTTAACTATGTTAAAACATAAGAATACAAAAGAATTGCTATAACAGTTTGCAGGTACATATCTTCCAGCATTCCATTTCTCACAGTGGCCAGGTAAGCTCTAGAAAGTTCACAAGAAAGACAAGCTAAAAAACGCTCCTATTGTCATCCTGAATAGGTTGGTACAATGATGTGCTACTTCTGATCTTGGTTCTGACTAGTCAAACCAGTTTCAGATTTCAGTGGGCCCTTGGGCAAGATGGTTTCAAATAGTCTCCTCCCTGAAAAGTCTTGCCCTCAGAAGTAGAGGCTGATGCTCAAGACTGCTTGCTATAGATGTAAAATATATTTGAAAATGTTCATAACCTCAGTGAAATAATGGTATCTCAAAACATCAAGATAGCCTGCAGAGGAAATGGAGAATGGACACAGTATTCTTCACACTTAATAATAATAATAATAATAATAATAATAATAATAATAATAATAATAATAATAATAATTTATATCCCGCCCCTCTGCAAATGCAATCGGGGCGGCTTACATCAATAAAACACCAAAATATACAATCTCAAAACCCACCCACCCCTTAAAAGAGTATTAAACAGCAAAAATTAAAACAGCAACAAACAATAAAACAATGAACAGATAAAATAAATCACTTCAGGACTGATTATCCAAAAAATAGGCATATTTGCACATAAAACCTGTTTCTTTTTGGAACAAGAAATCATGTTTTACAGGCCCCTCCAAAGTACTTTTTTTGTGTGTAGATTATTATTATTATTATTATTATTATTATTATTATTATTATTAATTTTAAAAGTGACAATAATCAGTAAAAACTGTGCAGAAACTATTGTACTGGAAGGTAGTAATATTATTTGTTCTTTCATGCAGGAATAAAATAAATGACAATTTACACCCCTATTGCTTGCATGTTTATGGAAGGCAAGTGAAGAAGCAACAACAACAAGGTGGCACAGCCAGGAGGCTCCAGGGATTGACAAAAGGACTCTTGCAGGGTTGTAGGCTTCTGTCCAACAAGACCTGCTCTGAATGCTAGTTCTGCATATAATAATCAAGACTAATAGGTGTTATGTACAATTTTCCAGATCCCATTTTAAAGCCAATTACATGTGTGGCAGAATCCCTGTCTTAAATCCAAAAACACAGGAATAATCCATTCTGAGACTGCTTTAGCAGCTCTGGCTCACTGCTAGGGAATTCTGGGAATTGCAGTTTATTGTGGCACTAGAGCTCTCTGACAGAGAAGGCTAAATGTCTTAAAAACTATGGTTCTGGGAATTCAGTAACATTGAGCCAGAGCAGTTAAATCAGTCTCAAACTGGATTATTTCTGCAGTGTAATTTGGACCTTAGTTTAATATCTTCCTGCAAATCGTGACAAGTCTCTGACAATTTATGGGTTAGGAAGACCACAGAATAGATGCCCTGAACATCCTATCAAGGGCCTCCTCTGCATTTTCATCCTTCAAAAAACTTTTTAAAGCTTACAATTTATTGGCCCTTTTCATTTCTGCAAGCAGCAACAAATAAGGTGATCACAAGTGGCCATTCATATGAAGAGAATCTTTACATAAATGCTCATATTGTGAAGAGTATCCTCTTTATATCAGCAGAGGACTTGAAACCATCTCACACTCAAAACTTTCATGGGCCTGAAATGCTCTTAAAAATATTAGTGGGTGGGAAACATATAGCACTGCAGGTGTTACTGAACTAGAACTCTCATGATTATGGTGGCTAGAATTGATGGGAGTTGGCAGTCAAATAATATTTGGAGGGCTATACATTCCCCACCAATGGAGTCTATGTAGAAACCAATCAAGGACTCAAAATAAATATTTATAAGGATGAAGTCTATGCAAGAGCACAGCCAATAAAATCTATCTAGAGCTAACATCTAGAACCAAGTTTTTTACTCTGAAGATGCCAGCCACAGATGCAGGTGAAACATCAGGAATACATTCTTCTAGAACATGGGCTCACACCCCAAAAAACCTACAAAAACTTAACTTTTATACTGATAAAGTACTGATTGGCCTTTTGTAAATGTTTCTCATTCCCATCTGCCTGAAATTTCCTTGACATTTCCTTTGGAGATAATGTTCATCTGTGCCTTTTGCTCCAATCTGTTCCCTCTCTGCTTTGGTTGTTACAGCTGCCAACTAACCAGAGCTTTTCTTCTTCTTCTTTTCTATATTGGTGGTGGGCCAAGTTAATCCTACATAGATATGACCTTGGACTTGATCATTGACCTCATGCCATGACATTCAGAAGAAAATATAAACAGCTGTCATCTCTTTGTAGTGGTTGGGTATAGCTGCCCTTCTGCTATGGTAACTGAAGCTTTTACCACATCACATAAGACATTGGCAAGGAAAAACTAGGAGGCCATCTGAGTTTGTTCAAAACATGTATAAAACATGTTGTAATCTGAGGCAAAGATGCAGCCCAGCAGAATTGTGCTTATTGTCTGAATGGTCACTTACAGTTAAATTTCATTTAAGATAATATGCAAAAAAGATTAGTAGTTTTGTCCATCGTCATATATCCCTGAATTGATTTGCTTATCCCTATGGAAAATATTTGTGATTATTTACTAAAAAATCTTGCCATTTGGATTGTCTCTTCAGGTATTCCCCTGCCAGGTTTCAATAAATACAGGGAAATGAGAATACCAACTGGCATAATGGATTGAAATTGAATGTTCAGTTCAAGACTAGTACAAATCCTTAAATTTGCTCTGTCAATGATGGTTATTAAACTCCACTTTTTATTCTTCAAGTAATGTGGGAAAGAGCATTGTTTTAGCCATGTTTGCAGACACGATTATGAGATAATGGAAATGCAATGTACCATGATGCCATTGTGCATGAAGCCCCGTCTGTACCGTGCAGGTTTCAGATGAGGGTACTCTTCAGTGCTGGTGACTTTAATACCCCAGACTTTCTTCCAGGCTTCATAAAGCTGAATATGAACAGGGTAGACACCAGAATGATGAGGAGCCACCGCATAGCCCATGTCAGTTGGAATACCATGTTCCTGGAGTGGAGGAAAAGAAAAGCAAAGTAAAAAGAATTGACATAAGTAGAAGATGATATACAGTCAGTCCTCTATATTCACAGATTCTTTATCCACAGATTCAACTACCCATGGTTTGAAAATATTTTTAAAAATTATAAATCTCCAAAAGCAAACCTTGATTTTACCATTTTGTATATGAGACACCATTTTACTGTGCCATTGTATTTAATGGGACTTGAGCATCCATGGATCTTGGTATCCATGAAGGATCCTGGAACCAAACCACAGCAGATTCCAAAGGCACACTGTACAAAATAATCACAACTAGAGGAGGAAATGTTTGGATCTGTTTATATCATTTATTTGCAGGAGTCTTTTCATATCACACACTTAAGCATTATGATTCCATTTAAATTGCCATGACAGCATCTTATGGAATCCTAGAATTTGTACTTTGCCAAGGTATTAGAACACTGTAGTTGAAAATTCAAAATTCCACTTCTTGAACTACATATCCCAGGATTCTATAGAACTTGTCATGGCACTTAAAATTGAAATATAGTACTGTAGTTAAATGGTTTAAAAGGATCCCAGCATTTATATGCCACCTTCCATTTGAAAAAAGAAACCAAACCAAACCAAAATGGTTCATCTTAAAGATAAATACAATAAAACAATATTTAGAAGATTATGAGAGAAAAATAATAAAAATATTAAAACAATTAAATTCATAAATTCATAAAAAGCAGTAAATTAAATCAGTGGTAATTTGATGTGGTTAACAATTAGAAAAATATCTGGGTACAAAAGTAAGTTATTAATTGATAGCAAAAATACTCGGCAATGGGAGGCAGCCTGGTTTCACTGGAGAGACTATTCCACATGGTGGGAGATAGGATAGAGAAAACCTTACATGTATGTGCATATAAGGGTAAGTTTATCCAGTATCAATAAGGACTGGTTTCTTTTTCAAGCCACTCTCATTTTCAGCTTCTATTCTTTGAATCTATCTGTTGATATACTTATTTTTGTCTTTGATTTCTAAAAGTTGTATACATTCTCTGATACAAAATGTGACTTCTGTGTTGGTAGGAAAACAAAGAGGTATTTGTATCACCAGTCCCAGACAGTCTGAGCTCCTCTGGTCAGTGGACAATATACAATGTCACAATAGACATTTTTCTGAAATGTCTTATACATGTTTTTAGTTTTGCTAATACCATAACTATATTTTGCTTATCTTTCATGGTTTTTGTAATACCTTGGTAGCACTAAAGGTGGAAAATTTTTACTTTTCTGATTTTTCACATCAAATGATATTATCGGATATCTTGAAAGATAACATATATGCACAATTAATGATGACACATGTACAAAGAAATGGGCCTTTATGGAAAAATGGAAACTATTGCATAGAAAACTTCACAAACACATCCTTCCCAGGCTCATGAAAATTGTGTAAACCATAGTGACTGGTTTAACCTCCTCTTTCTTTGCACTAAAAGCAGCATTCAGCTAAGTCCCATGCCAACATGCCCTTTCTCCTTTAATTTTTATTCCAAACAGCTAAGCCATAGGGGAAAAAAATCTATGTAACTTAAAGGCATGATCTAGTTCCCTTCTCACTGCCCAATAGGGATGCAATTCTTCACTAATTTCTTCTCAAGGGAAGCAATTCTCAAAGGAATTTTAGCAATATTCTTCCCAAAGCAAGAAACATTTTGAAAACCCAGAAATTTCCAATGTTCACAATTTAGGACTTATTCTGCGCAAAATTCAGATATTGTTGTTTTGTGCAGAAAACAACATTTCCCATACATTAAACACCATTTTCTGTATATAAAATGATATCTCTCCACAGAAGTATTTTCTACACAGAAAATGCTGTGCTGTTCTCTCCCTCTGAAAATAAACCATCTATGGATTTTTGCTGGCCACCCATGGAATAACAAAACCAGACACAGAAGATTGAGTTGAATAAGGAGAATTTTATTTTACTTAAAACCTATTTAAACTATATTGAACTTAGAAAACAACAAGGGCAGGGATCCCTTGTGTGGGATCCCTAGTGTGGGATCAGCTGATTTCTTCCTCAGCCTTCTCCTGGGTAAACCCCTGAGCCCTGAGTACAACCCACTATCTGGGTTGGTCCCTATCCAGACAGACCATTGAATCCTGTCCAAATCCCAAGACCTAAGGGGAAACCCTGCAAGCTAGCCCTATGGGTAGTCTCCTTCCCCACCACTGGGTCCCAGGACCTAAAGAGGCAGTTCCAAAGCCTACCCCTTTACCAAATGAGTCCCAAAGTGTTCACCATAAATTTTACTTTTCTTCCCTTACTAACTGCCAAGTGATCACCTATTTAAAGGCTTCACCCTTAACTAATTGCCAAAGTCCTCCTAGACACTGTGTAGGGTAGGCAAAAATGAACAGACAAGAGAGAGAACATTTCTCACTTGAGTTGATGATTCTTAACAGTCCAGGGTTCTTTTCAACAGGGTTTCTTGATACTTGAAAAACATGAAGTTTTTTAAACAATTTTTTGTAATATTTTTGAATATTCATTGTACTCCTACAGTAAATTCATGTTTGCTTTGTGCACTATAAAAATGTTTTCCCCTAGTCAATTTTAGTCAATCATTACCTTGAGCTCTGACTTCATATCTTCACTTCAGGTTTATTTCTGTTAGTAATCAACGTTAAAAGTTTAGTGTTTTGATATGAGAAAGGCCTATCTCATCAGGATAGCCTAGGGCAGGGGTAGGCAACCTTTCCCCTTTAAGGGCCGCGGGACTTCAGCTCTCAGAAGCCTCAGTCATGTTGGCCAATAGTCCCATGTTGGCCAATAGCTCCTGGGATTCTGGGAGCTGAAGTCCCTCAGCCCTTAAAGGGGAAAGGTCGCCTACCCCTGGCCTAGGGAAATGATTCCACCAGCCCAGTGGTAAAGTGGTGCAAGAGCTTACAGGGCCAGATCATCAGGACCTTTTATTAGAAGAGACAGTAAGATTATTGTGCCCCCCCCCTGTGGCTTCATAGTAGAGTGGTGTGCATGTGGTTTACTTCCAGTAATAATGTATTTTTGTGATTTGGTCCTGTTTTAAAGCAAAAAAAAAAAAAATGGGTATGTTTTGGTCTTAAATGGGCAATTAAGATTTGTTAGCTTTTCAGAAGACATGCTCCTGATGGCAATGACAATGGCTAGAACTTTTTCTAGCTATTCATCGATCAATAGAGCTACCTGCATTTTTTAGCTTCTTTGAGGATAACAATCTATGAGGACTGTCATCATGTTTGTCTTCAAAATTTCCTCTTTTATTAAACCATTGAGCAGGGGACTGATAGAAAGTATCTTGTTTGGAGGCTTCATTGAGGCTGCAAAATTGTTAAATTTAACTTAGTTCAAAGATAATTTGCCTGAATTGTTTGGATGCAGTTTTTATAATATGGTTCTAAACTGTACCTGGGAGGTGAACCAAATGCCATTCCTATACTGAAAATCCCAAACATCAGAACTCTCATAGGACTATAGCCTGCTATCAAAGAATTGTACCTTATTATTTCAAAATACAGCAGTAAAGGCTGGTGTCAAGTCAAACTGATGAGATGAAAAGAATGGGGTCACCATAAAAATAACAAATTGCATTTGCATCTATTGCAAAAAAAAAATGTTTTGCATGTTTTGTTAAAAAAATAATTCATTAGAAATTGCAAAGGCAGACTTATTTCATTAGAAGTAAGCTATAACCAAGGGGGGGGGGGGAAGAGGAATATTGCTTAGCAGACTCCCTCCCCAAGATACAAGCCAGCTGGGAGATGGATACAGATACAAATATATCATGAAGAGCTCCACAGCTACTCCAAAATCAAGCCATAATGAAATAAAGCAACATGTCAAGGAGAGGACAGCCAAGATAATAAAGAATTTGGAAACGAAGATTATGGGCTGGGGCAAATGGGCAGAAAAAAGCAGCTTGATCTTGCTTTTTCTAAAAGTGGATTGAAACCACACTGTCCACAAAGCCTGCTCCCAAAGTGAGTCAATTACACATGATTCAACTGTATGCTGGATCAAGAAAGAAAATGCAAAGACAGGTTTACTGTTTAATATAAAGAAAAAATAATGACCACAGAGAAATTACACAAATTCAAACTAGACAATGAGGAAACAGAAATAGTAAAAGAGTTCTATATCTGGGATCAAACAGTGGTAGGAATGCAGACTGCAGCCAGGAAATCAGAAGAAGATTAAGAATGAGGAGAGCAGCTATGAAAGAACTAGAAAATAATCATAAAATGCAAAGATATACAACTCAGCACAAAAGTTAGAATCATACAAGCTATTGTATTCCCTATTACCATGTATGGATGTTGAGAGCTGGACAGTTAAATAAGATAGCAAGAAAATCAACTTGTTTGAGATGTGGTGCTGGAGAAGGGTGCTGAGGATTCCATGGAAAGTCAAGAAGACAAACAAATGGGTCCTAGAGCAGATCAAACAAGAAACCTCCTTGGAAGCCATGATGACAGAACTGAAACTGGGCATACTTTGGACACATCATGGGAAGACATGAATAATTGGAAAAAGCAATATTTCTAGGAAAGGTGGAGGAAAGTAGAAGGAGAGGAAGGCTGCATGCTAGATGGATGGACTCCACTAAAGATATTACAAATATGAATTTGCAGGAATTGTGCAGAGCAGTAGAGGATGGGGGTCTTTGAGATGTCTTATTCATAGGGTCACCATTAGTTGAGAATGACATAGGGGTAGTTAACAACAACAACAAAATACTGCTAGTTGTACAAACACATGCCTGAGACCTCCAAGTACTTCCCAGATCTGCTCAGATGCCATCCCATTGCATGGCTGTCCCTTTGATTAACCACATAGTTGCATGTGTAATGCTCCACTGGTACAGGTCATTCATGCATAGTTTTGTGAGTGATAGGTTGGCAAAGCACAATCATGGAGGCCCCCCCATGCATGTTCCTTTAACCCCCCCCCCTTTCAACTCATGCCCCCTGTTGGACTGTCTGGTTTATGTATATTGTAATTATATCCATTGGAGTTGTCACAATTTCATTTTTTTGCTTTGCTGCAATCCTGCACTCATGTTGGTGTGTTTATATGCAGGTGTGCTTATAATGTGCATTTTATAGGCTAAACAAAAGTATCCTGGTTTCTTTTTGCTCTAGTTTTTAGCCCTGGAGTGTGGCTTTATTTTAGTTTCCACACGCTATGGAGGTGCACATCATATAAACATCTTGCCTTCGAAGAAGCTGGAAGCTGCTCTATTTTGCCTGTCTATTCCACCCCTATGAAGAAGAAATGAAAAAGTTCTATATGTTTAGCTGGGAAAATTGAAAGAGATATATAACCATCTTCAAATTTTGAAGGGCTGTTAGAAGAAAGATGGATTTTTAAAAGAATATAGTATTACAAAGGATAGGATTGAAACAATGAATTCAGATTACAAGAGAGACAATTACAACTAAATATTAGGAAGTACTTCCAGATGGTAACAGCCAGTAGCATCACTGTGTGTATGTGTGTGTATGTGTGTGTATGTGTGGACCACACCAGGTGACACCCCAGAACAGGGGTGACACCCAAGGAGGGAAGGTGACACCAGGTAGAGTCTCCACCCCTGGTGCTGTTTTGGGTCTCATGGGAACTCTTTGGGGCTGTGGGGGGGGCACTCCTGGCCCCTGTTTGGATCTTTCTCCAGCTTCAGTGGGTGCTTCTGGGCCTCACCTTGGCTTTTCAGTGCTGTGGTGGGTGCTCCTGGTCACTGCTTGGGCCTTTTCCAAGCTGTGGTGGGTGCTCCTGGGCCCCACCAAGGTGCTCTTTGGGACCACAGGGGTGCCAGTCCAGCCCATAGGGGTGCTCCCATGTGCCCCTGCCGTGGAAACTCCACCAGATATCCAGGCCTGGAAGTCACACACCCCAAAACCCTGCCAGAAGTCTGGGGGTAGAAGTCCTGCCCCTGGAATCCCCCCCCCCCACTGAGTGTCACCAAGCTTGGTGGCTGGTAACAGCTGCTCGACATTAAAATAGACTGCCTCAGAATATGGTAGACTCTCCTCCACTGGAGGTTACTCCACTAGTTTAGGACTGTAAACTGATGGATTAGATCACATTCATGGTCCCTTCCAGCTGTAATCAAAAAAGTCCAGAAATAATAACAAAAGTCAAAAGGAGTTTGGAGAGCTTCTGTCTGGAAGTGGCCATTATATTCCTTTCAGAGCAAAATACTTGGTTGCTAGTTCAGAATACTGTGGGGTAATTTAAGTTTCCTAAGGTTTCAGCCTTTTTAAAGAAACAAAAATATTTTAATAACAAAATATGAAAGCCAAACCTGCTAGAGTCTGGCTTTAAGACAGCAGAGTAGTAGAAGAGTCACTTTGCCTAACCTAAGAACTGATACTGACTCAAAAAACAACAAACACATGGCTTGTAGTTTAAAGCAAAACATTGGCTTTAAACTACAATCTATATTTACATAAAAGGTTATATCCTAATCTAACTAGTGAATGGTTAAAGTAAAGGTAAAGAGAAAGATTTATCTCACCATCTTTCAAAATAAAGTTGAGAGAGCATGAAGATGGGAACAACTCAGTTGAAAATCTGAGAAAAGATGGTTAGGGGCTTGACAAAAGGCCCTGATAGAGCAGCCTCTGGCCACCCCTTTCCTCGCTGGATCAGGGCCACGGCAACTACATGTCACAGTCCCGATCCAGTAGTTTGCCACTCTAAAAAGAACTGGCAAAATGCCGCTCCTTTTTAGAGTGGCAAAAGGGCACCTTTGCTGCAGTGGCATTTTTTGCCATTTTTTTTTCGGTGCAGCACATCTAAATGGTGTGCTGAAGATGTGGTATGACACTGCCTGCTGTCTGGTTGGGCAAGCAGCATGATGCCAGGATTGGGAAAGCATTTGGGCATGCGACATGTGGTCACCACACCCCCACTCTGCCCCCGATGCTGGCTGAAAGTGTTGGTCTACAATCCCTAAGTCTCAAAGAGGGAGTGAGCTAAATCACAAGGTTAATTTGAATAAGAGAGAGAGAAGAAAGGAGTTTCCGAGCAGGAATCCCTATCTATCTAAGGAGTGGGAGAGAGAAAGCAAAGATTTTCCAACAAAGAAGAAAGGCCTTTGCAGACTGCTAGAAATAGTGCAAATTGAGTCCACTTTAAAGGTTAGGGTTAGGGTATCATGGGAACTGTATTTTATTGTGGCACCAGAGCTCTCTGACAGAGAAGGCTCAATGTCTCAGAAAAACAAAAACAAAACAAAACAAAACAAAACCACATTTCCCATAATTCCCTAGCACTAACCCTAACCCTTAAAATGGACTCAATTTGCACTATTTCTGGCAGTCTGCAAAGGCCCTAAGTCCTCAGTTTTATTGCAGGGATACAGAGAAAAATTGTCTGATTCCTGAGAATAAAAGAATCTCCCATATACAGCAGCAGGACACAGCTTCCATAACCTTGGGCTGTCTGCTACAGCTTCTATAGTGTATTCTTTTCCTCACAGATAATTAATGCATACAAAATGGGCCTAAACATGAAGTTGCTGTGAAGTTCAAACTAAAAACACAAACATTTCAATTCCTGGGCAGACTGGTTCTAAACACACTATTTGACGCAGGGGCTAAATGGAACTTTCTTTAAACTAAAAGCATTTGGGAAATGGTGAAAGTTATCAAGATGAAGACATTGTGCTTCTATGGGAGTCCTCCTCCCCACCCCCAGTTTTATGTATTCTCTGCCTTCTAATGGAAGTAAAGCAACATGTAGTCTGCTCAGAGGCACAGGTGGTCTCGGTGCAGCCCCTTGACCAGGAAAAATTCAACAAAATGTAACATGAGCAGTATGAAATCCACCTTTCGCCACCTAGCAAAGTAAAATAATATTATCAAAACAATTTTCCTTCCATCTACTTTGGTCAGCTCAGCTTGAGACAGCCAGGGCAGCTCAAGGAAAGCACAGCAGGAGCAAATAGATAACACTGAAAAAAGGAGCAAGGTTCTTTTAGTTTGTTTTCTTTCCCTCTCTCTCTAACTATAAAGAAGCAGCAGAGAAAGGTCCCTTAACTGTTTACTCAGCTGGTGAAGAAATAGAGGAAGAGTGGGGTTTGCCATTAGCTTCACGTGATGGAGTAAAAACTGTGTAGTGTAAAAGGGCCCCATGAAAATTTATCATGATATATGTATGAGGCAGATTAAAAGAGTGATAGAGATCCCTTCTGTCCTGATTCGATGAGAGGAGAATGTTGTATTCAATGCTGTACATCTGCTTACCGGTTCCACACAAGTGTAACAGTTAACACGAATGTAAAGGTGAATAGTAGACACCTGGCATACCTAAAGTAGAAAAAAAACCAAATACACTATTGGAAGTGATAATGTCTATATTTCCATGTCTTTGTTGGGAAGGGAAGAGGAAGTCACTTATCCAAACAATGCAATGGGTTTTTTTTAGCATGCAGGCCAAATGTTTTACTAAAATGTTCTTTTCCATCTGAAACCTCCATCTGAAATGTCAATAAAAATGCACATGGCAAATGTTTTCAAGGAGCAAGGGTGTTAATTACAACTACCCTTGGGAATAACAATTAAAACAGTTGCCAGGATCAAAAGATATAGGAAAATTCACAAGAGTCTGCCAGGAGATTTTTTTTTTTTTTTTAGGGAAAAAAACTTGTCCATAACTGACTGAACAAACAAAACAACTCCATTTGTATAATGGTTAATGCTAGCAGGATAAAAATCAAAGGCAGTGGAGAGAAGGTAAGATATTGAAAGGAAATTTAATATCCTTCTCTTATATTTGCTGGAGATGATATTCAATGTGTAATAAATTGGTGTCCAATGTAAAACAAGCAATGGATATTTGATATTCAATCACTATAATTCCCCCCTCCCCCCAAAAAACTCTATAGCAATGTTTTTACACTAAATGTTCAAGCATCAGTAGTCTCCTACTATCTTTACAAGTGCTAAAAGTGCAATATTTGTTTTGCAAAGTGACTGGTTCATTCTTAGCACTTTGGCCACCAAACCTGGTGACTTAGGGTAATGTAAAGAGATCTGGTTACAGATCTTACTGCAGAAAGGAAATACTATGGTTTTGATCAGACAGTGTCACCTTGATTCTCTTAGCATTTTGGTACATGGGACTGAATGCAAGGCTAGGAACCTTCAAGTAGTTCTGCTACATGCATTGCATTAAGGTTTTAACACACATACTTGGAGCCAATTTTGGACAATGGACTGATTTTCATGGATTCAGTTTCT
This sequence comes from Phrynosoma platyrhinos, assembly GCA_020142125.1. Classification (NCBI taxonomy): domain Eukaryota; kingdom Metazoa; phylum Chordata; class Lepidosauria; order Squamata; family Phrynosomatidae; genus Phrynosoma; species Phrynosoma platyrhinos. The sequence goes on from CM034708.1 coordinate 31,891,303, forward strand.
CCTTATATGGAGATCCAAGAGATCATGGCTGCTAATCTGCTAAATGCTTGGCAGGACAATTGTAACATTCCTCTGCTCAAGTGGGAAGTTGGATTGGAGGGCAAAGCTGCACCCAGGACTATCCAACAGCCCATTGAATAAGGAGGTATTGAATTCTTCCATTGTGCATTGCCAAAATTTAGAGTATTCACAGTTGCTACTGGAATGTACCAAGAAGATTTCATCCATGAAATATATTAATAATTAGGAATAAAAATAACTTCCACAAATTTTCTCTTCTTTGAAGGGGAAGGTTATCTCAACATGCCAAGGCACTGTGGTATATTTGCAAGAGGTGCCCAGCATCTGCAACATCAAAAAAGTGATTTCTGCAGAAAAATGCTGTAATTTGCTCAATCTTCCTTTTTTTTGCACAAGAGAGCTTTCTTAAATGTTCTCTCTCTCTCTCTCTCACACACACACATGCACACAAACTTGCAAATGAGAAGAAAAGGTACCATGAACAAAAATTCCATCATAAACACTCTCAGAGGCAAGAAAGCTTTTGAGCTGTTGCTGTTATCACATGTGAGCATGCAATCAGCAAAAAAAGAAAAAGGACAACCCTATCAATAATGCCTAAAGTTTTGATGGACCATTTGGATAAGAGATGGTGGAAAACACATCACTTTCCCCAAATGTCTATATTGTATTGGCAACTTAAAAAACAAAGCTTAATTTGAACCAGATCTAGTCTGTGCTCTGTATGAGAATTACTATTCAAGTCCCATCCATGGAAAATATTACACAGTAATCCATAAAGTATTTTCCCTTCCCCTTCCCTTACTATTAAATAAGTCCATTCATAAAGGACAAAAGTTGCTACCTTTGTTCCTCCAGAGGAAACTGGAGACAGAGCAGAAAATAGTACAAAAATGGAGTCAGAGCAAACAAAAATGTGCAAGTCACTTGTCTGGTGGCTGGATTAATAGCAAAATAAAAAAGGGGAGGGAATGGCTATCATCCAAAACTTTATCAATAGAGTCTTATAACTATGGTACCATATGCAAAAACAAACAAAAAGAAATGCAGTAAGTGATGCTTTTCAAAACATGGAGATAAACATTCAATGTGTTCTGGTTATTCATATCTACCAGGAAAAATCCCTATTTATTTTTTTTGGTGGAACACTTCCTATTTTGTCCCTGTTTTTACTTTTTGGAGAGAAGAAAATCCAAAGAGTGCAGTGGAAAATATTCCAATGTAAGTGTACAGCAATTTATAAACCAAAGTTGGGAACTTGTTGCTCTTCAAATGTTGTTGGAGTTCATCTCACATCTAGTCCTAGCCATCATGAGAGATGAAGGAAGGCCAGCTGTTGCCTATTGTTGCTGTGGCTTATTATTTCCAGAACAGACTACAATTCTATGCAAGATGAGGATTTACTTGTTTAAATTATTTGCACTCACAGGGGAGAATGAATAATTTAAACTTTTATTTCTTGAAACAGGAATGTCTTCAACAATTGTACAGCTTTAAATGTTCTTGCAGGGAGGACAAAGTCCTCCCTTCCCACTCATCTTTTTCTTGCTCTTCTCCATAGCTATATAGGGGATAGGTGGAGGACCATGAATCTCCTGTTGATAGCTATGAAAGCCGGTGATGGAAAAGACAAACTCAGCTACTCCCTTCTTCCCTCCTGCTAGCACAACTATGTAGAGGTTGACATAAGGATGGGGAAGAGGTTCATATGTTGATGGTAATAATAGCTGTTGATATATAAGCCTTACTTGGTTATCCCTCTGCCTCTTCATATAGTGGCTAGTGGGAGTGGACATTGGCAAATGAACAAGGAAAGATGGCTTGTTAATGGTTAACCCAACCAATGATGGGTGAACTTTGTTCAGCTATCCTCCCTGGTGGCACAACTATGCTGGCAGGAGGGGATAGAGAAAGATGGGCATGGAGGATTCCCCTTGAAGAGCTAACATAGTTGTTGACAAGTAAGCCTCTCTTTAGTATCCCTTTCTGTCTCTGAATATGAGACAAAGTGGAACCAACAGTTTTGTCCAGTGGTAGGGGAGAAAAATTAATTTCTATCTGTTTTTTATTAGCATGTAGCAAAAATGTGGGAGAAATTGGAACTGATAGATTTGACCTTCCCTGTTTTATGCACATTCATGGTCAAACCATGTGTGATTACAGTCAATTTATTTCTCATTCCCTCCACATTTAAGTTATAATACTGAGAGGTATGGGACACAGATTAGAATCAGCATCACCACACATAGAGGGAAGTCTTAACACTTCCTTCCACCCAATTTTCAAGGATATAACTTCTCCTTCCAATTTTCTATTTTACCTAAGAGGAAATCTTCTATTTGGAGGAATGGAAACTTTCCTTCTTTGGGGGACTTGATATTATTTCTTTGAAGGGCAGTCTAGCTGAAAAATACATTTTAATAAACTATAAGATAGCAGGGGTTTTGAAGTTGCCCAACAACCATTACCATCTAGACAGCAGACCAAGGAACTATTTAGATCCCCTGATCACTCTTTTTCCACTCTGGTGTGATATCTCTCTTTCTTTTATTAATGCTTAGACCATGGGCTATTCACAGACAAAGGGATAAAATATAATACAGCATGAAAGAGCAACAATATAAAAATGCTACATAAAATAAGTAAAACAAAAATCTTGCATATAAAAAATTAAAATTCAATACAGTGAAACACATAAAGTATAAATATTCATAGGTAAAGATATAGGTATTCCCCATTTACAAGGTTATCAAGTCGTGTCCAACTGTAGGGGATGGTGCTCATCTCAGTTACCAAGCCAAAGAGCCAGCATTGTCAGAGACTACTCTATGATCACATGGCCAGCATGATTGCCTGGAAACAATGATACTATAATTAAATAAGAGTATGGTATCTCTCTCTCCGCAGCAGTTAAAATGGAATAATGGCATTATAATTGTGCAGAGTGAAAGGGCTTTCGGTTATGATCTGTAATGTCTTACACATCCTGGGTCCAGACTTTCTGAGGGATTTTATTCTCCCATACAAGCATGTCAGGGCTCTGGGATCTTTGGAGAGATCTTTATCTTGGTCCTGCCACATCATCCTGCCACTAGAACATCTGATGGCTTCATTCTCGCTGTGAATCCATTTGAAGTTTTAGGATGAACTTTAGATCCAAGGTGCTGAGCCCATTTAGGTGACAGAGATTAGTACCTTGGATAACTTCTTTAAAGATGAGACTGAAATCTAGAGCATGTGGTGACCAACTGACATGATAACAATCAGTCCCACTGCTTACCATTCCTGCAGGCATGGATTTTTTTGCTTTATGTGCCAGAATAGTTTAGTTGGAATTAGGTGCTATTCACGTGTCTTGGATAAAATGTCACTATATCTTGCCTTGCCACAGGCAGCAAAATGGACAGTTCTAAATGCAAGGTGGGATCAAGTTTACTTCTGAGTCAGTAATGTGGTAAATATGCCTGACATACTGTCGGCCCTCCATATCCACACATTCTACATCCATGGATTCAACCATTCATGGTTTGAAAATATTAATAATAAATTCCAAAAAAGCATGCCTTGATTTTGCTATTCTATACAAGGGACACCATTTTGTTATGCCATTACATAAAATGGGATGTGAGCATCCATGGATTTTGGTATCCATGGGGAGTCCTGGTAACAAACCCTAAATGGATGCCAAAAGTCTGCTATATTTTCCTTTTACACAAGTACAAGGTATGGAAACATACTTTTAAAAAAAGCTGCCCATTCCAGAAGGACCTGGACATGGACATATCTGATTGGAACTGCCACCATTTACCTATGAAGCCCCTTTTCTCATGTGGCTACTGTCTGTTTTAGCACAGTAAGCCCTCTGAGTCCAAGAGTTTGAGAGAAATAAAATATTTGTGGTTCTCTGCTGGCATAACAAGACTATATGAAGAAGGCTATATCCCCGCTGAAATGCTTTCAGTCTTGTCATAAGCAAAGAGGTGATATTCAGCACTTTCTAAACTGTCACCTTTCTGAATTAAAACATTTACATAAGCTCTTATCTACTTTTAGTGCTGGGACATCCCCCCCACCCCCAGTATTATTGTTCAGGCAGATTGAGACTTCCCTTAGGAGATTATTTTTTTCCACATTATATCAGCTTAATGCCTTATTTTACTTCATGTTATTTTTGTAACACATCCTTTCCATTTTGTGGGTGGGATCAGGTGAATGTCTTGCTTTGGAGAATATACCAATGATCCATCCAGTTGAGAATTTTCTGCATTTTAAAGTATTACATTTTTATCCTTGTAAATAATAGCTTGCAAATTATAGCTTTTTCTGAGTAAATTGTTAGTGTTGGTGTTCAAAGCTTTGGCATGTATAAATTCTGGACACAATCCACTTTCAGTGTTGTTGTTTTTAGTTGCCCTTAAGTTGGGTCCGACTCATAGTGACCTTGTGGATGAGACATCTCCAAGAATCCCTGTTTTCCACTGCCTTGCCAAAATCCTGCAAGCCCTTGCCCATAACGCCCTGATCAAGTCTATCTATCTGGTTTGTGGTCTTCCTCTTTTTCTTCTACTCTCTACCTTTCCTAGCATTATTGTTTTTTTTTTTTAGTGATCTGTGCCTTCTTATTATGTGACCAAAGTACGATAGTCTCAATTTGATCATCTTTGCTAGTCTGATCTGTTCAAGAATCCATTTGTTTGTCTTCTTGGCTGTCCATCTGTACTCTTCTCCAGCACCACATTTCAAATGAGTCTTTCTGCCTGCTTCCTTCACCGTCCAGCTCTCACATCCATACATGGCAATGGTCTGAACGATTCTGACTTTAGTGCTCAGTTGTGTCTTTGCTCTTCAGTATCTTTTCCAGTTCATTCATAGCTGCTCTTCCCATTCCTTCTTCTTATTTCTTGACTGCAATCTCCATTCTGGTCAATGTTTGATCCCATATATGGGAATTGTTTAACTCTTTCAATGTCCTTGTTGTCTAGATTGAGTTTGTGTATTTTTTCTGTGGTCATTATTTTTGTTTCCTTTATGTTCAGCATCAGACCTGCCTTTGCACTTTCATCTTTGACCTTCCTTATTAACTGTTCCAATTCCTGAATGTCTTCTCCTAATATTATGGTGTTGTCCGCATATCTTAGGTTGTTAATGTTGCTTCCTCCTATTTTAACTCCTACTTTTTCTATTTCTAATTCTGCTTTTCTGTGATGTTTTCAACATATAAGTTAAACAAGTAAGGTGATAGGATGGAGCCTTGCCTGACCCCTTTGCCTATTGGGAACCACTCTGTTTCCCTGAATTTTATTCTGACTGTTGGCTCTGGTCCTTGGTACAGATTCCTCATCAGGACTATTAGATAAAGTGCATCCCAAGTCTCTGAGTGCATTCCATAGTTTTTTGTGATTTATACAATCAAATGCTTTCCTGTAGTCTATGAAACACATGCTGATTCTTTTTTGGAATTCTTTGGTGCACTCCATTAGCCATCATATGTTTGAAATGTGGTCCCTAGTGCCCCTTCCTCTTCTGAATCCTGCTTACACCTCTGGAATTTCCCTCTACATGTATGGTTAGAGTCTATGCTGTAGAATTTTGAACATTATTTTGCTTGCATGTGAAATTAGTGCTATTGTCCTATAGTTGCTGTTGTCTTTTGTATCTCCTTTCTTGTGGATTTGTATGTATGTTGAGCATTTCCAGTCTGTTGGTCACTGCTTTGTTTTCCATATTTATGGGCATATTTCAGTTAGCACTAAAGTTGCATCTGTCTGTAAGCATTGTAGCAATTCAATTGGGATATCATCTGTTCCCAGTGATTTATTTTTCCCCATTTCCTTTATTGCAGATTCCACTTCAATTCTTAGAATTTTGAGTTCATCTCCATAGGGCTCCTCATTCCAATTATCATGTATTCTCTCATCTCTTTTGTATAACTCTTCTGTGTATTGCCTCCAGTGTCTTTATTTCTTCTTGTTCATTTCTTCTTGTTTGTGTATTATGTTTTTTTTTCTCTCCACAGAACATCCCTGCCCTTGGTTTGAACTTGGCTTTAATTTCTCGGATTTTTTGATACAGGTCTCTTGTTCTTCCTTTTTTGTTATTGTCTTCTATTTCTTTGCATTGCTCATTATAGTATTTCTCCTTATCTCTGTGTGTCAGATGTTGGACAGTTGTGTTCATACTTCTGGCTTTGTCCCTATCTCCCTTTGCTTTTGCCTTTCTTCTTTCTTTTATTGCATGAAGTGCTTCATCTGTCATTCATTGTTTCTTATCTTTCTTTTTGGCCACCACATTCATCCTTAATTTGTCCTTTATTATGTCTTTGACTTCTGTCCACAGTTCTTCAGGTTCCTGGTCGATTATACTCAATAGTTCAAATCTTTCTTACATTGTCCTTGAATTCATCTGAAATTTATTCAGGACATATTTTGGTATAATTATAGTTTTTGCTTTCTTTTTCAGCGTTACTCTGATTTTTGTTCTGAGCAGTTCATGCCCTGTGCCAGCTCCTGGTCTGGTTTTGACCACAAGGATAGAGACTATCTTCTACTTCTAATTATATAGTCTATCTGATTTTTGTGTTTACCATCTGGTGATGTCCAGGTATACAGTCTCCTGTCTGGTTGTATGAAGCAGGTATTTTTAATGAATAGATTATTGACCTCACAGAATTCTATCACTTTCCTGCTTTGTTTCTTGTTCCTAATCCAATTCTTCCTACTGTTTTTGATTCTTCTTTGTTGCCAACTTTAGCATTCAAATCTGCAATGATTAGTTTGAAATCTTGTGATGGTGTGTTGTCAATTTCTTCCTGGACTGCATCATAGAATCTCTTGATTTCCTCTTCATCTGCATCTGTGGTTGATGCATATACCTGGATTATTGTGATGCTTCAGTAAGGGGGGAAAACCCAACATATATCCTGCAATTGATTTTTATGGACCTGACTGCATTATGCTTAGTCATAAGAAATATATGTGATACTCAGAGATCATGGAAGGGATGTTATAGTATGTGATAACACTCATAACCTATTTCCTTGAGTACACAGTTGAACTTTCCATTTTGGAGAGAGAGGGCAAGTGATAACAAGTGCAATTTCTCATCATTTTTTGTACTATGTACCTGGAAAGCTCTTAACAAAATATATTAAATCAAAACTGTGCTTGTGGATGGGTCGGTGGGTGGGTGGGGAGAGAGAAAAAAAGAGTGACAGTGAGAATATATTAAATGAAGTAGGTCTAAATTATGTTTTTATTCCTGATTAGAGCAAAATCATCGAATCAGGAATTTATTTACATGTTGGCTCCCCATTCAACAATTAATTGTATGTGTCTACTCTAGTTGGGAGTAACTAAAAGGTTGCAAGCCAGAAAGTGATTAGAGCTCCTAAGATCTGTGTGCTCTTACAGAGTCATTCTAGGCCCTGGGTTCAAGCATCCATGGTTTGAAAACATTTTTTTAATAAAAAAATACAATTTCCCTAAAAGTAAACTTTAATTTTGCCATTTTATATATGGGACACCATTTTACTATGCTATTGTATTTAATGGAAGTTAAGCATCCATGGATTTTGGTATCCATGGTGTGGGGGGAAAAGTCCTGGTACCAAACTCCAACAGATACCAAGGGACCACTGTACTGACAAGCTGCTGGGGAATGTCATTGGATGAGAGCAGAAGGCTGCTGTTATCTCCGCTATCATTATTCCCCTCTCTCTTTTTAGTATCATCAGAATCTAAAAATAATGCAACTGACACCACTTTAATTGCCCTATCTCCATCCCACACAATCCTATGATTTGTGAGGCACTGTGGTGAATAGAATGTCCAGCTGACCAATCAGGAGGCAGCTGAGGGCCAGCCAATAAAATTCAAACTGTGAGCACTTGAAAATTCCAGACTGACAGTTAGAGTGGAGAGTTGGAATTCGACAGTTGAACAGAGTTAAGCCAGAGAGAAGGATGTGTCTTGAGGAGTTCCTGAGGGAACTGTAATTTTGGTAGTTGAAACACATACAGAACTCTAGAGAAGGGAGTTGCTGGTGTGTTATCTCCTGAGAGAGATTGTTAGCCTGTGTGGCTACAGTATTAAAAATGATTTGGAAACAAACATTGTTATATGTAACCAAGCAAGTCTACAGTAACAAGCCGTGATACAAGTTATATTTGTTCCATGCTATTTTAAAATAAACTTTTATTCTTGTTTAAACATCACTTGGCCTACGTTTTCAGAACAAACCACCCTACTAACATTTTAAGGTTTTGGTGTGGGGCATCATACAAAGAATAGTGTGGGTCCTTTACACCTGAATTGGTGTCAGGGTGGGAGAATGAGTTCCCACAGGACTGCCATTCAAAAAGTCAGAATTAAAGGTGAAAGGTGGCAGGAGTGTGTGCCACAGGCATCAGCACTGTTTGGTAGAGATGGCTAAATTTAAAAATGCAAGGATTCCATAGGATGTAACTACAGCACTTAAAGTGGTGTCAAACAGCATTATTTCTACAGTGCAGATGCACCCAAAGTCTCTTCCTCCCCCCTCCATTTTCAACACTCCCTTTCCTACCAACATCTTCTAGAATCTCCTTGGAAAGTCTCTGGATGCTACAGTCTAATTTCCTGTAATATCTCATTGGGACCACAGAATAATTGTACTCCATTCAAACACCTTTCATAAGGTTGCACCATCATGATCAAGAGCAAAGAGAATGGTGATAGAGAAAATAGTAGCATTCAGTGGGGTATTTCAAATATATAGAATTTTCACAAAGTTGAGGAGATTGTCATGGGAAAAACAGTGGCTGGAGAACTCTCTTCTACTAGCCTAGATGCACATATCTAAATTTACACCCTAAATCTGTTTAGTTTATCTCTGGCAAGGATCATTTTAGCTTGCCATTGGGAATTATGACCCTCTTTGGGACAAATGTTTGCAAGAACAATTTTTATAGCATTGTAAGTAGTCTGTGATAAACCATGGCTACTGTAAAAGTAATAATAAAAAGGCACATTAAAGATAGCTCTTTTCTTTGTAGAAAGTCTTGAGGTAACTTTAGATGTTACCCCAGTCTCTTTTTAAGTTAGATATGAGCACAGTCAATATTTAACCTGAAGCCTCTCTCTCTCTCTCTCTCTCTCTCTCTCACCCCCTTTACACTCAGTTTCTAACATAACTTTCAGTTTAACAATTGCTATTTTGAAAATCTAGACTCATGGGTATCTTCAAGGGTAATTTGAAGGATCAGAACACTTGACCAGATTCATTAGAGAATGAAAGCTGGGGGTCCAGATAAGATGAAAAAGAAGAGGCAGAGATGCTCAGTGCAATGAATTGATTGGAAACATTGATTGGGAACACTGCCAAAGGCTCCTCCATTGAGTTCAATTCATTTGATTTCTTTTGGCCACTGGCCATAAGAAAAAGCTAAGTACAAAGCAAAAATGAACAATAAGAAAAACCAGTCAATGGATACATATTCTGCAATACCTATTCATATGCCTAACAGAGGTGGAGGGTTCTTTGGTAACTGTCCAGTTTCACTGAGCACCTAAAATAATGTACACATGCTGATATAATGGAGGAAATAATTAGAATCTCTGTGCTCATCTCCTCTGCTTTAAAAAAAAAGTGGTGTGCTTTTTGCACATGGACTTGTTTCTCAAAATGTAAGACCACCAATATTGTGCAGAGATAGTCTCCAGAAACTATGCAGATCTTGATAAGAAAGAAAGTAGTGTTCTTTTTTTTTTGCCCACACCTACGGAGACTTGGAAATTCTTCATTGAAGTTCCTCATCAAAGTAGCCTTCATGGGCAATAATGAGGAATTTCACAATTATCGTTTACATCCCAACTGAAATACACATGAGTTTCCAGGCAAGAAGGGGGGAAAAACAACAACCTTGCTTCATATACATAGATGGGAAACAATACAGGTGAAATTTTGAAAAATACAATGGAAATGACATTGACAAACGTTCACAACCAGAGTCCTCAAAAAGCTGAATGTATTAGCTTTTCTTACTTTACAATAATGCAAAAGTCAGCAAACTTAAGTGGAGGAACATTTGCAGGTTGTGGTGGGCAATGCTGAAGGGTAAGGAGTTACATTTTATTCCCTAGGAGCCTCCATGGTATTTTGTGGCATCAGTAAGAGGAAGCCAATCAGTGGCTAGGTGGTGTGTGTGTGTGGGGGGGGGGACTGAAGTCTTCCTGAGTGCTTATATTGAAGCCCCTGGTTTGACCCTGATCTGATCATTGAGTACTTATTTTGCTACTCCCAGTTCCTTTAGTGGTTGGGCTTGAACTGCCTTCCTTCCTA
>CM034708.1:31901740-31916079 GCA_020142125.1 Phrynosoma platyrhinos
TCTATCTATCTTAGTTTATTCCAGTTTCTCATTTTCTTAAGATTGTCTATCTTGTTCCTCTTCAGTTTACACGAAACAAGGGACTCAGCACAAAAATTATAAAAAAAATTGATGCTCATTATCCTTAATGCAATGCACTTTGTATAGTATTTTTTACAAATACAGAAATGTGTAGCCATGTTTTGCTCAGAGAGCTATTTTACAACATTTATAAAAGTGTAAGCAACTGAAGATGCCTCTATGTTGGTTCGTGGACTGATCTGAGGAAGTGCAAATTACAAAGGTTCAATCAATTTTCTACTCCATCCCTATTCAGAAGTAAGGCCAACTGAGTTCAGTGGCCCCTCTGAAAAGTGTGAATCAGATACAGCCTAAACTTTTCTGGTTCTGAATTTTTAATTCATAGCTTGCTAAATGAGAGTTTCCTTCAGCTAAATTCTGCAAGATGAAACAAACTGGACTGATTCAGACTGATACTGGAGTCACTGAGTCTTTCTTATTTGTTGTACAATTTAAACTAACCTTCTGTTTGATTAACCAAAAGAAAAATGTAACTAAGGGCCTTTGCAGACTGCCAGAAATAGTGCAAATTGAGTCCACTTAAAGGGTTAGGGTTAGTGCTAGGGAAACATGGGAATTTTTTCTGAGACATTGAGCCTTCTCTGTCAGAGAGCTCTAGTGCCACAATAAAATACAGTTCCCATGATTCCCTAATCCTAAACCTACCCTTAAAGTGGACTCAATTTGCACTATTTCTAGCAGTCTGCAAAGGCCCTAACTCATTTTTTCTTGTTAATGAGTCTCTGTTTTAGGTAGATAATTTTATCCTCCACCCTGCCTATTCTAACTGTTACTTGTTATTTAGGTGTTAAATGAAAGAAAGACAGTCTGATTCACAACAGAAAAGGCCAGGATCATTCTGAGGTGGTAGGGGATCCCTGGATTACTATCTGCTTTCACTGTAGGCAGCAAGTGGTCTAGGGTAAACAATACTGCAGCACCAGCAATCTGTTGCAACACTTAAGGAGGAAGCACAAAATAGATTTGCTGAAGTTGCAGGCAGAGGAAAAGTCAAAGCAGAGTAAGATCACAGAGCAAGAACAAAGGGTGATAGCAGCAGCAGTTCTGAGTGCTCAGCCCATGCAATGAAACAAGAGTGTCCATGGCAGCAGACAATGTTGTTGTGGTTTTCTGACTTATGGCAACTCTAAGGCTAACATGAGGTTTTCTTGGCAAGACTTGTTGGTAGAGGGCTTGCTTTTGCCCCCTTTTGAGGCTGAGAGAGTGTGCCTTGCCTAAGATCACCCAGTGGGTTTTCATGACCAAGTGACCAAACCCTAGGTTCTATAGTTGTAGTCCAGTGTTCAAACCACTACACCATGCTGGCTCTCAATAACATTCTTATTACAGTCACTCTTCTATTTCGTGGGCTTGCCCTCTGCAGATTGGGGCATCTACGGATGGCCCTATCCCACCTTCTCCAATGGTGGTGCATGCACATGACCATGCCAATGCAGTCACATGCATGTCACGCCCCCACTGAAGGACTTGAGGTCTCACAGAATTTGCTATCTGCAGCAGGGTACAGAACAGAACAGAATCCCTGTGGCTATGAAGAACCGACTGTACTACATAAGAACTATGTCATATGAGAATGCAGTGTATTATTTCTAAAAGTTATAAGAAGATGGCATGGCAGTTTGGTGGGGACCATCTAAAGTAGACTTATGCTATAGAGTTAAACTGATTTTAAGAATAGTTATCTCACTCTAGATGGTCATGGAACTGTATCTTTGGAAGATGTTAAAGATTACCAGGAGATTTGCCAGTATCCCCAGAGATCTGGGGAATCCGTGGTAGTACATATTTAAATTTTTATATCTATTTTTAAGAAGAAAATGTAATTATTGAAGTTGCTCATGGTGAATAAAGTGTCAAAGCAATAAAATATAATAACATAACAATATAAAAGCTTCAGGATTAAAGCTATCATGCAAGGCAGATAGTCAATGAAAACAACAGAATCAATTGTGAAAGCACTTCATGAGCTTTTATGAATCTACATGAGTGAAATAAAGGAAGGGGATAGAGCTTGAAAAAAATTACTCTAGAGATCTCAGAAATCTTCAGCCAGTGTGGTCTCTGCACATGATGGCAGAGGAATTCTTGGAGTCATTGCCCAAAAGTTAACATTTCCAAGCTCATATTAGAAGTGATATCAAAAAGTTATGTTTACACTTTAGAGCAAATTTTATATCTATGACATCATTAAGAGATGCTTTTTAATTTGTCCATGAGTTAATTGCAGTGGTGTGTATGAGAGAAATACAGAGAGCATAAGAACAATATCCAGAATTAATTGTTATGTATTGTTCCTGGAGTATAATGGTAAGCTTTCTAGATGATAAAAAAAGACTATTTGGAAATAGCTTGAGTTCACGGCAAGCCTGCAGCTGGAAATAAAGCAAAGCAACAGGAATTGAAAGGCATGCAAGATTACTCTGAGTTCATGGACTCAACCTCCATGTTAGACATCAGGGAGGCTATTCTGTCAGGAAGATAAATTTCTCACAACAAAGCCTCTTTTCCTTTTTTTTTTAAAATAGTGTGCTCAAAAGGAAAGTCTGCAACTTCAGAGTTCCATATGAAGAGATGAAATAAGATTAGTATTTTTTTTAAGCTGAGTACCTCCTTTTGGGCATTGTACTTAATATTCTACTAAAAGTGACTGTATATATAATAACCAAACATAAAATAAAAATGTAACTAAGAAATCATTACAGATTTTTTTAAAAGCATTTACAACCAAAATTAACTTATAATGGTAGGAACATAGGGTGGTCATTTGTCTAGCTTTACAGAGGACAGTTCTCTATTTGAAGAGCTGTCAGGTGATAATCCTGGGTGTAGTTGGAGGGTGTGAGGTTGGAAAATAAGGGCTTTGCTCCTTCTGAAAAAGATTTCTGCTGCCAAATATAATTTTCTTTCACTCTAAATTTCTAACATTGAGGTAACTTAAAACTGAAGCTGAATATTTAGGAATACATTTTAAATATTTCAGAAAAAAAGGGCTGGCAAAGTCACTAAGGGAATGTGAACACAGCAAATGTAAGAATTCTAGGAAATTTTGAATGATTATTCTCTACAATATTAGAAAATTGGGGTCTGGACTAAAAATTCATGAAAGGCAGAATTCTTATGGTAGAGCAATGTCCTTATTTCTCCCTCCTCTGTAGTAACATCCTTGCATAAATATCACCCTGTTAAAATCTTCCCTGCTATGACTATTGAACATGTATTTTAATTTTAAAGTCTAGGAATTACTTCTAATTTTGTGGCAACACATATAATTATCATATACAAATTTTATGCTTTTCCCTTCTTTTTGCATTTTTGGGACTTCTTTTTCTTGTTTATGAGTGATGCATAAATGATCATCCTCTTAGAGTCTGGCATTGCTAAATTAGTCAAGCCATTAGTCACAAGATGCTCCTGGACATAGCATTACAGTTAGAAGGCAAGATTATGAGAGCTGGCTAGGAAAGTTTTCTACCACTGACCTGCTGAGAATCTTTCTATGTTAATTTAAACCTGCTAAAATAATTAATTCTTTTATCACCTAAAGAAGAGACTACCGTGAAATGTTCAATGCGACTGAGCATTTCAAGATGATTTGAGGATGTGCAAATACTCACTAGTGCAAATTCTTTGTTGAGAATCATCTGTTCCACCAGTGATGATTCATTACGGAAGAGATGAGGCTGCATGTGGCTCCACATGTGAGGAAACCACCAGAATTCATCCACAGAACTCAGCAGCAAATCATCACCTTCATCTTCTTCAATGGTTCCTAGAAAATGAAAGAAATATATTACACCATAACAATTGCAACATAAATGTACCGTAATTGCTTTTTAAATTGAAAATCACATAATGCTTTCAGGCAACATCAAAAACCTTCTCAAGCAGTCACTAAAAATGTCTTGCCAGCACCTGCATGCACTGATGTACAGCTTTAGAACACCATGGAAATTTGGCTTAGAAGTATGTAGTCTTGCATGTTGCACATCAACAACCCAGTTTTTTTCTCTCTCTGTGGTACAAAGTGCACAGAATGCAGTTCACCTAAGTAATTTAACTAACACAATGACACATTGAAACTCAACCTGGCAAAATGTGATTATTTTTAGTGAAGCAGCTGTAAAGCCTGGACACTCATCTCAACCTATTCCCAGCTGGCATCAGGGCTCATTGGCTCAACATGGTATTTATATGTGTGTTGCAGTAGCTAACACATTTGTGCACCAAAAAAGCTAGACACAAGGGAAGTTGACTGGGGATAGACACAATGGCTGCATACACTTTGGTCCATCATACAATTTCAAGAAAGGCGGGAAATGATTCTTGCTAATGAATATTCTTCTAGCTCCAGAATTGGAAGCAGTGGTATAGGGCCTAGAAACACTTCCCTGTAAACTAGTATTGAACTTCCAGAAGCCCTAGAAGTTGTGTAAGGCCTTAGGAGGAAGCTTCAGAGGGTCATGCATCCTGTAGGTAAGCCTGTGTGTATATGAGCCACTGCAAGAATGGGTAGCAATTGCTACTGGTGTTTGGCATATTTTGCCAGCTGCAAGACATCAAATAATAAACTTTGGTCTCCTTGGCCTTGGTTACTATGTAATGCCCATTGTTACTAGATTCTGAATCATTTACCCAGATTTACCTTGTGCCTCTTTCAATATGCAGCCCATCCAGAAGTTATGCTGGACCTCCCCCGGCCCTTGCCCACTTCACCTCTGTGAAATCACAAACATCTGCCCCCTCATCTCAGTTTTATTGGGCCTGAAATCTTAATCTACAGTCTCTGTCTATAGTTCTAAAATGTTACTTCTTCTTCATTTATATACTGCCTTTTTACCAACAATAGGATTCAAGACAGGTAACCACAATTTAAAATCAATATAGATTTAAAATCATGCAAAAAATTTAATATACATACAAAAGTTATTTTAAAAACAATTAAACAATTTACAAAATTAAAAAAAAACATTAATGTTCTTTAAAAGAATACATACAGACCATAAAACCAGCACAACACAACTCAGTTTCTAAAATCTGAATGGTATAAAAATGTTTTAACATTCTGGGGAAGGAAGTTATCCCCAAACCATGAACTTGCATTTTCAGGGGGATTGTAACCCCATCTAACACAGGCTGAATCCCTACTCCCAGATCTGTCTTTCAACTAGCCAGGAACACCTTTGTCTTGCCTGTATTACGTAAGTTTCAGTTTGTTCACCCTCATTCAGTCCATTACAACTACCAGGCACTGATTTAGCATTGAAGCAGCTCCTTTAGAACTGGATGGAAAGGAGAAATAGATCTGTGTATCATCAGCATATTAATGACACCTGGCCCCAAAACTCTAGACAGCCTCTCCTAGAGGTTTCATGTATATGTTCAATAGCATAGGGGATAAGACAGAACCCTGATAGATTCCACAGGCTATTTACAAAGAAGTCAAACATGAATTCCCCAGCATCACCCTCGGAGAGTGCTTCACCACGAAAGAATGCAGCCACTGTAGAACAGTACCTCCAAGCCCTATTCCAGCTTGGTGACCCAGAAGGATATCACTGTTGATGGTATCAACTGCTGACAAAAGGTCCAGCAGAAGCAACAGAAATACACTCGCTCTGTCCAGTTCCTGGCTTAAGTGGCCAAAGTTTCTATCCTGGACCCAGGCCTGAAACCAGACTGAAATGGATTTAGATCTATCTATACTACATCATTATCATAATTATATACTAATTTGGTCTCACATAAGCTGTCATGGCTCTAATTAATCTTACAGAAACATGAGATTTATAGTTTGGTAAAGTACTTAACATTCTCTTTTAGTGAGCTAAATTCACTGTCCTAAACTACAGCATTAGAAATCTTCAGTGAGGATTGCTAAGCACCATGCCAAACAAACAAACAAACAAAATCCCAGGATTTCCTAAAACAGAGTCATGAGTTAAGGTGGTATCAGTTGCTACTAACTGTGTTGTGCAGATCACAGTGTTCTGCTCTAAACTATTTTAAAACTGTCAAAGACTTTCCTGGCTGGCATCCATAGGTTTTTGTGGGGTTTTTGGGCTGTGAGGTTGTGTTCTAGAAGAATGTATTCCTGATGTTTTGCCTGCATCTGTGGCTGGAATCTTCTCCACCCATTTGGGGTGGAGTTGGAGCATGCAGCATGTGGTTGCCACACCCCACTCCACCCAGATGTTGGCATTTATCACTGATCTATAGAGGCCCTGAGTCTGAAGCAATTGAAGTAAACTAAGGGCCAGTCTGGAGGCACAGTTGAGGTGGGGCAGCCACATGCCAGGTGCCCCAACCCCACATCGATGCTGTCCTGATGCTGCACGCCATTATGCATGGCACATAGTGTCTAGATGCCCTTTTGGCACAGCGTTCTGATGCACTGCACCAGAAGGGACAAGGAAGAGCCGCACACCAGTTCTTAGGACAGCCTTTTGCCACCCCTAAAAGGAGCAGCATTTTGATGCTCTTTTCAGGGTGGCAAAAGGGAGGATTGGGGCCATGGCATGGGGTAGCTGCGGTCCCAATCTGCTGCTTCCTGAGGCAGCCCAGATCCACCTGTCTGCACATCCCCTAAGAACAAATGGGAAAATGAAAGATGGGTTGCACATGGACCATGTGGCCACAGAGAAGAAAGTGGAGTGTTTAATCTTGGAAGACAGACAATCATCCATCCAAAAGATCATGAATGAAATTGGTCTCAGTTATGATAGTGTGTGGAAAATTATTTATGATGGACTGCACATGTCTAAGGTGTTTGCACACTGGGTTGTCCATTTGCTAACCCCTTTCCAGAAACAAACATGGCATGACCTTTCAAGATAGATGTTGGCATTGTTGGAACAGGATGAAGAGGATTTTTGGTCCTCTGATAACCATGGATGAACCTTGGATCTATCAGTATGATTCAGAGACCCAAACCATGAGCATGGGTGGAAGCATGCCAATTCCCCTTTCTCCCAAAAAGCAAAGTGCAAAAGTCATCAGGGAAGGCCATGCTCTCAGTTTTTTGGAGCTGTCATGGAGTCATTCTCACAGATTACCTTGTAAAGGCACAAACCATCACTGGCACATGCTACAGCAATCTTCTGGACAAGTTGTGAGATGCTCTGAAAAAGAAACACTGTGGTATATTCTCCAGAGGCATTTGTCTCCTAGCTGTCAATGCACCAGCTCAGTCATCTCAAGTTGCTGTCAACAAAGCAAGGGCATGTGGCTTTGAGATTTTGCAGCACCTGCCTTATTCTCCCAACCTCTCAGCAAGTGACTTTTTATTGCTCCGAGAAAAAAAATCTGTTGTGGGGTCGCCAATTTGACAACACAAATGATGTCATTCATGAAATGGAAGAATGATTTAAGGTGCAATCTGCAGACTTCTACAATAATGGTATTTGGAGGGTCAAGAAATGCTGGGAAAAATGTGTAAATCTGGATGTAGTTGACTACTTAGAGAAAAGTTAATAACTACAAATCAAAACAAACTGTCATTTTTTTAAAGGTGATAATTAAAATTTTACAATACCTCTTGTATAAACAGGAATGTCAGGACCATTTGATCAGGAGGAGGACACTCTTCTTTATATTCCTACAAGCAGGCCTCAGTTTAGCTTTTTTAAATGTAATTTTTTTGGCAGGGGAAACATTATGACTCTCAGTTTCCTTAGCCAGACCATGTTGGCTGTGCATTTGTGATTCATGTTTTTAAAAAACAGCACACTATAACTTATTCAAGCTCTGGAAAGAAGCAGGACCTTGATGACAACTATGTGGCCTTATTCCTGAAAGGAGAACACTCATCTTCTTCTTGTCTCAAGAATCCAGTAATTTATTGAAAGGCACTTAAAGGAGGCAGGTGGTAATTGTTTACCAAGACCCAACAGATTGACTTTTCTTGTTGGAATGCAACAGGAATCACATTTGAAGATAAGAGTAATAATGACAAAATAGCAGGGTAGAGTGCCATATTACTGGAAGCCCGAATCTAAGTCACTCACAAGCCTCGTGAAAATTTAATAATTGCCTTTTCCTTTCTGGGATCCTCAGTTCAACTTGAGTTTAAGAGATGTATAAGAGAATTGTGCATTAAGGAACAAGTCAATAAGGCACAGTCATTTCCACGCGCTAATAAAATATGTTCAGCATCTTACAATAAAAGCCTCTTTGGGTAAACAAGCCACATTTAAAAGTAATTAAAAATACTTCTTCATGTTTTATTCATAATGAGTCAATAAAGTGCATGCTTGCATGGGGAATATTTTGACATGCTACCTCTAAGCTGAAGTGACAAAACAGCCATACCAACTTTAAAAGTAGGGCTTGCTTCAAATCCAGGATGCCTACACATTACAGCAAGTCCCCTGATAGAAGGCACTGACATGCCTCAACTCATTAAGTAGCTTTGCACTATTTTTTGTGAGCCTTTAAAATCACTGAGGAATACACAGCCATCTGTAGCCACATGCCCACTGCCTCACTCTTGGCACTGCCACAAATTTGGCATTGATAATGTTTAGAACTATTGGGAAATAGAAAATTTAAACAGTTGATTTACAATATGAATTTTATCAGTGAATTCCCACAGGGCACAGAGACAAACATGAGTGGCACAAAATATATAATCAAAATTGCAAGTCATAATGCAACAACTATATATGAGGAAATCCTTCACATTGGGACATTTAGCAGGATTTTAAAAATGGAGCTCACTTGTCATGGGAATGGTTGCTGCCAAATCTTCGAGAAGGCATGTGGTGGTGGTAGGAGACTCCCTGCTGAGGGGTACTGAAGCAGTAGTTTGTGGGTCTTACAAGATGTCTTGAGAGGTGAGCTATCTTCTTGGGGAAAATATCTGTAATGTAATTGAGAGGCTGACAAGATGCTTCAAGCCCATTGGCCATTATCTTTTCCTTCTGGTCCATGTAGGAGCCAATGATACTGCAAGAATATCAGAAGGGACTGTGAAGCTCTCACTAGGAAGGTGAAGGGTCTGACTGTACAGGTAGTTATTTCATCTGTTCTTCCAGTTGAAGGACATGGCCCAGGAAGGGACAGAAAAACAGTACAGTAGGGTCTTCCCCCATCCCCTGACATACTGTAGCTCTCTCTCATATAATCTGTGCCGTATGCTCACGTCCTCTAGCAGACATTTAATCTAGTCAGCCAGGACTAGGTTGGCAACTGTCAGCCAGAGGACTTTTTCTTCAGCCATCCCTAGACTGTGAAATGACCTGCTGGAAGAGATTTATCAGGTGAATATGTTGTCTGAAGACCAGTCTCTTCTGTCAGGTTTATCCAGATGATTTTTAAATTGTGAATTTTAAATTATGAATTTTAGATGTGGATTGTTTTAATACATGCACATCTTATTTGTCCCTTCTGCACATGCTTAAAAGCACCTGTCTTCTGATTAATTTACATATTCCAGAGCTGTAGTCTTTAAGGTTGAAAATGTTCCAGGGTAAAGTCTGAAGGCCTAAGCAGACTGTCAGAAATAATGCACATTAAATTGAGGCACTGCCCTGGCTCAGTGCTAGGGAATTATGGGAACTGTATTTTTTTTCTGGGACATTGAGCCTTCTCTGTGAGAGAACTCTGGTGCCACAATAAATTACAGTTCCCATGATTCCCTAGCCCTGAACCAGGGCAGTGCCTCAATTTAATGTGCACTATTTCTGACAGTCTGCTTAGGCCCTAAGTGATCACTAACTTGAATTAAGACTGAGAGCTTGGAAATAGTAATGCTAATTTGTTTGAAAAACAATTCATTTCTGTCAGTTTTTTAATGTAATGATTATAAAATTAATTTATGTTAACTGTTAATAACATGTTCAGTTTCAAATAAAAAATAAAATTACTTCCCAAAGTAATGAATTAAATTATCAGAAAATGTGAATTGTTGCACAACCCCTTAGCTATCCTGATGTTGTATTGTTTAAATAATACCCACACGCACGCACACATGTACACACACAATGGGATAGGTGTAACAAATTAATACTTAACATGTTTCCGAGCTCTGACAGGGAGGAGGAATTTAATGCCCTTCAGATGTTGTTGAACTGCTATCTCCATCAGCACTAGCTCGCATATCCAATAGTGAAAAATGATGGGAATTCGAATCCAAGAACAACGTTCTGGCAGTCTAACAAGTTGCCCTCACTTCTAACCCCATTTAGAGTCTTTTCTTATTTGAGATTAGTTGCAACTCTCTCATGATTCCTCTCCAGCCTTAGAGTTGGCTTCATTGAAGTAGCTATTGCATGTCCAAACCTCATCCAAGACCTGCAGAAAGTACAGATCCATGTGGAATCTGTATTGCTACTGTCACGTGCATCATAATCTCTGCTTTATTGTCTGTTGCTATCTACTTTCATGACTGCCTGTTATTCCTTCATATATACTTTCTTCAGAGTATAAGTGTTCAATTGGCTGACTCACAAAAAAGGCTTTACTACTCATTGCAATAGGACCTGATCCACACAGCAATCCTGGATTGTTAAGACTAGCATGAATTTCCATTTGCTTCATGTAAACCAGAAAGGCAGCCATAGTAACAATGTATTGTGTTAAGTGCCTTTGAATTGATCTTGACTCATGGCAACCTTGTCAATAATACATCTCCAGGACCACCACCACCCCATTCTCTTTACTCAGATCCTACAGGCTCAGGCCTGTCTATCCATCTGGTATGCAACCTTCCTCTTTTTTTACTGCCTTCTACCTTACCTAGCATTGTTGTCCTTTCAAAATGAGTCATTTCTCACAGTGGTGTCACTTAGGTTGGTGCTCCCCAGTGTAGGGTCAGAGTCCAAGACATTGGTAGCCTGGATTCCAAGGCAGCCTGCTGGGGCCAAGATTGTGGATGGTGAACTTAGAGTCCAATGGAACAGAGGCAGGTAAGGTCAGGAAACAGGCTGAGGTCTAAGCACAGCAAGGTACTGTTTGAGGAATCCAGTGAGTCAGAGACAGGAGACAGACCAAGATCTAAGCATAGCAAGGCTAGCAAGACAATGCAAAATGCAACCAGAGTTGGGGGCGGGGGAGATAACACAGAAAACTGTGTTGCTGTGGCAAGAGTTGAGAGGCCAATGCAGCCCTTAAAAAGCTGTACCTCCAGCTGTTCCAGCTACCATGCATGAGTAGAGTGACTGTGCCTGTTAGCATAGCCCTGACCCATCCAGGACTCTGGCAGCCAGAAGTCCCATCCTGAGATGAGTTACATGGGTGGACCCTTAAGTGTGGCAACTCATGGTGTCACATTAATCCCCATTGACATTCTCACATACCATTCAATACAGAACCCTTAGTTATGTTTTTTATACTAATGTTACTCATAAATCATAATTCCCATATATCATTGAATGTAATGGTAATAGTTGTGACAAAAAACTAGCAAAATAAAAATTATACCTTTAAATTACAACATCATATGCAAAGCCTAAATATATTTGCATTACATGTGATTTCATGTTGTTAAAGTGAAATTTTGGTATGAGATTTATTTAAAAATAAAATAATAAAATAATTTTAAAATTAAAAAAATATTTTAAAAACCAAATTATTTTTTTTTAAAAAAAAAACTTGGAACCTCTCCTTTCTCTTCCCACTGAGCCTCACTCCACTCATATCATCTCTCCAGCATTTTACAGAGACACAGGAAAACACCACAGCCCATTTCTGTCCAAAGGCAAATGGCTGGACACCTCCTTAGGATATAGCCCCCATGGCTAGTGTGGGCTACACCATTGTAGTGACACCCCTGCTTCATCAGAATGTGACCAAAATATGACAGCCTCATCTTGACTTCCAGTGATAGTTCAGACTTGACTTGTTCTAGGCTACATTTGTTTGACTTCTTCAATCTCCATGATATTCTCTTTCCCAGCACCACATCTCAAATGAATTGATTTTCTCTCTCTCCATTTTCTTCACTGTCCATCTCTCACATCCATACATGGTAATGGGGAATATCATGGCTTGGGAATTCTAACTTTAGTATTCAGTTCTGTATCTTTACATTTTAGGATCTTATCTGGTTTTTTTCATAGCTGCCCTTCCTAGACTTCTTGTGATTTCTTGACTTCACTCTCTGTTCTGATCAATGTTTGATCCAAAGTATGGAGAAAATGACTATTTAAACTTCCTCATTATCTAGGTTGAATTTATGTAAATCCTCTGTGGTCATTATTTTTGTTTTAGGTTCAGAACTGCCTTTTCACATTCTTCTTTAACTTTCCTTAGTAATTGTTTCATCTATGATGTTTTCTGCTAATAATATTCTATTGTCTGCTATATGTCATTGGCATATAGATTGTTGATGCTCCTACCTCCCATCTTCATTCCTCTTTCTTCCAAGTCTGCACTTCATATGATATTTTCTGCATACAAGTCAAACAAATAGAATGCAGCCTTGCCTGACACTCTTGCCAATTGGGAACCATTCTGTTTCTCTATATTCTGTTCTAACTGTAGCCTCATGACTTAAGTACAAATTTATCATCAGAACTATCAAAAGTAGTACTGCATGGGACCACATTGCATAAGCTTTTGTTCTCAAGACTAACAATTACTTGAGAGTAAAATCTTAAAGAGACATGGTCGCATGTATGCTTGCTTGGTATGTCATTTACACTGGGTCACTCACTGTGTGGTGGTTTATGGCTTACTGTTCAGGTGCTACTTGATGGGCAGTTTCAAACTCTGCTCTATTTCTCTCTGATGGCTCTTTCTTGTTAAATTTCCCTTGAACTTTACAGCCATTCAAACAGAGCAGAAATGAACAAAGTGTGACCCATGGGCCATTTCTACCCTCAGACCCTTTCTGAGCCCCACCCCATCCCCAGAAATTACATGCAGCTTAAAATCAGCTCCAACAGCAAATTACTATGTTGCTTGTTAATTAAATTTGGCAGGAAATTGCTACCACAATTTCCCATTTCCCATCAGTACATATGTTGGTGTTCAACTTGTTCATTGTTTCCCTGCAGCTACCCTGACAGTTGTATGAAAGTTCAACAGAGGAGGAGAAACAGAGAAAAAGAGAGCAAGTTAATAGAGACAGAGAAGCAACCAGGAAAGGAAGGGAAGGGGGATCAGAGAGAGAGAAAGAGAGAGAGAGAGAACTGCTTTGAGTCCCTTCCTTGTACCATAGCCATGTGGGGGGGGGGGGGCAAAATGATGGCATTGCTCCCTCAAGTAAGAATTCTCCCCCACCTTTGAAACTTTCCTTCAGTTTCCAAATTTCTAAAAGTACTGACAGTGGGGCAGTGGAAATCATTCACACTTGAGACTTTTATATTTCCTTTGTTTGCCTTCACCTTTTCTCTCTGTGCCTAAATTTCTAATTGTACAACTGATGTTTTAAGTTACTAAACATTTGGGAACTAAAGGCAAATTTAATAGTGGTCAGAAATTATCATTTGGGAGTCAATATCTGCATTTTGCACTCCTTGCAGGTACACTGCTAGCAGTGACAGAAATTTAGGAAGATCAACTGAACACAAGAATTAGAATGAGGAAAGAATTCAGAGACATAGCTGTGTTAAGAATATCAGTATGCAAGGGTATCTTGCATATACAGAAGTAGATCAAGTCTACAAAACCTTATGCTACAACTCCTTTTGTGCAGCTATTCTCAAAGGAGCAACAAGTTGTTTTGTTTTTTTTTTTTTGCAATGATAAAGGGTGATGGGTTGTCTGCATAATAATAATAATAATAATAAAATTTATTCATATCCCGCCCTCTGGAAGTCCAATCTGGGTGGCTTACAACAATAAAAATATACAATACCCATAAAACATATATACAATACAACAGACCCCCTTCCCCCCTTAAAACAGTATTAAATAAAAAAAAATTAAAATGACAAACAATTAATTACAATTAATAAAACAAAGCTTAACCCACTGAATAAGCCCAACAATAATGATCCTCACCATCCTCAGATGGGGCCACGAAGGATCACACGTTGGGGTAGGTCAGTTGTACCTGAGACTGGGATATTTAATCTGGGAAGGCCTGCCGAAAGAGATCCGTCTTGACAGCCTTTTTGAAGCTGTCTAATGATGTTAAGTGACGGATCTCGTCCGGCAGGTCATTCCAGAGTCTAGGGGCGGCAACAGAGAAAGCCCTCCAGGAGGTAGCCGCAAGCCTAAACTTTTGAGGTTGCAGCAAATTCCTCCCGGAGGATCGGAGAGCATGAGGAGGATTGTATGGGAGAAGGTGGTCCCTGAGATAGGTTGGACCCAAG
>CM034708.1:31951168-31990130 GCA_020142125.1 Phrynosoma platyrhinos
TGATGTAGGTTAAAATGAGACAGTGGTGATGAAACAGGAAACCATGCAAAAAGATTGGCACTGGTGGGAAGGAAATCACATCCTGCCTTGCAGGCTCTGTTAGCTGTTGCACATGTGTAGCACTGCCACCTTATTGTGCAGCACAGTTGACTTCACTTTCAAACAATCTTGGGACAATAATTGGAGTCCCTCTACTCTCTGGGGCTGCTTGGAACTTTCCCTCTTTTCATATCAGCTGGGGGGGGGGGAGAAAAGATCTCTTAGCTTAGTATTGGTACTGAGGTTGAAACATAATGATAGAAAAAATACAATGATTAATGGGTTGAATTTGCATAACCAAAATGCAAATTAATAATATGTATAATTATAATAATTTTCAAAATATGCAAATTATATGCCCAGATATGAGGGACTGGAATATGGCAACCATACTTTGGCCTGATCCAGCACAGCTCTACTCATGTTACAATCTTACAACAGTGGGTTAAATAATGCTGAAGTCTATGATAAATGAGACTTGCTTCAGTACTGGAATGGGCTAAACAAAAAAGAAGCTATCTTTCTTAAAACAAAACAAAAAACAACCCCAGCACCATGCATATATTGAATGAGCAATTCACTGATGGCTAATGTTGCTTTATACACCTGCCCACTGCCAATTCAGTGCCAACAGCAAAAAAGATTACCCAGACAGTAAATTGTAGAGGTGATTTCCTTTACAACCATCTTTCTCCCTTATCTCTCTATTTCTTTATGCATGTGCCCCAATGAATTAATAATGCCCCTGTCTGAAGTGGATTGCTTGCAAATTTCTTATATAAAGTTTATAATATAAAATGGTTTTGTTGGCCTGAGAGCTCTTTCTTTCCCATGAATTTCGATCACAAAGATAGAGTCAAGGGAAGTTAACCTAAGTAATATTGTTACTGGTGGAAGTAAATTACATCTGGCATTCCTCGTGAAGCATTTATTCCTGCACAAAATGCTTTTAAGACGGTAATTATGATTGGTCTTTAAATTTAGATTAGGTAGTCTTGCTGACATGGGACTGATTCAGTCTTCACTTAATGTATTATTTTCAAATATAGGAAGCAACTGCTTGTTGTTTTGTTCTTCTTTTTGAGTAACATGTGTTGTTGATTTAAATAAAGGTTAAACATAGTGTTCTAAAAACATGACAACAGGTAACTCTGAAGCAATTTTCAGTGATATGGACCCGTTAGTCTGTTTCAGTATAAAGAGGAGGAGTCCTCTGACATTTCAACAATTGATCAATTTATGGTTATTTTTTGTCATTTTTAAAAATGACAAGGTGGTTTGTTTTGCAGCAACTACTTAACAGTGAGGTCTGTCAATAAGAATTTGACCAATATGCAATTATTTCAGAAGTTATGGTCTTGACAATGACAGTAAGGACAAGTTGGTGAGGTTTATTTATCACATGTTTACAGAGTTAGCTCTATCTTTAGAGTTGTGGCAGGTCTCCAAAGAGAAAACAGAACAAAACAAAACAAAGGAAAGAGGTATGTGACATTAGGAAGTGTAGCCAGTTCCCAGGCAGTTGGGCTAGCCTTACCATTAGGCATTCTGAGGCAGCTGCATCAGGTAAGCAAGATAACAAGGAATAAAACAGGTTGGTGATATGGGTGGTGAGTCTCAATTTTCACACCCCAATGGGTGTCAGGAAAAATCCCTCTATTTTTCTTCCCATGTTGGGAAATGCAAGAATCCACCCCTCCCCCCCAAAAAATATGACACAAAATTGCACATCTTTATCTGGAAACTGCACAACTCAGAAAATTGCATCTAAAGCATTTTTCCAGCTGACATGTTTTTCAAAACTTTCCATCCCTTTTCCCTATACAGTCTCAATGTTGTGTCAATGATACTGCTGTCAAATCAGCTTGGGGTGGTGAGCAGGGGAGGAGCTGGGGAAGGAAGAAATTGCCAGAAAGCTGATAATGTATTTAAGAACAGCAAGCAACCTCTTGCCAGGATTTCTGTGAAAAACTGTTGGGTGAGTTGTAGAGGAAAGTTGTGGTAAGAGGGAATTGTGGATGTTTGACATCAGATAATTTAGGGCCTTTACAGACTACCAGAAATAGTGAAAACTGAGGCCAGTTTAACTGTCCTGGCTCATTGCTAAGGAATCATGGGTTTTATTGTGGCACCAGAGCTCTCTGACAGAGAAGGCTCAATGTCCCAGAAAAAAATACAGTTCCCATGATTCCCTAGCACTGAGCCAGGGCAGTGCCTCAATTTAATGTGCACTATTTCTGGCAGTCTGCTTAGGCCTTAAGTTTCTGTTTTCCCCACAACTTTCCTACCAATAAGCTCGAAATTTGAGGGGCTGTGAAAAGCAGCTGGGGGAAGAGCTGGAGGAAGAAATGAAACATTTTTCCACAGCCATGAAAGATTGCCATGAAAGATTGGGGTGGGGGAGGTGGAATTTGTGGAATAAAACAAAAATTATATCACCTGCCAAACATTCACAACTTGGCCCATCCCAATCTTTCACAAAAATCCTGACTGGAGGCTATGAAAAGACATTTCAGTATCCTTCCTTAGCGACCTCCTCCAGCTGATTTGATCACAGTTGAAATATTTTTTCACAGCCTCTTATCAGGAATGGAGCTTGGAGGATGATGTCCTGGTTCACCAAACACCCACACTGGGAGGGAACCTCTTACTGATAGTGCAGGCAGAGACAGCTTATCACAAGCAGATAGAAAGTGACCTTGCCTGTGAGAGTCCATTAAGAGAAAAGTGTGGGTCAAGCAGTCTGTCAAGGGAGGCAAGGCCAACATGGTCCAAAGGTCAAAGAAGCCAGGAGATCTGAAGTAGGAAATGCAGGAGTCTAGAAACTGGAATGCTGGCCAGAAAACAGACAAGTTGCTTCTAGCAACGCCTTAGGCAAACTCAGCTCTTAAATAGCCTGACACCAGCTGGTTCTAACCAGAGCTTGCTTGCTGCTTAGCCTGCAGGTTGGTTGAGCATCTTAGCTTTATCTGTTGTTGGATCTTTTTGTTCCTCCTCCTTGATTGAGGACTTAAGACCCCAGCTGTGTCTTCTGTCTCATTAGCAGGAGAGTCTTGCCCTTGTCCTGCTGGTTGAGGCTGCAATTCCACACGCTGAACTGGCTGGAGCTCTTCAGCACAGAGGACTGGCTGCTCTGCAACAGGGAGTGCTGCAGGCTGTTCCCTGCCTGGAATACTTGCCTGGGTCCTTCGTCAGCCTCCTCATCAAACTTTTCCTCCAGGTCCTAGTTCTGCAGCTCTTGGTCCATGACAGATGATGTTATTGGGGGGGGGGGGGATAGAAACTAGATTGAAACTAGCAACTTCCCTCAGCAAATCCTCCTCCCATCTTTCATGGAAATCCTGGCTAGAGACTACAGCTTTCAAATGAGAGCTTTTGGGCTGGGGCAGGGGGAAGTGAGGTAAAGTTACAGAAAAACTGTACCCAGAACATGTCAACTGGAAAAGCTGTGCTGCACAAATTTAGGCTGAGAAGGAAAAAAGAATGCCTAGAAAAGACAGGAACTTTGCATTTGTTTCTTCCAGCACTTGGGGTGGGGTCAGGAACTCTGATTTTGACCCCATTTGGGAAACTGGTGAGTTCCTATCCCATCCTTAGTTGGAGAAACTATTACGAACCATTGTAGAAGTAGTCTGGTGGGGGAAGTTGGGCTGGAATTCACTGCATAGTTCTGTAACTATGGTAGTTAGACATTTTAAACTATTCAATAGGATTACAGCCAATATTTTCTATCCATGAAGTGCTCTTTTCTGCACAAAACAATCATATGCACATTTTGCAGAGTAAGTTCTGAACTGCAAATATTCCCATAACTTCAAAATTCATCGGGAGTTCATAACACTAGAAAACTAAACTAAACTAAACACAAGTTTTTAAATATTTAAAAATATTATATCCATTCTTAGAGTACACCTACAAAATTCTAACACTGGGTAGGCACAATGCC
Source organism: Phrynosoma platyrhinos (assembly GCA_020142125.1). Lineage (NCBI taxonomy): Eukaryota > Metazoa > Chordata > Lepidosauria > Squamata > Phrynosomatidae > Phrynosoma > Phrynosoma platyrhinos. The sequence continues at coordinate 31,955,154 of CM034708.1, forward strand.
ATCCTCCATATTCCTGTCCCCTCCCAAAGACACATGTAGTTATATACATTCTGAAAGTCTGTAATAGGCTTTGTCAGGCCTTCAATGCCTTTAAAGAAAAAAACTTTGCACAATAAATACCACCTCAACAGCCATCTCAGAAACCATCTGTATTACTACCTTAGGGCTGCCACATTACATACTTTTACCAAACAGATTTTATATACTCTCTGGAAAAAAAAAAGCTTTATTTTAACATTTGGCTATGGGTTGGGGATGATGTACATTTTCTTTTCTGTCATCCTTTATATATCATATCAATTATTCTTTGAGAAGGATCACAGAACTTACCAAATGGAGGTTCTATAATTAGGTTCCCCTGAACACATGTAGGATGCAGTCCCCTGATGTTATGGTGCTATTTTATTCTCTGTGATCAAAAGAACTTTGTGGCTCTTATATGTATTTGTGGCTTTATGGTACTGAAATGAGAACACTCTTTCAGAGTTCAAAGTGCTTTTTAATGCCTAAAATCAGGTGAGTGTGAAAATAATAATCATAAAAGAGGCCTTCAAAAATCCAAGGAGGTACCAAAGACTAATGGCATTTTTTTATCATTTGAAAAGCAAGGAAAGGAGATCAGTGCTTTGAACAAGTGAATTAAATTGAATGTTTGCAGGTCATGAGGTCCATAGGGGAAAGAAGTAAATGCACAGAGGGTCTTCCCAATCTGCTCTATCCCTTCTTATTTCCTTATAATACACAAAATAACAGCATCCTTCTCAAAGAATGGTTGTAGCAAATGGGTTATTCATTTCTTCAGTGTTTAATGTAGAAATTTAATTTGTACATTAAATTCTTAAAAAATGAAACTAAGTAGCAGAACAGGAGCAGGAGCAACACCAGAACGAGAGCAGGGCTGACAAGAGGTGGGGGCCTAGTGCAAGGTGATGGGGCCTGGCAGCCTAGAAGAAAGCCAATGTTGCATTTTTAGGATTTTTGGGGGGGAGGAGATATTATTATTTGTCAATTATTTTTATATCATTATAAAATGTCAAAAATATTAAGTAATATTGAAAATCCTGTGTGTACAAGATTTTAGCTGGTCCCTCAGTAGACCAAAGCAGATATTGGCAGGTTAGGAAAGGAAGGTGAACTCCTTGAGAGTTGCTCCTGAAGCTATCCAGTGAATGTTCTGATGATGGAAGCAAAAGGATGAAACTTCTCTTGCCTCCAGCTCCCACCCACTTTCTTGTGCAGAAAATGTTTGTCTTGTGTGAGACCACATTCAAACTATCAGCTCCCCACATGTATTCTGAGGTAATGCATGCCAGTGAAAATGAGATCATACACTTTTGCTGATCACTTGAATCAGATACTCAGTGTTTTAGCACACCACAAACCACTATCTCAGAATCACTAGGCATATCCTTTAGAAAAATCAATTCCTCTTGCCTCTTGACCTTCTATTTCTCCTGTTGAGGCAGGTACTGTATTTATCTCATTGGCAAAGTCATATGCACTGACTTTTAGTTGTATGCCAATGTTGTCAGATTATTTTGGTAAGTCTCAATTGTTTTTCTTTATTGGAAAGCAACCACTTTTTTTAAAAAAAATCATATTCATTAGCAAAGAAATTGGTTTGGATATGAATCCACCTAAAATTATATGGCTTGGAAATGGCTCATTAAGAAATACACTGAAAATCCAATCTTATTTGAGAGCTTGGAGGAGATTATCACACACGTTGTATCCCATCTTTCCAGCAACAGGATACATACACATTTACTTTGCAAAGATGGTTGTTATCACATTCACCCATGGCCGCCAGTCTGCAGCCCATCTACAACCTGGACTTCTTCGGTAGATTTTCAAATATGGGATTTTCCTCTCTTTGAAAATCCACTGGAGAAGCCCATGTTGCAGATGAGCAGCGATAGGTGAATGCAGTAAGACTCATATTTGAAACTTAAATGCACATGTATCCCGTTGGGAGAAAGATGGAATACAGCATGTGTGATAATCTCCTAAAATTCAAAAGCTTCTGATAAATGTTAAATGCAGGTTAATGAAGACTCTTAAAGAGTTTTACTTTCAGACATCACCCCCATTGGCAGAAAGCGTAATTTTTTTTTTCCAAATAAGAACAGTACTGATCAAAGATAGCAACAGTTAATTATGCTTGTACCCATGTTTCTGCTGTAAATTTTGTAAAGCATGCAAACAGGGAAAGAAGATTGTGCTACAGAGGAACTCTTATCTCCACAGTATGACTCCTACAATATTAAAAATGACCACAAGGAAATTACACACCTATCAGATCTGCATGGTAAACTTCCTCTTTTTCCCATGGCTGCATCCAACCCAGATGATCTCCATTTTTAAAGTAACAAAATTGATCCCCTTTTGTTCATGTGTACATTTTCATGAACATTTTTCAAATTGTATATTTGCTTGCATGGATCTCCTCTACTGAAAACTTGTTCATCTTCCCCCCATGTCATGTTTTACATGTTAACATGTCTATGTATGCTTTTCAAATATGCAAATTTTATTGCATAACTCCAGAGCCGTCTGATAATGTACAGATTCTGGCTGTGCCCACACTGCAGAATCAATGTTGTTTGACACTGCTTTAACTGTCATGGTTCCATCTTATGGAATCCTGAGATTTGTAGTTTGTCATACCAGCATTTTTTGACAGAGAAGGCTAAATATCTCACAAAGCTACAAATTACAGAATTCCATAGCATTGAGTCATGGCAGTTAAAGTGATGTCAAACAGCATTAATTCTGCAGTGTAGATGCAGCCTCTGTCCCCAGTCTCAGTGCAAGACATGAATGAGACACCTGCCTTGTTGCATGTACTTTGACCTCATGCTCCCAATTACCACCTGCCTGGCAACAAAGCAGCAGAAGTGGCAGTGGGGCCGGGAGAGACCCGGGGTGGTAACATAAGCCCACCCAATTCACCACCTGCCTGGCAACGCAGCAGCAAAAGCAGCAGTGGGGCCGGGAGAGGCCCGGGGTGGGGATATAAACCCACTAAACCACCACCTGCCCATCAGTGCAGCAGCGGCAGTGGTGGAGGCCAGGTTTTTGGATGGAAGCTTCTATCTAGCCTGCCCAGTCCTCTCACTACCAACAGCAGTTGCAGTACTGATGCCAGGTGCAAGGTCAAGAACTAGGACTGGGCAGAAGCTTCTTAGCTTGTGCTATCCTCCTATTTTTAACAGGAAACAGACCCTCCCCAAAGCCGGTTATTGCGGGTTTCCCTCTTTTTTGAGCTGCCGGTAGAACGCAGGGAAGGAAGTTCAATTTGGCTGCTCTACATTTCCATCTTTTATAGTGGCCGGAAATGACCTGGGAGTGGGAATTGGGATTGTGGAGGGGAAAGGAAGGTATGGTGGCAACAGAGTGAAGAGATATTACAGAAGAAGGTGGGATCAATGTCTGAAAGCTATCCCACCTTCAGTTCACTCTGTTTCCTGGAATGGCTTGGAGAGCGCACCAACCATTCCACAGAACCTTACCTTGCTCCTCTGCAATGCCAGGTCAGTTAAGAACAAGACCCATATTATCTATGACCTTCTCGTAGATGAGGATGCTGACCTAGCTTGCTTTACAGAGACCTGGCTGGGAGATGATAGCACTACGACATGGATGCAGGCCCTCCCGGCCAGGTACTCTATCATCGAGAAAGTAAGGGGAAGTGGGCAGGGGGGAGTGGCTCTGGTTCATTAAAACAATCTTACCTTGATCAGGATACCTGTCCGGAACACAGTCCACTTCGAGTGTATGTACCTGAGCCTGAGGACCAAGGATAGTTTAGGGATTCTGCTAGTATACTGATCACCCTGTTGTTTAGCAGACTCCCTGAGCTGACACAAGTGGTTCCAGAGTTGTTGTCGGAGTTGCCCAGACTTCTAGTTTTGGGTGACTTCAATGTTCCACTCAAGACCAGTTTATCAAGTTTTACAGGTGCGGCTCGGGAGTTCATGGAATCCATGACAAACATGGGCCTATCCTAACTGGAAATCAGGCCCACTTATTGTGCCTTTGATGCAGTCTTTAGTATGGAACAGGAATATCCATGGGCGGAGATAATAAAAACCTCTGCATTGTCATGGACGGATCATTTCCTGATCAAGGCTGAACTAAGAACCATTGTCTACCCCACTAGGGGTGATGGACCCATTAGAATGGTCTGTCCTCGAAGGCTAATTGAACCTATTGGATTCCAGAAAGCCTTGGCAGGCTCAATAGTTGGTAACGCTGGCGAAGCCTTGGTGAATACCTGGAATACTGATCTCACCAAGGCTATCAAGACAATCACTCCCAAGCATCCTTTCCAATCTGCTTTTAATTGTAAGCCTTGGTATACGGAGGAGCTTAGGAAGATGAAGGGGGGTGGACAACGACTGGAGTGCACCTGGTGGAAGACTCAACTCTTATCTGACAAAACTCATCATAGGAAATTTCTTTGTTCCTATCGAGCAATATGTTCAGTGCAGAGATCTTTCTGCTTTGCATGTATTGCGTCTGCAGAGTCCCACCCAGCAAAATTGTCTAGGGTGATAGGGGAGCTGACGCGGGTGCCACCTGTGCAGAACCCACTACTTAACCCAACAATGGCCTGCTGTGATGTGTTTAACAACTTTTTCGCAGATAAAATCTCTCAGATAAGAGCCGACTTAGATGCCAGAGTTGTAATAGAATCAATTGACAAGGTGTCCAACAACTCAGTTAATGAAATTATATGAGATAGATTTCAATCTGTGAGTACCGATGATGTGGGCAAGCTCCTTGGTAGTGTGAGGAATACGACTTGCCCTCTCAATCCTTGCCCATCATGGCTGTCTGTCTGGGGCAGGGGGGATGCATTGAGGCTGCTCCTTAGGGACATCATCAATGCATCCCTCAGGGAAGGTCATCTTCCATCTTGCTTAAAGAAAACGGTGGTTAAGCCCCTTCTGAAAAAGCCTTCCCTGGAGCCCCTGAATATGAACAACTATAGGCCGATTTCCTTACTACCTTTTTTAAGCAAAGTGATCGAGAGGGTGGTTGCTCTTCAACTCCAAGCTGTCTTGGAGGAAACCAATTATCTAGATCCATTTCAAACTTGCTTCAGGACAGGATTTGGAGTTGAGACTGCCATGGTTACCTTGGCCGACGACCTTCGTCTGAGCATCGATAGGGTAGTGTGACTCTGTTGGTGCTCTTAGTCTCAGTGTCTTTTGATACAATAGATCACAACATCCTCTTGGATCGCCTGAGAGGGTTAGGAATTGGAGGCACTGCATTACAGTTTTTCTGTTCCTTCCTCTCGGGTAGATTCCAGAGGGTGTTGCTCGGGGACAGTTGCTCCAGTAGGAGGGAACTTAAGGTGCCATCCTGCCCCAATGTTGTTCAATATATATATATGAAGCCACTGGGAGATATCATTTGGAGTTTTGGGGCGGGTTGTTATCAGTACACTGATGACACCCAGATATATTTCTCCATGACTCAGTCATCTGCTATGACTTCAGATGGCATCTCTCCACTCAATGATTGTCTTAAGGCAGTAATGCGATGAATGAGGAAAAACCGATTGAGACTGAATCCAGACAAAACAGGTACTAACAGTTACGGCCCTGAAACTAGGTTTTGGGATACAATCTTCAGTCCTGGATGGGGTCACACTCTCCACAAAGGACTGTGTTTGCAGTCTGGGGATGCTCCTGGATCAGTCACTTCAGACAACTAATCAGGTAAATGTGACGGTCAGGAGTGCCTACTATCAGCTTTGGCTGATATGCCAACTGCACCCTTTCCTGGAAGTAAGGGACCTTGAAACTGTGGTGCACACACTGGCAACCTCTAATCTTGATTTTTGTAATGTGCTTTACATGGGGCTTCCCTCGTGCTTAGTCTGGAAACTTCAACTAGTACAGAATATTGCAGCCAGGTTGGTCTCTGGTACATCTAGGAGAGACCACATAACACCTGTCCTAAAATCACTTCACTGGCTGCCAATCAGTTTCCGGGTTCAGTACAAGGTGTTGGTCATTACCTTTAAAGCCCTACATGGCTTGGGTCCAACCTACCTACGGGACCGCCTCCTTCCATACAACCCATCCCGTGCACTCCGGTCCTCTGGGAGGAATTTGCTTCAGCTTATTAAAACTAGGTTGTCTGCAACGTCCCAGAGGGCCTTTTCAGTAACTGCTCCCAGATTATGGAACGGCCTGCCAGACAAGATCCATCAGATTACCAGCTTAAACAGCTTTAAAAAAGCTGTGAAGATGGATCTCTTCTGGCAGGCCTTTCCTGATTAGTCTTCCCAGCCTAAGTAGCAAGTTCTTTCCTTCCCCTATTCCCTGCCATACTGCACTGGCTGTCTGCTTTGCTATTACAATCCTTTGGCTGTTTGATTGTTTGTTGTTGTTTTAATTCTTTATTGTTTTTAATACTGTTTTAAGGGGTGAGTGGGTTCTGGGATTGTATATTGTGATGTTTTATTGTTGTAAGCTGCCTTGATTGCATCGGCAGAGAGATAGGATATAAATAAATTATTGTTGTTGTTGTTCCTCTGGTGTAAAATGAGAGCGTGGAAAACTGAACAATGCTGAACAGTGCTGAACAGCTTGACTTGTACTGGAATCATTTTGAAATAAATTGGGCATTCATGTAAATTAATATTGTTATAGTCCACCTGCAAATCTGATGTTTTTATAATAGAAATAAGAGTTATGCTACAGTAATCTAATGTAGTATGCTTAGTTGGTGGCACAGTGCTTAAATGCCTGTACTGCAGGCACTCACTCATAGACCACAAGGTTGCGAGTTCAATACTAGCCAGGGCTCAGGCTAGACTCAGGCCTGCATCTTTCTGAGGTCGCTAAAATGAGCTCCCAACTGTTGGAGGGCAATGAGCTTACAGTTGTAAACCGTTTAGACACCCCATAGTGTGGTATGAAGCGGTATATAAATGAAGCTGCTTTGCTTTGCTTTGCTTAGTTGCCTTTGCAAATATTGGAATTTTGTAAGCATAGAATTGTCTAAAACATACATTATATATTGTGTGTGATGAATATATTTGTGTACGTATGTATATCCCATCTTTCACCAGGAAGGATAGGAAAGGCACTTAGACAACAAAGCTTATGTGATACTGTTATCTCATCCACACTGTAGAAATAAAGCAGTTTTACAGCACTTTAACTGGCATAACTTATTGCTATTGGATTCTGGGATTTGTAGTTTGGTGAGAAATTTAACTGCTGTCAGAGAACTCTGGTGCTCCACCAAGCTGCAAATCCCAGAATTCCATAGCATTGAGCCATGGCAGGTAAAGTGGTGTAAAAATGCTTTATTTCTACAATGTGGTAGCAGGCTCAATCAAAATACAATACATATACTAGAAATGAATAACATCAGCCTGCAGATTAAAAAATTGTATAGTTAAAACTGCCTAAGTTCTTCAATACCATGAAAAGCCCCCACTTCACTGTTCTGTCCATAAAGGGAGGAGAGGGACAACAACCAGGCACCTCTCCATCATGTTGAGGCCCAAATACTACATATTAATAGTATTATGTTATTATAATAATGATAAGCACTGGACTTAATGTGCCTTCCTTCCTCTCAGTCTCCCATTTTGTGTTCCATTTGTTAAATTTGAATTAGCTGGAATTCTGATTATGACAAGCATACATCTAATTCAGAGTTACATATGCATATATTTTATTTTGGATGTTGTGCAAAAAGCTAATCAGTAAGCGAAATCATGCAAAATCAAAACATCCTAACAAAGATTGTTATGAAACACTAGGATTTCAGAATGAGTTTTGCCTGGTAGAAGCAGTGCTGTAAACTCAAGTTGATTGACTCAGCCTTAAGTTGGACTCAAGTTACTCCAGTGACTTGACTTGGACTCAATTAGGCAGTACATGGGCCTCTACATATCGGCCCAAAGGGCTGGCCTGGAGGCAGAGATGGGACAGGGAAGCTGCACGCCAGTCACCCCAATCCCACACCGATGGCGTCCTGATGCTGTGTGCCGTTACGCATGGCATATCGCATCAGGTGCAATGTCCTGATGTGCAGTGCCAGAAGGGGCAATGAAGAGGTGCACACCGGCTCTTAGGGTGCCCTTTTGCTGTCCTTGAAAGGAGCAGCATTTTGCTGCTCTTTGGGGGGCAGCAAAAGGGAGGATTGGGGCTGTGGCGTGGGGTAGCTGCAGCTCTGATCCTCCGCTTCCCGGGGCAGCTCTGTGCCACCCGTCTGCGCCCCCTCCATGTTGCTCTGATTCAAATCAATTCATGACTTGTATATTTTCAGTGACTGACTTGCTAACACCATTCACTTCAAGCATCAGGCAAAACCTGTCCCAAGAGTGCAGGCCATGTTTCTCTGAGGGGAACAACAAATGTATTAGGCAATGGGCTTGAAGAGGAAGAATCCCTCTGAAGCTTTTGAAAAACTTCAGAAGGCTCCTCTGAAGTGCAGCAGACACAGGCTGTCAAACAGACCTCAACCCCACTGTTTAACATGCTTGCTGTTCTCCTCTGAGAACAACAAGCACCCCACCTCTTTTTTTCCCTGTTAAAGTTGACTCTCAGACTAGAGACTTGATTTGAGACTTCACTTGAAAGTACTTTGCAAGGACTTGAAACTCAACTTGAAACTTGAAGGTAGAGACTTGCTTGACTTGAGACTTGGAGTAAAAGACTTGAATACATCACTGACTTGAACACAACAAAGACAGAACCAAGTGAAAAGGCCCATTGAAGTGTTACCATAAAGATGTCCTTCCCACTGTTAGCATCAAAAGATTTGGACCAGTGGAAAGAGTCATGAAGGACACTCTGGTACTTTCATTACTGTAGTTCTGTATGCTTCTATGTGGTTTACTCTCCATTAGGAAAAAGGATTGACTTCAAACCTTTGAGCAAGACATAGTTGTTAAGAATTGAAAACAAATGTCTGAATCAATGTGATTTACACAAGTGTTGACTCATCATTTAAAAATTGATTCCTTAGATCTACTCTAGTTTAGACCATCAATAGGTTTCAGAATAAAGTATGACATCTATGTCTGCATTCCATTTATACTAACAGTTGTGCTAAGCAGCAATATTTTAGGTACTGTGGGTAACCAAGACCATAGGTCAGAAAAGCCAAAGCTTATAAAAATTAAAGGATCCGTTTTGCATATCTTCACATATAGCAAGCAATTATTCAAATCATGTATTATTTCATTTGACTGAAGCACCCCAAGGCAGTGGTTTTCACATTTTCCCCCAAAAAATTAATATGGAACCTTTTATGTGCCTTTGCTAGATTCACGAGGGAATTGAACTCTGAAGATTATGTTATACACATGTTGTCCTTGACAGCATGTAGAACAGATCAAATAACAAAGCTTGGGTAAACTAGGTTGAAATACATATGATGTGTGCAGAGAGAGAGTGGGAGAGAAAGCGTAGGCTTATACAATGTATTTCACTACCTGAAGCAAAGGACAAGATAGTGCTTCCTCTCCACTGAATTTAGAAAATTTAGAGTGATAGATGACTTTTAATTCAACCCTGGTGACAGGATAGCTTTGTCCAAAGCACCAGAGGCAGAAGGCTGGTTTAGGGAGCCCAGGAAAGGTTTTGAGGAATGTACAGCTCTTTCTCTAGCATGGAATAACTGCTGGCAGCTTCAGAGGAACAATCTGGTACTGTTGCTGCTCCAGCTTCTGCTGCCTGAAGCAGCTGTGTCATCCAGTAGCGCTGGCTCCCCTCTTTTTGTAAATGTATTAGAGAATAGTTTCATCATTTAAAGGGTACATACATAGCCCCATACATGCATGGGGGTGCCACTACATCTGATAGTCCTGATGAGGAATCTGTATCAAGGGCAAGAGGTCGCTGTCAGAACAGAATTTGGGGAAACAGAGTGGCTCCCAATAGGCAAAGGAGTCAGACAAGGATGAATCCTATCACCCTACTTGTTTAACTTACATGTTGAAAACATAATAAGAAAAGCAGAATTAGAATCAGAAAAGGAGGAGTTAAGTTACGAGGAAGCAACATTAACAACCTAAGATATGTGGATGACATCATAATATTAGCAGAAGACATGCATGAATTGGAACAGTTAATAAGGAAGGTCAAATATGACAGTGCAAAGGCAGGTCTGATGTTGAGCATAAAGAAAACAAAAATAATGGCCATAGAAGAAACACAAATTCAATCTATAATAATAATAATCAAAGAATTATCATATCTAGGATCAAACATTGACCAGAATGGAAACTGCAGTCAAGAAATAAGAAGACGACGAGGAATGGGAAGGGCAGCTATGAAAGAACTGGAAAAGATACTAAAGAGCAAAGACATATAACTGAGCACTAAAGTCAGAATCGTTCAGGCCATTCCCAGTTACCATGTACGGATATGAGAGGTGGACAGTGAAGGAAGCAGACAGAAAGAACATCAACTCATTTGAAATTTGATTCTGGAGAAGAGTACTTAGGATATTGTGGACAGCCAAGAAGACAAACAAATGAGTTCTTGAACAGATTGGACCAGGCCTCTCCTTGGAAGCAAAGATGATCAAGTTGAGACTGTTGTACTTTGGTCACATAATGAAAAGGCACCAATCATTAGAAAAAACAATAATGCTATGAAAGGTAGAGGGAGGAAGAAAGAGAGGAAGACAACAGGCCAGGTGGAAAGACTTGATCAAGGGGGTTATGGGCAAAGGCTTGCAGGATCTTGGCAATGCAGTGGAGGATAGGGATTCTTGGAGATGTCTCATCCATAGGGTTGCCATGAGTCAGAACCAACTCCAGGGCAGTTAACAACAGCAACAAACATAGCTTTTGTAATGTAAATATTTGTTGTTCTGAAAACTGGGGAATGGATGTGATATTTGCCTGCATAACAATAATTCATTTTATATGTAGACCTATTTTGATCAGGGTAGATATCTGTGGCTCTCCAAATATTTTTGAACCTACAGTTCCCATAGGACATAGCCAGCATAAATAAGGGATTATGGAAACTGCAGTTCAAATTTTTTGGATGGCCACAGTTGACCATAACTTATTTAGACAATGCATATCCCTCAATCAGTCGTAATCAGGGGATATGACTTTGCTGGCTTCTGGGGAAGAGACACCAGCAGATAAAGAAACATGGTGTGCCTAGGCCACATTTGGAGAGATGTGGAGGTGGAGCTTAGGTTATTTCTCTGCGCTCTCCCTCCTTTTCAATGTTAGGTTGACCTTGAAGCTCAGGCGTTTTGCCCAGGGGAGGCTGGGGAGGTGGTTTAGGAGTTTATCACCTGCCTCAGCTGCTGCAGTACGAGGTTGCTTCCCCATTTTTGCAGAGCTTGAAAAAAATAGTTAAATGAATTAAGTTAAATAAAAAAGTTGCCCATTTATAAGCCAGTTCTCTGTTTCTGGTCTCATTATTTCCCTAGTTGGTCAGCAATACTGGCGAAGGATTTAATTGGTTATCCTCTTTGTGCTACTTACTTATTTTTAATCTCCAAGTTGTATCCAAGGATTCTGGTTACAACATGCCCAGATATTTAAATATTTATTCTGAAAGTTCATGAGAATGTTAATATGTGCTGGTTCCTGAACTGTCTGTTAACAATCTTCTCTGGGTTGACTGCTAGTTTATTCAATCATTCTTTTTTTTTAAATCATTACCTTTTTGAAGCTAGAGAGTTAGTGTGGTATAGTGGTTTGAGTGTTTGACTGGGAGACCAGGGTTCAAATACCCACTTGGCCACAGAAACCCACTGGGTGACTTTGGGGGAGTCACTCTCTGTCTTATAGGAAGGCAATGGTGACCCCTCCCTGAACAGATCTTGCCAAGAAAACATTGTGATAGCTTCACCTTATGGGTCACCATAAGGCAAAACTGACTTGAAGATACACAACAACAACAGCTTGCCCAATCCTCCACCCACCAGTTTGACAGTTCATCACCAAACATCCAGCAGGAAGAATAGGTTGAATTATCAACTCTTATTCACTTAACTACCTGATAGCAATTTCAAAAATCTGTTCTCTGTATTATTACTTATACATCCACATAACTTAAATTTAACACAAAACTATAAGTGTAACAGGAAAAAGATCAAATCTGGATGAAACCTAGATCTCTGCCTCATGAAGCTTCTTATGTGACCTTGGTCTAATCAGAATTTCCCAGACTGATCTACTTCATAAGACTGTTATGGAGATAACAACATGGAAGAAGTGGTACCCTGAAAACTTTTTAAAGGAAAAGTTGATATAGTAATTCAATTAGATCTGGATTTTAAACACTTAAACAGGGCAGGTTGATGTTTGCAAAATATAAGGCAACACAGTACTGAAAGATATTCTGATGCTTCCACATCATTGTGTCTTAGAAATATATTACAGAGCAGGGGTTTTACCGTTGATGCTCATCTTACCTTGACATCTTTTACATTCATCCTTGTCCCTTCCTTTCCAACAAAGATGTCATCAATGTCAACAAGAATGTATCTATCCAAGGACAGTATAAGCCTCTTCCCTGTCAGGAAGGAGATGGCATCTATAAAAATTAGCTTGTGGAGCCAAAAGTTCAAATTGTTTCCAAAAAGGACTCTCTGAATCCCATCATGTAGTCCCAGGTCTTGAATCACTGTAGCATAAAGACTAATCTTCGGCAGTGATGCTGGGAATGGTTTGGAAGCCTGAATTTCTGTTAAAAGCACTGGTTGGTAAGTAGAGTGATTATATTGGAAAATGGTCCAATCTTCACCAGGTAATGGGCCTTTCTCGACCTTTGGGGCTTTGGTTATGTGAAGTAGAGGAGACTGGGGATTTACTACGCAGTCTTGCAGAGCTACATTATTGTAAAGATGTAATGGAAATCCTTTGAGTCTAGTGCTTGACAAGCTGTTCTCATTGGCTTTATGAAAACCAATTATGCTAACACTGTATTCCACACAGTATTTTTCCAGGAGTTCTCTATTCCAAGAATCCATGGAGGTGTACTTCAAAATATTTTCATAGATCACAAGGATATATTTCCCTTTGCCATTATCAGCTAGTGGAGGAATGTCCCCTTTCCCAGATGCAATCACCATCTGAAACTGAAATCGACTAGACTCCAGAATAGCTATGATGTCTTGGCCAAGCTGAGAGTACTGGCTTTCAACAAACAGCAGCACAGTATGGTCAGTTCTAGATGGATCAATTGTCTTCACCATTTTAAGCTCCATTGACCTGTATGGTAAAAGCTTAAAGTTTTCACATTCTATCCCATCCGTGGTCTCAATAAGAGCAATTTCTTGCTTGTGACCTGTATACAAGTAATAAGCAGAAATGACAATGCTCACTAAACAGAAAGTAGCTAAGAGTATTACTAAAGTTCGGAAACTTCTACGAAGTTTCACAATCAGATTCATTTTTTTTTTGCAATACTTTCTGTTTATTATTTATTTATTCATTTAATAAACAATTGGCTTCTTCCTTCTAAAGTGCAATTATAAACAAGCCAAGGGATGGTATCGGTACCACTCTCCAAATATTCATGTGACCATTGCAATGCATTTATAAGGGAGGTGGATGAGGCTATGAAACTTTGCGATCTTGAAGTCCAAAGAGTTGCAAATTTATATTGGAAGCAGTCTTCTCTGAATGCACCAGTTCCCAATAATCAATGGAAAAGTCACTTAACATTATCTGCAACAAAGGAAGAAATTAGAATAGGTTAAGAAAATCCATACAGCAATTAAAATGTGTTAATTAAATAAGAGCCTGAGCATGATTCCAAAGCAGACAATCAGAGTAGTGTGTGTGTGTATACAAATATATATATATATATATGAAAAAATGCTTGTCTTTCAAATTCTTCAAGGCACATAAAGTTGTTATATTCATTAAAACCTACATGCTACACAAAAAGCACAATTAATTTTACAGTACCTTCTGCTTGATTGTAAAGAGCGTTTGCAAGGACAAAAGGATGATGAGCAAGGAAATACCTTACATTAGGGAAAAATCTTAAGCAAACATTTATTTTTGAGAATTTCTTTTACTCTTTCCAAGTGAATACTACTATTACAACAGGACTGGAAAAGAAGGCATTGAGATAATGGAAAGCAATATCAATTACAGGGGAGCTACCCATGCATTTGCCTAGAATAAAAAAAATTACATTTACAGATGTAGCACGAATTACCAGGATAGTGGAGATTATTTCCACCTTGGTTTCCTTGGTCCTCAGAATCCCTGTTTCACTTCTACAATCAGTAGGTGGAACAACCTCATAAAAGATAAGAAGAATATTTATTTCTTGTTGTTCAATGCTTTCAAGCCATTTTCAACTTATTTATTTATGTATTTATTTATATGTTGCCTTTCTCCCTGCAGGGACCCAAGGTTGTTCACAGATAAAACATTTAAAATCTCAATAAAATTCAAAACAATTAAAACATCTTCATCCAGTATAAAATCACACAAATATACAAAAGTTAAAAACAAACTAAAACCCCACTTGCTTCATAAAAACCTCCCAGCTATACATTATACAAAATACCTGTCTGTATAAAAATGTTTTTACTTGCCAGCGAAAGGCCAGCAGGGAGTCTTGCCTCCTGAGGAAGGGCATTCCAGAGGGTGGGAACAGCCACCGAGAAGGCTCTCTCTCGTGTCATCAACAGGCAAGCCTGTGATATTGGTGGGACCAAGAGAAAGACTTCTCCTGAAGATCTTAGGGCACTCACAGGTTCATATGGGGAGATACAGTCTCGCAAATAGTCCAGCACTTTGAATTGAGCCAGGAAACAAACAGGTAGCCAGTGGAGCTGTTTTAACAAGGGAGTTATATGTTTCCTGTAACTGGCCTGGTCAGCATTCTGACTGTAGTGTTTTGAATCCGTTGAGGTTTCTGGCCAGTTTCCAAAAGAAGCCCTATGTAGAGTGCATTACGGGATGTAATCAAGACATATGTCACCATAGCCAGATCTGATGTCTCAAGGAATGGGCACAGCTGGTGCACAAGTATAAGCTGTGCAAATGCACTCCTGGCCATTGCTGAAACCTGGGCATCCAGGCTCAGAGTGGAGTCCAGGAGCATACCCAAGCTGCAAGCCTGAGATTTCAGGGGGAGTGTAACCCATTAAGCACAGGCTGAATCCCTATTCCCTGATCTGCTTTACAACTGAACAGGAGCACCTCTGTCTTGTCTGGATTAAGCTTTAATTTGTTTGCCCCCATCCAGTCCATTACTGACAGCAGACACTAGTTCAGTACAGAGACACATTCCTTGGAATCAGATGGGTAGAAGAGAAAGAAGTGGGTGTCATCTGCATACTTGTAACGGCACACCTCAAAATTCCGGATGACCTCTCCCAGTGGTTTCATGTAGACGTTGAATAATATGGGTTACAGAACAAAACCCTGAGGGGCCCCACAGGCCAATGGTCAAGGAGTCCCCCAATACCACCTGAGTTTGCCCCTCCAAGAAAGACCAGAACCACTGCATAACAATGCCTCCGACTCCCATTCCAGAAAGGTGACCCAGAAGGATACTATGATTGATGGTACTGAACACTGCTGAGAGATTCAGCAAGATGAACAGGGACACATTCCCCCTGTCTATTCCATGAATAGGTCATCCACTATGGTGACCAAAGCTGTCTTCATCCCATAGCCAGGTCTGAAGCCAGATTGAAATGGATCTAGATAATCCATTTCATCCAGAAATCCCTGAAGCTGGGAGGCTGCCACTCACTCCAGAACCTTGCCCAAGAAGGGAATATTAGAGACTGGGCTATAGTTATCCAAAATAGTGTGATCCAGGGTGGTCTTTTTCAGTAACAGCCTCACTACAGCCTCCTTTAGTCAGGATAGAAATTTGCCTTGCTGCTGTGAGGCATTTGTCACTCCCCTTACCAACTCAGCCAGTCTCCCTCTGGCTGCTTTCAGAAGCCAGGAAGGGCAAAAATCCAGTATGCATGTGGTGGCCCTCACTTCTCCAAGAATCCTGTCCACATCCTCAGGCTGCACAAATTGAAACTTATCCAACAGTGCAGGACAAGCAGGTGCCAAGTGACTTACAGTGACTCTAAGGCAAACCTATCATGGAATTTTCTTGGCAAGATTTGTTCAAAGGTTTGCCTTTGCCTTCCTTTGAGGCTGAGAGAATGTGACTTGCCCAAGATCATGAGTTACCATAGCTGAGCAGGGATTCAAACCCTTGTTTCCAGAGTTGTAGTCCAATGCTGAACCCGCTTCACTATGGTGGCCAACAAGAAACCCTGTTTCTTTCATAATTATAATCCCTATCAGGGATATATTCCAGTCTATGGACCAGGCTGTGCAAATTACTGAGCTCACTGAACAATCCTTCCTAAGGAATCAGAGGGTTCCAGTGTTGAAGACAAACAAAAGTAAGGTAGGAATGACATTTACCTCCCTTCCATTCACAGTGTGTGTGTGTGTGTGTGTGTGTGTGTGTGTGTGTGTGTGTGTGTGGCATTAATTGCCCCTATCTATCTGTCTATCTATCTATCTATCTATCTATCTATCTGTCTATCTATCTATCTATCTATCTATCTATCTATCTATCTATCTATCTATCTATCTATCTATCTATCATTTCCAGATGTACCTTTGCAGCAAAAATATAACAAAATCAATCAATCAAACAAACAAAAAACAATCCCCCAAAAACAACAACAAAAAAGCAAAAACAAAACAAAAACTCTCAAAACAAAATATTAACAAAGACTCAGCCCCCAAACTCCACACATTATAGTGATAGGTAAGATAAAGGTATTCCCCGTTGACAAACAAAGGTGTGTCCAACCATAGGGGGCGGTGGTCATTTCTGTTACTAAGCCAAAGAGCCAGCATTGTCAGAGACTACTCTGTGATCATGTGGATAGCATGATTGCACAGAATGCTGTTTACCTTCTCACTAAAGTGGTACCTATTTATCTACTTGCGTTTGCATGCTTTTAAACTGCTAGGTTGGCAGAAGCTGGGACAGGAGCTCACCCCATCATGCAGCACCCAGGCCTCAAACTGCCAACCTGGCGGTCTTGCAATCAACAGAGTCAGCATCTTAACCACCTGAGCGACTCCATCCCTTTGTGATACCTTTACAAGACCAATAAAAAAATAACAAAATAAATTATGCCAGTTTTAAAAGTCATTTTAGTGGGGGAAATGTAACAATGGAGAGTCACAAAGTTGCATCTTTTTTGAGATGTTACAGTTGAATTTAAGATAGTGGTGGAGAGAGTGTTCCCAATAACATAGTATCAAAAGACAGCCTTCTCAGTTTGGAATCCTTATTGCATTGGTCTCGCTGTATAAAAGGGCTTGCTCACCCTGATTGCCCAATAAAATTGGTCACAGGATTCTAATCCTAATCCATCCTAATCCACCAATGTTATAGCCTGGTCCTTTTCTTTTCTCTCCATCAAATGTCAGAGAACACTGGAGACATTAGAAGCTTCTTCAAGATGTGAATTGGATATAACAGTTGACTTTCTCCTCTTAAGATTCAGTCCTTAGACTCTTGAATGGGGGAAATCCATCATATATAATAACCCCTGGAATGCCTTCTCAGAGACCATAGGATAGCATTGTAAACTACATGTACATGTAATTTACAATGCTATCCTATAGTGTCTGAGAAGGCATTCCAGGGGCTATTAGATACAATGTACATGTAGTTTATTGCATATTGTAAAGTGCTATGCATGCAGATGACCTTATATGAATGGATAATTATAAGATAAAAGATACAAAAAAAGTCAAAAGCAGATTATGTGAAATTTTCAACAAGGCTGTATTTCAGTTTTGAAACTCTATTGAGAATAATAAATAACAACATCTTGTGGTTTGCAATCTCATTACATTCCCTCGATACATTCCCTCTAAATAAATCAGTGTGTGGCCATTCCAGGAAAAGAAAACCTTTGGATTTTTGCAATTTAAAGGGGATGGGCTAATGAGATTTTAGTGAAATCCCCTTTGTTTTTCACACCAGATATATATTGTTAAACACTAGAGGGCAATACATTCATGTTTTCCCAAAGAAAAACTTGTATCACTGTAGCAGCTGTTTACTCACAAGGAGAAACATGCAAAATCAACTCAAGAGTAAACAAGAATCTAAAGCAATAGGCAGAACAACAGGGAAAAATACATATTCTAGACTTCAGTGCAAAAATAGTATAATTCAAGTATTTAAAAATAGGGTATTGAAATCATTTTGATGCTTACAATATTTCCTATTTTGGAGTCTAGATTTGTAGAACAGATGAATATCATGGAATCAGAAGTCTGTTCTTTTCTTTTCTTATTTTGTGTCTTTGCTTTTGCTTTCTTTCCCTTTGGCACCAATATTCTAAATTACAAAAACAAAGAAAATCTGTGTTATGGATTATATTATTGATGAGATAGTTATTAGGAAGATTTCCTTTTTCACTTTATTTTTGTTATTTGTTATTTGTTATTTCATATTCCAGAAAATCTAACAAAAAGTCTCATTACTAGATTTCAGCTCCATTTCAAAGCCTCTTATGAAAAGAATGAGCTAAACTTAAATATATGATAGATTGATGTTGATAGATGATGTAATACAGGACACACTTATCAAATTTTCAGATGACACCAAATTGGGAGGGGTACTTATATCCCAGAGGATAGGATCAGAATTCAAAATGACCTTAACAGATTAGAAGGTTGAGCCAAAACTAACAAAATGAATTTCAACAAGGAGAAATATAAGATACTATACCTAGGCAGGAAAAAAAAAAATGAAATTCACAAATATTGGATGAGTTGCAGCTGGCTTGACAATAAACATGAAAGGATCTAGGATTCTTAATAGACCAAAAGCATATTGACAAGCTGAAACGTGTAGAGGAGGGTGACCAAAATGGTAAAAGGTTTGGAAACCATGCCCCATGAGAGGTAGATTAGGGAGCTGGGTATGTTTAGCCTAGAGAAGAGAAGGTTAAGATAGCCATGTTTAAATATTTGAAGGGATTTTATACTGAAGATGAATCAAGCTTGTTTTCTTCTGCCCCAAATATTAGGACACAGAGCAATGGATTCAAACTACAGGAAAAGAAATTCCTGACAGTAAGAGCTGTTAAACAGTGGAATGTGTTGCCTCAATGGTGGAGGATTCTCCTTCTTTGGAGGTATTTAAACAGAGGCTTTGATTGTGTAATCCTGCATGGCAGGGGTTGGACTAGGTGGTCCTTGTAATCTTTTCCAACTCTATGATGATTTGATTCTATGCTCATTAATTTTGTGTTTCCAGTGTGTAAGAGGTAAAGGACCAGTGTTTTCCCCTGTTTTGTCAATTTTCATTGTTTTTGCTAAATAGTATTGTGGCTGGAAGCATGCTGGTACACTACAAAGTAGATGGCAGTGCAAATGTAACAATGACCAAATAAGGCGAAGGTGGAAATAAACTCCCCAGAGCCAGCAGATTTTAGTTTGCCTTCTCTTGCCACCACTGTATGATCCTGGAAGTGTTGCTAGATTAGTGTACCAATTCTATATTTCATGTTTTAAAATTGGCAGAAAAATTGTATTTTGCGTGAAAACATTATTTTTGCACAAAAATGTTGAGCTTTTCAAAAAAAATTACAGTTTTTGTGCACTAAAAATAATTCATGAGTTGTTTGCAACAAAAATCCTACAATAAATGCCCCCATGTGCAAAAACCTGTTATAGTCTCACCCACCAAAGAGAAGACATTTTAAAATGTTCATGTTTATATGTGAGAATAAAATAAGTGAAGACTGGCATCCTTACATATTACTCTTATAGAATAACAGCATAAACATGTTAGGAGAAACAGCAACAAGTGACTAAAGGGATAATATAACTAGGTATAATGAACAATATAGAATATGGAGGATTCTTACACTATAGCAGGGGTAGGCAACCTTTCCCCTTTAAGGGCTGAGGGACTTCAGCTCCCAGAAGCCTCAGGCATGTTGGCCAATAGTCCCATGTTGGCCAATAGCTCCTGGGATTCTGGGAGCTGAAGTCCCTTGGTCCATAAAGGGGAAAGGTTGCCTACCCCTGCACTATAGGAACATCTTCTGTTTGCCTCTCCTCCCATTTGCTGGTCCTGTAAAATTTGGTATTAATTGTGTATAATCTGCTAAACTCTCAGCAAAAATGGTTAAGAGAGAGATTGAAGTAACAAAACCCTTCTCCTTCAAACACATCTTTGCTGTTTCATCACTGTTAAGATCTTTAAACTGGAATAATTGTATGGGATAACTGAAAATCAGCAATAACACTGGCAAAGTTTCTCCTCTACCATCTCTAAAAATGTCAGAAGTCCTTTTATTGCAGTGCTAAACTTCCAATTGGTTTGAAAACCAAAAGTCTCTTGTGAATTTCACCTCTATCTTGATATGAATTATTATTTTTTTCACTTGCAAGATTAGGAAACTGCTTTAGCCATTTTCAGTAAACTGTGATGGAGACTCTATTTATAAACTTCCTGTACTTCTTAAAACTTTGATGATAGCTGAAGAGCAAAAAGCAAAGTAACCACTGTTCATTCATTTCTCTGATCTAATGGGTATTTGAAAATAGCAGGTGTTTAAATGCTGCTACTATAAGACCTACTAACTAGAAAAGCATTCATTATTGAATTAGTGTAAAGGCCTTATCCATTCCTGTCATTGCATGGCAGAAAGTACAACAAGCAGGAATAGGCCAAAAATTAGATAAACATGTGAGGGCATAAGGACAAAATTAAGTATCCATTGTTTTCAGTTCATGGTTGAATTTCCAAAGGATGTCATATCAAAAGCAATTCTAGAGGATGGAGGCTATGGTAATGATGACCACAAAATATTTCCTCTGGAAAGAATGGAAGCAGGCTTAAGAATGAAGCAGCTGCTATCATCAAAGTGTTGTTGTTTTTCAATAGCAGCTCAAATAAAAGACAAATGCATGTAATCACTTTTCTAACAGTTTAGTAGCTGTTTGAAGCTGCATGAAAATAGAGAGGCACAATGTATGCCTCTTGTCTTTGGCCCTAAATAGTTGGGCAGGATAGCATTACCAAACCCTTGCTATCCTGCCCCAGGTTCTGACCTGGGTCAGTTCTTAGGCATCACAGAGACAGGTGGGTATTTACATGCCCAACAAAATACCATGGCATGGGCATGCTACCACCACACACCCTATACCTGCCTTAGCTGTCACATCTTCACAGAAGACCCTCCCCCCATTGCAGCCCGTAAAGGCAGAGACAAGGTGCCTAGCTACACTCACATGGCCAGGTACTCCTATCATCTGCCATAAACTGTGACCTGGGTCTTCCATGAAAATGCAACAGTGGAAGCAGGTATGGGGCACGTGGGGCTGTGTGCTGTGCCGGCTGTTGACACAGGGTTTTCACAAAACTTTATGGCACTGTGGGGGTATTGGACTTGTGCTAAGGTCCCTTTCAACCAAGATTGGTTTGGAATTGCCAGATTGACATCTGGACAAGCACATTCCAACCTGGGGCTAATGGGCTGCATTGTCTATAAAGAACAACATGAGGCTGAGAGGAGCACAGGCCTTTCAGCCCATGCATACAGACCTTAGTTGTTCCATTGGTAGGGGCCAACTCATTTGGATAAGGTCTCTGCTTCATTTACCTTCACTCTCATGACCTCAACCCTTAAAAAGAGATCAGAATATAAAGGATGAAGAATCAGTTTGGTCAGGAAGACCAGTAGTGTAAGTCACAGAGTTACTGACCCTAGACCCAGATCCTGAGGTTAGATTTCATCAAGACAGGATCCCTTGAACTAGGGCTTCCTGCACATATAGCACTTCTTGAGATAGCTTCCTGAAGTATTATTCTTCCTAATACTAAAGACCTCATGTTCTAACTCATATCAGGCAATGTAAGTTGAGAGACCACAGTGGCAATTTTCAAGCTTTACTGCTCTCTAATCTTGGATAGGAGACAGAGCACAGGAGTAGTACATACATGATTGAGTGATACCCTTCCCTCACCTTTAGGATTTTATAGGATCCTACATAAAAGTATAATTTTACCAAATTGCAAATATCCAAAATCATGAATAAAAGCAATAGAAAAAAAAACATATGTTAAAAAAAGAATAAAAACTTGCTTAGATCTGTGTAAAGCATATTTGCAATTATTTTGTCATTGATGAGTGAGGGTGTTGAATCATGTTCAGATATCCTGTTGAAGAAATTGTTAATTGCTATTAGATTTTTTTTTGACCAGCAGTTTTTTTTCTACCTACAGTTGTCAGCAATAGCAAAATAAGTAAGTAATAATTAAATAAATAAATATGAAAGGAAAAGGGAAAAAAAGGAAAGAAAAAGGAAAACCAAGGTGGGGGGGAGACTAGTTGGTCCAAAATGCAATGGCTGACATCCTGTTCAATGTTTATTAAGTTGTAAGCTAGACTTCCAGCCCCATAATTTTTGAGCCCCATAAACATTATCTTCATTACCTCCTTGGCCTCAGAGGGAGAGAGGCAGGCCAGCTCCATCAGACCTAGCCTAAATTAAGAAAGAGAGCCTTTCCCCCAATCCATCTGCCATGGTCCAGGCCTCAGAGGGAGAGAAGAACTGCTGGACCTGATCTCCTTCCCCACTGCTATTCCTTTCTCCTTTTGTGTCATGTCTTTTTAGATTGTAATCCTGATGGCAGGGAACTGTCTAATTATCTATTGTAAGCTGCTCTAAGAGCCTTTGTGGCTGAAGAGCAGGGTATAAATACTCCAAATAAATAAATAAATAAATAAATTTGATATTCATATTTATGATTGTGGCATCATTGCCACAATTGCAAATTCACACCCAAACCCATCTTAAAAGCCAAGCAGCTGCACTAACTGAAGGAGTTCTGTGGCACAGTTGAGCAGGGCACTGAAAAATGACACATCCAGCCCCATTCCACCAGCAAGCAGCATTGCAACAAACAGTTATGACAGGGTCTCACAGGGGTCCCTGCTGTTGTTTGTCACACTATGGCTCATTGACAAGAAGGGCTGGATGTGTCATCCTTCAGCACCCTGTTGGTCCATGTTGCAAAACTGCTTTGATTATTTTAGCTATCTGTATTTTACAGTGGGTTTTAAGTGGCTGGAGTGGGAGACAGATCATAGCTTTGTCCCCCATGCAGATCTTGGCCAATGGATTTTGCACAATACCTGCTAATTCCACCCCCCACACACACACACAAAGAAGCAATGGAATATGAAAAATAATGGATAAATGTAGAAAACTTTTCATTATGCTGTTCAGTAAAAGAACATTAGAAATGTTTCATGCTTCCTTGAAAGAATGAAATGAGCAAAAATTTACAAGCCTCATTTTGCCTGTTGCCTGAAAGACAAATTGTGGTGAACAACACAATCTGTAAGGGAGCTCCAATTTCAGAATGCCACCACTGAGAAAGCCTTGCAAAGTTTTAGGTCTGTTTACACACACACACATACTTAGCATTGTGTTGAAGGGGGAAACGTTTGAGACACAACTGGTGAGGATGAAAGAGAAAACCTTCTTGATAGACATATCACACTCTGGAGCTCTGCCAAGGAAGGCTAGAGGTTAACTCCTTCTCTGTTGAAATTCTGTCAGGATTTAAAGACAGGAACATTCTTATCCAGGTAATACACTGCCATGCTTTCTGGCTATGAAATTCTGCAAGTTGCAGTCAAAAGCAACTTTTTAAACTAGCTTTTTGATATACATATGGACTTTGAGGTTTGCTTGAAAAGCAAGGCCCTGAAAGCATAATCTCTTCTCCATCTATGCAAGGTACATTAGATATGTGGAATAAGGTTGCTAGGCCAGCAACCTTTCAGGCCCTGAAATTTCACAGCCAAATCCCAATACTAGGGAAAGCCACTGGTAAAATAACAGGAGGCAGGTCATCAATCATCAACCATAGTTGCTCACATGCTGTTATTCAAATAACACACAAGGAGGGATGCTAAAATGTAACAAAGGAAGAAAGACAGGTGATATTTAGAAACTTTAAAGCAGCTGTTCTATAGACACCCAGTAGCACACAGTAAATTCCAGGGCAGTTCTCTTACCCCAAATTCATCCCTCATCCCATGGCTCAGAAAAGAGAGGTCAGACTCAGAGGTCATGTGGAGGGTGGTTCATCTGAAAAGGGTTTCTCTCATATAAATAAATAGATATAAAATAGCAGAAGATATGACAATTACATACATGTAATAATACAAATAAAATGTTTTATGTAATGTACATGGATGGTTAAAGATATATGTAAACTACAGATGGGATAACTTTCATAAAACTGTTGGGAAAAACAATTTACCTATAATTACTAAGATAGTCTACCTTTATAAGTGAAAGCCCCACTGTGTTCAACAGGGTTGGCTTCCAAAAATATATTTTTGCTGTTAACTGCCCTCAAGTCATTTTGACCCATGATGACCCTATGAATGAGACATCTCCAAGACCCCCTGTTCTCCACTGCTCTGCTTAAATCCTGCAAACCCATACCTGTGACCTCCTTAATAGTCCATCCATCTGGCATGTGGACTTCCTCTCTTCCTACTTCCTTCTTTCCCAGCATTATTGTCTTTTCTGATGAGTTTTCTCTTTAATTATGTGTCTGAAGTACAACAGCCTCAGTTTGGTCATTTTGGATTTCAGGGAGGTTTCCAGTTTGATCTGCTCTAGGACTCATTTGTTTGTCTTTTTGGCTGTCCTTGATATCCTCAGCACTCTTCTCCAGCACCACATCTTAAATGAGTTGATTTTCTTCCTATCATCTTTCTTAACTGTCCAGCTCTCACATCCATACATGGTAATAGGAAATACAATGGCTTGTATGATTCTAACTTTTGTGTTTAGTTGTATATCTTTGTATTTTAGAATCTTTTCTAGTTCTTTCATAGCCACTCTTCCCATTCTTAATTTTCTTCTGATTTTCTGACTGCACTCCCCATTTCTATCAATGTTTGATTCCAGGTATGAGAACTCTTTTACCACTTCTATTTCTTCATTGTCTAGTTTGAATTTATCAAGAGTCCCCATTGTCATTATTTTTGTTTTCTTTATGTTCAGCAATAGGTCTGCCTTTGCACTTTCTTCCTTGATCTTTCTGGTCTGGAAGGTTTTCTGCTAGTATTATGGTATCATCTGCACATCTTAGAATGTTGATATTCCTTCCTCCTGTTTTCATACCTCCTTCTTCTGTGTCCAAACCTGCTTTTCTTACAATATGTTCTGCATATAAGTTGAACAGATAGGGTGAAAGGATGCGACCTTGTCTGATTCCTTTGCCAATTGGGAACCATTCTGTTTCTCCATGTTCTTTTCTGACAGTAGTCTCTTGTTCTGAGTACAGATTCCTCATCAGAACTATCAAATATGTTGGCACTCTCATGTCTTTAAGGGCATTCCATAGCTTTTCATGCCTCTGTTGCCTTTGATAGACTGAACTGCACTAAACTGTGTTTGGAATGCATCTTTCAAAATACCTGGTAAAGTTGGCTGCAAGATTTTATTGGTTGATGAGCAGATTGTGACACGCAGCACACTTTTTCCTCTCTCTCTCTCTCTCTGTGTATGTGTACATATGAGAAACCTGATCCCTCCATTCCTTTTAAAAGTCTTTGCTCACATTTCTAAAATCTGCAAATCCAATGAATCTGTCCTGAACCATTTCTCTCCTCATAAGCAATAATGAAACAGACTGAATAACCAAATGATATTGTGGGTAGCATGTACATAATCCCCAAGATATTATAATTCAATACATTAAAATTTATCATTGGGATTTGAAAATGCTTTTTGGCTACATTTTTGGACCATGTGTCAAGTCATTGCTTTAAGCCAATTTGATTTAATTGAATTTTTCAAGTAACTTTTTGTGAGACATTCTCAAATGCTTTGGTGAAGTCCACATATATTACATTTACTGCTGGTTTTGTACTGTTGCCAACAACACAATCAAGTTTCTGAGGTATGAATTGCTTTCTGCTTTTCAGCCAAGAGACCTGCATTAATGCAACATTAAGGCTGCACTTTTAAAAATAAATAGGAGCAGGCAATGCAAATGTGAATGTTCCAATAGCACTGTTAATTCCAACACGTACTCAGTGGGTTTTATGGCACACAGCTGGTGACTCAACAGCCATAGTAAACCAAAAGCAAAACAAGGAGGAAAAAAATCCATGTGAGTAATAACTTTTTTATTTGATTTGTCTCCCTACGTCTTCATGCTTCAAAGCTAATGCCTCATTCTTTTTTTCCCATAACACTCTTACATTAGAAAATAATATACTTGTAGAGAACAATTAATCTTACTATACCCCATATCTTGGGAATAGATAGCATATGATGCCATGTATTTCTTATGTGAGTTGACACAAATCCCTTTTCCTTACAAGTTCCTTGAAAGGTATGCAGGGAGATTCAGATTAGTACCTGGAATAATGAATAGAATTCTATTTGTGTTAGGGACAGATTACTCTACCTGTTTCACATTTTATATTTTGGTGTTTTTTCAAGCTCAGATTCTCTCTCTCCCTTTTTCACAATAGTTTACAAATTGGTTATATTTTTAAGTCCACACACATAAAAAGATAGTTTTAAAAAAGGTATGATGTTGGTCCAGGAATTACAAATATAGGCTAGTAATCAGTATTGCAGTTATGCATTCATAACCTTGAATGACAGATCTATAACTACTCCATATTCATTAATACTATATAGCCTTATTATATGCTTCCTCATCTCACTTTAACAGCCAATAGCTGGATTGGGTGAAAGAAATCTGTTCAGGTGCTGATCAATGTGCAAAGAGTATGTTATTTCCAGTCTCCCACTGCCATTTGGTGATGCTGCAACAATCTGAACCAGGGCCCCAGTTGCAAGTGCTTGTTGGAACATCAAACACTGGCAGGAGGGAGCTGGAAATTCTTTTTTGTGCCCTAGTGCTTGTCTACATTACTTATAAACCCTGAATACAGTCAAGACTCACTGTGTGCTGTTTAAATTATGCAGGCCCAAATCCCCAAATTGAGTCTGGGCTGTTTACATAGCACCTGGACCCAATTCAGGGTTTCCTTCCCTTCTCCCACATTAAAAAGATTTAACATTTTGCTCCAGGTTTTCCAGAAAATTCAAACTAAAGTTGCTCTGAGTGTCTGCAGTGGTAGGGCAGTTGTCTATCCTTTGCTGAAAACCTGCAGCAGGTAAAGAAGGGATTTGAGGGAATTTGGACCAGAATATTCAGAGGGGATATAACTAGAAGAACTACGTTCTAGAAAATGTAGATGACCCCCTGATTGTCTGGCTGGTGGCTCTTAAGGTAGGCTGGAAAAGTTGAGCCAGGAGATATTATTTATTTACACATACACAACTAAGTAAACAAGGTAGAATATTGGTGACTTTCCATAGCTAGGCAACACCTTTACTAGGACCAACAAAAATGGAATTAAAGCATGTGAGCATTCAATGCTTTTTCAGCCTAGGTAGTAAAAAATACTGTACACATTTTGGCTTGCTTTACATTATTGTATAGATTTTCTCCTACCATACACATTTCTGCATATAGTTTTCCCAAATTAATATCTATGTTTTGATGAGACAACTGTGACATTTGAAACCAAAAGGATTACTGTGAGCTACTTCATTAATTATTTTGGGAAGTGGGAATTAATTGAGGAGCCCTGGTGGTGCAGTGGTTAAATGCCTGTACTGCAGCCATTTACTCACAAACCACAAGTTCAATACCAGCCAGGCATCGACTCAGGCTTGCATCCTTCCGAGGTCACTAAAATGAGTACCCAGCTTGTTGGGAGCAATTAGCTTACAGTTGTAAAATGCTTAGAGACTGAAGTGGTATATAAATGAAGCTGCTACTACTATTGCTATATTAGAATGTAAACAAAATTAATTCCCATCCCATCCTTAAAATGTATCGCTCCTCAAATCCACAATTCTCTCTCAGTGTACAGGACTGAACACACATAAAGAGCTACACCTTAGTAAGAAATGCCCTACTATTCCCTAAACATTTTAGGATTTTGTCATTTAGCATAGGTTATTCCTATACTATGGAAGAGAAGTCAATCCCAAATTCTACAAGGCTACACTTTTTAAAAAAGCACATGCCTGTATAAGTTTGGACCATGTTCCCAATATTAGGATGATGTCTCATAGAGTTGTTTTTCCAATGATTATAATACTTTTTGTAATAGGAGAGACCTGTACATTAAGACAAACAGCACTTCATATGAGAAATGTCTGTACCACTCTTGTTTAGATGCTGGGAACCTGTGGCCATTGTTCTTGGAATTCAGCCCAAAAAGCATGATTGAAGAGAAGTGTAGTTCTACACCATCTATAGATAGAAACATGTTTCTTATTTCTCTTCTAGACTATTGCAGATATTTTGAGTGTGTTAGCCTAAATTCTTGGTAAATTAAAATACACAGCAAAAAGAAGAATTGTTCTTGCAATTTTCCCCCATCTGTACAACTCCAAAGCATTTTGCTTTAGAGTGTTTTGAGGAGAAGGTAAAAAACAAACCCCAAACCTAACAGGGTTAGACCTTATTCACAGTTTTGTCTCATTCCTGAGGAACAGAATTCAGAGACGTAGCCATGTTAATTGGGGGTCTACAGGGATTTTGCAGCACCTTTGAGATTGTGTGAAAGATGTTGTAGCATAAGCTTTCATAGACTTGGTCTATTTAAGCTTATGCTACAACTTCTTTCACACAGTTAGGACCTCTGCAAAAGGCCATCTTAAAAGCCAGTTTGCGGCTCTTCCTCGCCCTTTTTGGTGCAGCGTGTCAATACTGCACTGGGAGGGCATCTTGATGCTGCGCACTGTGAGTAACGGCGCACGGTGTCAGGATGGCATCAGGGTGGGGCTGTAGTGGCTGGTGTGCAGCTGCCCCACCCCAACTCTACTTCCAGGCCAGCCCTTTGGGCCAGTCTGCAGAGGCCCTTAGATTCAAATGTGCTGCAAGATCCTTTTGCATCCTGAGGATCATGTTTGCCAGTCAGCCTTTATTTCACTTCTTAGGAAGTTAAACCACATTGATGAGTACAACAGCCAAAATCCACAGAAAAGTGACACCTTTACTGGAAAAACTAAAATATACAAAATATTTGATGCAGGGATTCAAAGCTTCACTAGCTTCTTCACTGGGCAAAGGTGTTAAAAATCATACAGCAGAAAGAAAAATAGGATGAGTTATACCAACTTCTGCTGTCTACATTGTTGGATTCTGTGCATTACACATATGCTCTTCAGTCATAAGTGAGATGTGATAAATGTGTTAGATTACTGAAATATGACATAAGCATAGGGATCCATGAACAAGGAGAAATTAAAATACTACTCTCACTACCACAAGTACTGCTGCTACTCATTTCTGAACTCACAGGCTAACAGATGTAATTGGGAAGGAAGGGAATGAACAAGAAGGAAAGAGCCAAGCAAGTACCGAGTACAGATCCAAATAGGATTGTATTCACATGTGTGTATATGATCCAGTGCTTGAATTCTATTGCCTAACATTTTTTTTGGGGGGGGGATAACAGGAATCTTATAGTACTACAACATTGCATGTTGTCTGTGTATGCTGTTTCAGTGGTCTGTAAAATGGATGGGGCCTCATGAATATAAAAATTCATAATGCACTAAAAATATCATGAAGGCAGCATAAATGTAAAACTCCCTAATCCACTAAAGATTTTATGGTAGCAAAGAGATAGTATTTCTCGTTATGACACAAAAGTTTCCCAAACTTGCACAAGCTCTGTAGTATTTCATATCTTAAAGCTATTTGGGTCTTCTACCTTGGAACAGTTGCTAAAATAATATGAAATGGAATTTTAAAATCTTTAAGGGTAAATATGGGTTGGTGTCGGATAGCAGCTGTACAAAATTCCAATGCTATTGTTCCCTTCTCCTTCAAAGTAACTGATTTGTATAGTGACAGCTGAATCCACATTTCAGGAAGCCAAAGTCTCATTTGCCAATACTTGGCTGTGTGGACAGAAGGCAGAATAGAGCATGCCTTAGTAACAGCCAAACGAATATGAGCTGGTGGCAGCCAATCAAATGGTGGACTGGAAGTGTTAAATAAGATGGTTGAAGTGAGACCAGGTCTGGAGTAACTGTCCAGAAGAAAGGGACTGTGAGGGTTAAAATTCAGAAGGGAGGGACTTAGCTCTGGGACAGAATTCCAAGTGAGGGAGTTTCTGGGATTGGCCTATACAGACTGCCAGAAATAATCCAGCTTCAGACCACTTTAATTGTCCTGGTTCAACGCTAAGGAATCATGAGAACTGTAGTTTATTGTGGCACCAGAGCTCTCTGACAGAGAAGGCTCAATGTCTCAGAAAAAAACTACAATTCCCATGATTCCCTAGCACTGAGCCAGGACAGTTAAAGTGGTCTGAAGCTGGATTATTTCTGGCAGTCTGTACAGGTCATAAATTAATCTGAGGGCTAGTGTAGAAATAAGGTTAGAAAGACCACAATAAATAAGGATGGTGTGAGAGTTAAATAGTATGTAACAAAGTATAACAAGAGAATGCAACATAGTTACAAATGAAACATAAATAGTTAACTGTCATTCAAATAAAGTGTTATTGTTGTTGTTCACTTACAAGCTTGTTAGAACCTGCAATTATTATCCACACTACTAAGAAATAAAGAAACCAAGATTGGGGAGTAAACCCAAAGATATACATAAAAGTGGTCTGATATACCACATATTGGGGCAGTGGTGGGATCACAATACCCATAGGGCTGCCATCTAAGGAAAAAAAGTTAGGTGAAGGAGTGGCTCTTCTTCACATAAATTGGTGGTAGCAGTAGGATAAAAAGGGCCATGGTGCTGCCACAATAGAAAAATAATTGAGTGAGTGGGACTCACCATGATAGGCTGGTATTCAGTATTATAGTTACAAATATGTAACAACATCAATATTCAGTACAAGTGCATAGTTTTAGTATTATCTTACATAAATACCAGCCACCAGATCCTAGGCAAAGGAAATCCATTCAGCTGACAGTTAAGGTTCAAGGAGAATGAAATTTCCTCCTGCTTTTTGCCAACCAGTAGGCCTGTGACATTCAGAAGCAGGATTCCTGTCATAAGTCTTTGTCGCAACATGGCTGAAGGAAGGAGCATGAAAATATCATCCTCCTTGCACTCTCATTGCCAGCTGAATGAACCTCCTTTCTCTGGCTACTGGCTCTTAAGGTGGACAGAAGGGTGGGTGGGTGGGATTCAAGCCAGGAGAAGTTACCTAGTCATTCTCCTTAACTAAACAACTGATCTAGGTGCTTGCAGTTAGGTAGTGTTTGGGGAATAATGCTTTAGGAAGAATTATCATTGACAGCCAGAGCAACTTGTTTGTATTTTTCAGGAAATACAATTGACCCACGACATTAGGTTCCAGTTCATAGATTTACCACAGGGAACAATGACATGCAGTTTGAATTCCAGCAAAAGGGCTAGCATTTTGAATTCACTCCTGGAAGAAAGAGAAACTGAAAATCCTCTAATCAAATTCCACAAGCAATGGTGACTAGTGGCTCCTGTATGAAGTGAGTGATGAATTTACACCAGGTTTTAGTCTGAAGTGTAACGGATCACTCCATAGTGCTGATGGAGTTAATTTGTCCTCCATTTTTGATATCCTGTCCCTGTGTAGTAGCACTTAAATATTGAAAACAGACAGGAAATAGTTAGATTTTGGAAATGTTAAAGCACTTATTCACATGCAGGAGGGAAATGATAGCAGTATTCCCTGTGGTGATAGGGAAGCATATGCATGAGAAGGGTTTGGGAGGAAGCTTTGGCATTCTGCCTTCCATTTTGTTAAATCATTACCATAAATCCAACATACTGAAGGAAATTTTCAATCAGATGGTGAATCTCCTCTGGGTTTAGTTGAAATTTTATAGTATCTATCCAAGGAACTTAAATGATTGGAAATAGGGTTCAACACTTTGGATAGCTCCTTCTGGACCAATGGTGGGAAAAGGCTGCATAGATGAAAACTGCTTTCCTATTCCATTGTTGGAACATCTCTGATGCCTTGGTTCATATCCATGTATGGAAGGATACTTACTTGGCATCCAAGCCAATATATGTGCCAATGTTGTTGCTCTTTAAAACAAATAAATGAATAAATAAGAGAGATTTCCTAAAGCCTGAACAGATTTTAATCTAGGGATGGGCATGTCAGGAGACATGGATCTAAAATTATGGGCTTATGTTTTCTAAGACTGCAAGTATATCTCAAGGTTGCTTGCCAATTAATTATGAATGCTGAAAGCACTGAATGTGAGATTAAACTTTGCATACATTGGTGTGTGTGTGTGTGTGTGTGTGTGTGTTTTTAAAAAAATCCCATTCTTGTTGAAAGACATGTAGAAATGACTATATAGCCTATACAGTCTAGAAATAATGGTATATGGACTAAGCTAATTTATTCATTTTGTACTTAAGATCTCTCAAGTGAGGAGAGTGAGCCACATTCAATTAAGACAATGGGAGATAATCTCATTGAAAGAGAAAGTTAAACTGAGTAGCTGTGACAGGTTAACAAAGCTTCAAATATACATTTAGCATAATACACATAGAGTCAACATATACTCCTCCAAAACATTGGTTCAATGATGACAAAGTTCAAAATTCAGGTGAAATGTTAATTCAAAAACACTGTATTGTGATCTTGTGATTCATTCTCAGCTGTTCTAGTTGCTGATCCAGAGTTTGTAGGCGTACTGAGTAGCCTTTAACGTGGTTTGTTATGTTTCATGAAAACAGGAACTGTTTGTACAAGGGGGTACTGGAGAGCAATGATGTAACATTCTCTCTTTATTCTTCCCCTCCATAAAGGGGGGGGGGCAAGAATGATTATCACTCTTCTTGATTCTCTGTGGAGTGCAAGATATTTTAATTTGTTTGCCTCTTACAGAGAAGTGAACTATTCCTGACAATTTCCCAAAGATGAGAGCAATAAAAAAAATCAGCTGGCTTTACCTTCCTAACTCTTCTCACTTAGCCATGTGAAATCTAAACCTCTGTTGGTAGTGTTTAACAAAGAAGACTGGACTGTGTTTCTCTTTAGAATGGAATTCCTTCTCCCCCTCTCCTCCTGCAGCCCAATGGAGTATATCAAATTGTCTTGACTGCGATTAACACAATTAAAATGGGGAATATCAAGTTGTCTAGGTGGATCTACTGTAACTGTGTATGCTTATATACAGTGTCAAGTGTACATGAGACATACATGCATCCATATATGTTTATAATTTTATCATGAATCATTTAGTGGTGACTAGAGAGTGTCATAAAGCAATCAACTGTCTTTCCCTTCCTCAGGATCTAACAAGGAAGGTTGTCCTGAGTTCATCTTCATAAATGAACCCTTCTCTCCCCCCCCCCCCCTTCCTGCAGCTGAGTGAGGTAATTCAGATTGCCTTGACTGAAACTCAGACAAGTAAAATGAATGGCTGAGGCCTGTTACTTCTATTACTTAAGCAAAAAACAATCAAACAGAAAACCTCAACATCCTGAACATCGAAATTCTCATGGAAGTGCCCACCTTGTTACTTCTTTTGCAAATGAAACATCTGCATATTCTCACACCTTGGTTGAGCAAGTGCTGAATTTCAGAGCTCATAAATACTTGAGCCAAACATCAAGAAAACCAAACATTGTGTATGTTTAGCAAACAGCAATGAGCTTTCATTACACCCCTACTGGATAACTTATAATGGATGTGTAAAAAAAGTACAACTGCTGACACAACCTGTCACTGCACTATTTAACACCTCAATAGCTTTTCAGCAACTACATTATCTCCAATCATTTCTGAAGCAATAGTCAAATTAATCTGGTACATCTAGTAAATCCATCCCCCACTAGTCTTTTAATGCTCTTTTGGGTAGAATTTTTTTTAAATGACTTTATATGGGTATATTGTGCTCTTGTTTCTTATATTTGTCTGGGAAAAATCAGTTATGCAAACTGGTACAAATCATTGCACTTTACAGCTTTGTGATTTTGGATAATTCCCTCACCAGCAGAACAATAATATATGCATTAGAAATTAAGTATGGCATGTTACCATAGCATTCCTAAACCTTTTTCAAAATATTGTAATGTAGTGTTGAAATGTGTATCTTAAAACTTTGGACAGGACTGGACAGACTTTGGCTTTCCAGACATTCTTACCTGTAGCTTCATCAGTCCTACCCTTCATAGCCAAGAGTAAGGGACTGTGGGAGTTGTAACCCAAACTATCTGATGCACCAAATATTCCATACTCTTGACCTTGGGAATGATCTAAATCCCTTTATACACACATACTACTGACTATCAACCAGATTCAAAGCTGCTCCTTTTAAAATGAATGGGAAATTATTTCTGCTCCCTATGTATGCACTAGGCTTCATATCAAAAAAAGGGATTTCCTGATGTCACTGTCAGATAATCCTCTTCTCCTAAGAATACAGTAAGATATATTTATGTTCCAGAATCCCATCTCAGCTTCAATTTAAGGGTTGAATTTCTAGAAAAGTGTGTATATCACAATGTGAATGGCTGTGCTTCTAGTAATGGCTGAATATTTGGCAACATGTTCAGGTGAGTACATGTTCAGCATGGGAATAACCAACTCCCACTTTCTTGAGATGGAGCCCCTTCATTATCAAAATCTTTGTTTACATTCCAAGGATGAATATTGGACTAAAACTGAACTGAGAAAAATGCAAGGTTCTGCATTTTGGCAAAAATAGGCTCTTGCTCTCCAATGGCTGTAGTCCAAAAACATCTGAAGAGCAACAGATTTCCCATAACTTCTTAGCTCTTGATTTAATTCACTGAGAAAAATTTGGAATAGATTAATGGTGGACAACTTTCAGGAGTTAGGGGCTAAGCAGACTGGTGGCCATGGGCCACCCTGGGAAGGTGCGCC
>CM034708.1:31992350-32006526 GCA_020142125.1 Phrynosoma platyrhinos
AGTGTCAGTCCTATATTCATTACCAAAAAGGTATAGTCTCATAAAATTGGAGCTACATCCCCCAACACTGTTTCTCAGGCTTTTTAGATGATGTAGGAACCATAGATTATCAATAGACAAGACAATTTGGGGATTACTTTTAACAAGAGGAGACACTGTAGCTATAACTAAAATTTAACAGTTAATAGGTTGTGGTGGTGGTGGTGAGAGAGGAGGGGAAAAGTATGTTATAGAGATGAAAATGTCATTTTGCTTTTTTAAACATTCCGGATAAAGCTGATATATGTAGGAACCTATGTCATGTGAAGTTTATCCTTCACAAGAAGCAAACTATTTTAAAGACAATTTCAGTGTGGCTTAAAAAAACCCTTGGCAGTGAGAGGAATATAGAAATGACACTTTCATTACTTACTGGTAGTTTCCATGTCAGTGGGATGGTGAATCTGCTTTAGGTTTAAAGAAACTATGCAAGATTCTGAAGGTATTTTGAAACTAGAATTCACTGCCTTGGATAGCCCCTTTAAAGTTTACAGTAAACTAAAATCTGCCCAACTGATAGGGTAGCTCCCAACTGCCACTACTTCCACTTACACCACAAATTTTTAATTAATTGGTTAGAGATGACTTGATCACACAATTTTATCTACACAGACATTCATTTTAAAACAGTATTCCTCAAGCTTTCTTTAACTCCCTTAACTAACTTCTGGCCTCTCTGATCATCACTGTGCACATGGAATTCTTACACACAGTTTATTGCATGGCCATATGTTCTACATTGTAGAAAATGTCATCTATTTGAAGGATTAGCAAGATAGGCAGCTGACTTATACAGAACCAAATCACTGGTTGCTCTACTCCAGTATTGACAACTCTGACAGGCAGTAGCTTTCCAAGGTTTCAAATAATTAATTAATGTTGTCCAAATGAAGGTATAACTAAATTAACATTTTATCTCAAGAAGGAAGAATGACTTCATTCCTTCTGTTGTGACACTATAACCTTTAGTTACCTTGTGTGTGGTCTCACTAAATTGTGAAGAAGGAATATTTGAGGAAGAAACAAAACCTTTGTCCAAGCCATATCCATGAGTACATAGGTAAACTGTAACTTCAACTAGGAGCTTCCAACACATTGCCCATGTTCATGACCAACAGACTATACAAGCAAGAGTGCAGGGAAATCCTATATGGCTGGACATTAACATTTGTTCTCTTGGAAAACTCATCACATGGAAAAAGTTACATGATGACTAACACTACATTAATGTTTCTGAAACTAAAGCACAGTTCCTTTCTTAGAGCACATCTGCACTTAATCATGAGCACTATGCCTTAGACTGGCCCAGACTGATCACAACAGCAATTACCAGCAAGGGGCTGAATCTGGTATGATGATACTGCACTGTGCAAACTTCACTAACACCACATTGGCCCTACTGGTTCATCTCCCTCAGTGCCACTGCTGTGACTTCAACCTTGCCAGCCAGCCAGCCAGCTTCCTGTGAAAGCACTACTCTCTCCATATTGGTTGCAAGGGCTCCCCCTTCTGACCTCAGCATAAATACTGGTATACTAGGAAGGTTTTACATAAAGCTCCTGCCCACAAGGAAGCAACAATGGAGGCTCCAAAAAAAGGCCACCCCTTTCCCTGTGCTGCTTAGTGTGAAGAACAGAAATTGCATGATTTTTAGCATATAGTCAAAGGAGCAAGACAAATTGGACCCAATCCAGCTATTCACACACAAAAAGTCCCCAAGATCACTCCAGTCTTTCTGGGAAGCATAAGACTTTCCCTTGATTTTGCTTAGTTTGGAGCAAAGTCAGGTTAAATTCCAGAACCTGAACTATCTCCTCAGAAGTAGTCATAAGTTGTGAGGAGTCCCCAGCAACTGCTTTGGGTTGAGTTTGGCATTTTCCCCTGGTATAGACAAGCCTGCAATTACTAAAAACTTTTCTTATGATTTAATTCAATATGCATGATATTCAGTATCTTCAATATTTTAATAGATTGAAGTCTATTCTTGTTTAAAATGATCTTAAGGACATTTGTTATTTTTTTATGAATATAACACTTTTCTGAGTGTCCTTCAGTGAATACCATATAAGAGACCTTTTTAATAGTCTTAAATAAAGCACACTAAGGGGAGAATGCCAGCCTGGGGTTGGAGTTGGGGAGGGATGACCGCACACTGGTTGCCCCGGCTCTGTCCTGATGCTACATGCACAACCACATGGCGTGCGGTGACAGGGCACTCTGTTGGCACAGCGTGCATACACGCTGCACCAAAGAGGTGCAAAAGAGCCATGGCGGTGGCTCTAAGGACGGCTTTTTGCTGCCCCAAAAAGGAGCAGAATTTGGCCACTCTTTTGGGGCAGCAAAAAGGAGAATCGGGGCTGCAGCATGTGGTTGCCATGGACCCAATCCACCGCTCCCAGGGGCAGCACATGTCATCTGCATCAGCCCTAACTTTTCATTAGTAGAAATGGGAGGTTTGCCAATATGAAATGAAAACTGTTCTGAGACAAAGCTCAGGTATAACAATGTAATTTTACCCAGTGTTTTTATGGCTGTCAGTCAAGAATATATTCTTTACAGCAGCCATACTAACCTGATCTGGTTTCCAG
The DNA here is from genome assembly GCA_020142125.1 of Phrynosoma platyrhinos. Classification (NCBI taxonomy): domain Eukaryota; kingdom Metazoa; phylum Chordata; class Lepidosauria; order Squamata; family Phrynosomatidae; genus Phrynosoma; species Phrynosoma platyrhinos. The sequence goes on from CM034708.1 coordinate 31,994,978, forward strand.
TGAGTTATCAATATTCTGATTTTGTTAGCTAAATGCTCTACAACATTTGAAAATTGAAGATGATGGTCCAACCATCAATGGACTATCAATGAGTTTAGCTTTCTGCTGTATTCCAGATATGTGATGGGAGCAAAATGTTCTATTATCAACATGCATGCAATAATACATTACAAGAAACCTTCACACACTAAATCTTTTCTTCCCAGAAATAATTTCAAGGAAGGAATATCTGTGAATTTGCTCTTTATGTGAAGTCCAGGTGCAACGGCTGCCTGATCTTATACCTCCAGAGAATTAAATCCTCATGTCACACTTTATGGGGAAGGCAAATTGTTTAGAATTATTTGAAGAATCCAAGGCTGCAATGGGATTCTAATTAAATCTTAGAAATATTATTTGAAAACCTAATGTACTGCTGTTTCTTTGGATGAAAAAATGACTTTACTAAGAATATTTGTGTGCTACTTTTGAACTTTTTTTTTTTTAAATCACTGAAAAATGCAAACATGTTCCACACTTTGCAAACTGATCTTTCCCAATATAACATTTTGAAGTAATGAGTAGTTACTATTTGTTATGGCACAAAATCAAGGGCGATTTCTTTTTGTTATTATTTTTCAAAGTAATACCACTGCTTCTTTGTTGCCCCTAGAAGTAAAGATCAGGGCTTCTTTCCTACACACTAGAAATTAATAGTTGCTTCCAAGATCTAATTTTAATCTAACTATCTCTGTGAAGCATCTTACCCACAGGGCAGAGTAAATAAACACTGTTCTGCAGAATTTCTGCTGTGATTTTTTTTTTTAAAAAAATAACATAATACTTTTGTCATTTCTCCCATCTTTTAGCTGCAAACAAGATGCATGCCAATTCTAAAAGAAAATTATTAGCTTTAATCTCTATGTAATGTTAAAAACATTTGACATGTTAGATTTCCCATTTTCTTTGGGAAGCTTCTCAGAATTTAGTATGTGATTGACCTAGATGTGGGAATAATTTTAAGAATATTGAATGTAAAATAAAGGAAACCTGTTCTTTCCAAGAGCAATTTCACAATCATTCCATACACAAAAGGTCTAAGTCTAATGCTCAGTCCCAACTAGTAAAAGACCCACAGAATGAGTGGGAGATTGATAAGTCAACACTTGCATAAGTTCTGTGGATTCAATAGATCTCTTTTATAGTTGGGATAAAGAATTGGATTTAGGCCCAAGAGAACTGAAGAATTCATAGTGCAATCCTAGGCACCTTGTTCTAAAAGTAAACATCATCTGAGTTCAGTGGTACTTGCATCTAGATACGTGCAATCAAGAGACCAATGAGGTATAGTGCATTGAGTGCTGGAATACAACTCTGGGAGACCAGGGTTCAAATCTCAGCTCAGCCATGGAAACCCACTTGGTGACCTTGGACAATTCACATTTTCATCTTCAGAGGATGGCAATGTCAAAATCTCAACAACAACAACAACACTGTACAATCAAAGACCACATTCATTGAAATCAAACACATTGTCATGCAGTTTTAAAAAGTGTTTGTGGTAGTTATGTATTAGTCTCTCAGAAGTAGTCAATATGTGTCCTGTGGACAAGATACCCCCAAAAGCCTTTCGAGCTGAAACCACCCCCTCAAAAAAAAAAAAAACTATTTAAGTCACTGCTACCTCTCTTCCCACCTTTCCTGTTGGAACTCACTGGTGCAGGTGTATGGTCTCTCACTTTTCTATAGAATGTACTTGCTTAAATTGCTGTGATAGGGGAGGAAACTGTACATTCTCACCTATCACTGGGGTGGGAGTCACATAAAACCCTCTTCCACAACACAGTGATCTCTGCAATGTTTGGGAAGGTTTTGACATCCTCTGTGTCCCAGTAATACTATGCAATATATTTTACAGCTAGGAAAAGAGTAAAACTTTCTCTCATCTCCCAAATATCTTCAGAAGGACTTGGTGTTTAATGTGTGTGTGTGCATTCAGATACTCAATGCTTTTGCTCTTCACATGGGCATAGACAAGGTATGTGATGCACACACCCTGACCATGTGGCCCTCCAGCCAAGAGATGTTGCTTACTCCACATATATGCACAATTGTCAATGAATCAAATTGGTGCACTGGCTAGGTAATGTGCCACAAAGACTCTTCAGATTTTTCTAACTGTTTCAGGAGCTTTGCTTGTGAGCAATGTTTAGCTGTCTTATATTAAAAACATACAAGGCTTCCAATTGGAGGCAGTGTCTTTCTCAGGAATGCCTATTACTATTGAGACAATGATAAGAAATGATGACCAGTCATGTGAAGCATGTGTCAATCAGATTATATTGCCATTTCATTAGATTTTCAGACTTTTATATAAATCAAACACCACAAAATAAGCACACAGTATTCATGACAACATTGTCTATTCACTCCTGTATTATCCCAGCATCTAGACAACCTTAAAGTAATGATCAGAGTTGCTAAAGTTCCAGGCTCTTAAGAAGCACTAGTATATAATTTGTATAGAAAGATAGGAGTTAATGACAAGCAAGAGCCCTGTGACTCAGCCATTGCTATTTATATTTAAAACTAATTCACAGGCTTTGTTTTATTCTGTCAAATTGATGAGACAGAACGGAACTATTCAGTAGCACTACCTAAAGAGCTTACTCTCTGCCAGGTTGGCACTAAGTGGTGAATATTTGGCTTGCTGAAGGCTACAAGGCATTAAACATGTGCAGAGAATCAACGAGTGGATTCATAGCTGGGAAAAGAAATACCACAAGGTACTGGAACAAATCTTCAACATTTCTTCACAAAGTTAAGCTTCCAGGGAGTACCTTTACATGTGAAATGCAGGGGTGGGGAGGCATCTAAAAGCATTTAGAGACATGTGAAAGCCCAGTTCTTTCTTTGACTTGAGTGAGAACTGGGCTACCAATTCCATATTGTGCCACAATCTTTTATATAATTGAAACTGCTTCATTTGTGTAGATTCATCTTTTCCTTTTTCTAACAATCTATCTTGAACAGAATACTTGGATGTAAATAAATATCTAAGTATATTACACATAAAGACTTAACACACTTGTTTTTCTTGATTGCATTTCTTGCTGGATTGATGTTGGAAATTCATGTCTCCCTAAAACAAAGGGTCTTTGAAGAATAGCTCTAAAGGTGAAAACCTTTCTCCACTTACCTGTGATAGCCATAGTTCAAACATGTTTACTTCTGATTGGACATAACTAACTTCATATGGCATGGCTAATAAGGGTTACTCTGTGTGTGTGTGTGTGTTTTAAGGATTGCTTCATTGGGTTCTGTATTTGTAAAGTGGCTTCTCTTAATGAGTAAGGCATACAAGCAGATTGCATAGGGAAATAGAACAGAAATAGATGCAGCTGCTTTCATGTGGTTTACACTGACTTCTGGCTCCTATGAAGAATATGATTCATTTCTAGGAACAACTTTTCTTTGAGTATTTGTTACTGGCAGTAGCAACTTGGAGCCAGAAGATATAAAGGCTGGGATGCCATGATCTTCTTGCTCTACTTTTGTAGCAGTTGGCACTTTCTCTTCATATCTTGTTGCCTTTTCCCTCACATCCCTCTATCACTCTTCCAGTCTAGCAATTGGTACTTGCAAGCAGGGAACAATCACTCATTCTTAAATGTACCAGAGGGATGCTGTTCAACTACAAAACCAGTGGAACAGATCACACTTGCTTATTTCAGCCACCTACCAGATTAGTTACTAGTGAAGGAGCACAAAATGTCTTAGGAAATCACAACATTTTGGTTTGCCTATGCCTGACTTTTTTTTAAAACAAACAAACAAAAACAAAAACAGGCACAGTTGTCAGAAAGTAGAGAGCATGAAATATAACTTCAGAGTAAGAGTTTTAACTTTATTTTGTCCTGTGCCTCCCTGTCACTCATTTACTGCTAATTTAATTCTACTATTCTAGTCTTACTAGGACCCACATTTATCAATGGAAATATATTTGTTTAATTAATACCAATCACAGTTATGTATTTAATGGGAGTCCCATAGCTCTGAAACTTAAATGAAATGTACTACAGATCCAAAATTCCCTTTGTAAAGTGTAAACAATACATCTTGCTTCTCTCTGTTCAATCAGCCTACATATATATAATAAACATTATTTACATCCCTGGATGCATTCCACATTTATCTGTGCACATACATACAAAATGGCATCACAAATCATCCTAAGCTACACAACGTGCAAACTATGGAATAAGCTTACCCAATGAGATGTTCTGTCCAAGTAGCAGCCCATGGGAAGTCTGTTCCTGAGATGTTCTTTCAGTCCTGGGTAAGGTAGGAGTTTCTCCTTTCCTTTTTTGCAAAGATGATGCCACTGCTTGCAGAATAGCCCACAAAGACATTCCTCGTCTACTGAACTCCTCAGGAGCAGTCACATTTTTATTTAAATGCACGGTCCTTGTCTTCCCTTCCTCCTTTCTCCAAAATGAGCCAGCCAGCTGGAATGATTCAAACCACTGTTCAGCACACCATTAAAACACAGCTTCTTTTCTGGACATCAGAATTGCACCGGGAAGCAGTCGCCAAAAAAGAAGAAAAGAGAGGCTATGGGAACTACTTCATCAGCCGACTACCAGCTGCTTCTGTTGCTTTGACTCTTGCCTGGCTGTACTCTTCTCTCTCTTCTCTCCCTCCCTCTCTCAGCATGTCTATAGAACTATAAAGGCAGCTTTGGAGGATTATGATTGGCAGAAGCAGCCAATTCCTTCAGCTAATAATCCTCAAGGTTTTCAAGGACTAGAAGCGGCTGTGATGTCATCCAGACAGTGCAGTGTGGGGTTACACACACCAAACACATTCCAGTAGCACCAGCAGCAGTAGCTAATTCAGAGATCAGCTGCATTCTTCTCACACCAGGGTGATTGATTAGCTGCTCCTGAAGGATTTGCATAATCTGTCATTGTACAGTTGGACCCCCTTTTTCTATCACCTGGCTGCATTAGATCCAGGAGTGGGAAATGCCACTCCTGACTTTTGACACCTAATAGTGAAGAAGCTGGGGAAAAGATAAATTGGAGAGAAATGAAAAGTTTGAAGAGCCATTTTTCTGTCATCAGAAAGATAGCCTTAAAGCAGGGATGTGGGGATAGAACAAGAGTGTCATACTTGTCCAAGACTGATAGGGTTTCAACCCTCCACTACAGAATTCAGAAAAATATGAAAACCACTTTAATCCAGAATTGTTAAAATAGCTGGTTTTTTTTTAAACTGTGTGTGCATAGATGTGTGTGTGTGTCTCATTTTCCATGCATCCCCCCAACCTCTATATAAACCCACATTTTGAAGCAAAATATACTGCTATGACTTTGAACAATTATCGGAGCAGAACTAATGTACTGATTAAGATCTTCCATTGTTCCTAGACTACTAGACTATGTACACTTATTAAGAGTAAACTCCATTGAAATCAGAAATCCTTGTTGCTGTTGTTTGCCATTAAGTAGTTTCTGACTTATGGTAACCCTAAGACAAACCTATCATGGGGTTTTCCTTACAAGATTTTTTTCAGAGGAGGTTTGTCTTTGCCTTCTCTGAGGTTGAGAGAATATGACTTGTCCAAGGTCACCCAGTGGGTTTCCATAGTTGAGGGTGTGTTACTTCAAGCAAACATGCATAGGGCTATGCTGTCACTGGTAGGGATACAGCACTATCCCATGTCTAGAAGTATCCCATCTAGATCAACTTCTTGTTAGCCTCTCTTTTACTTTTGAAGATTTTATGAGATACTGTCCAAACTTATTCAAGCTTACTTTTTGAGCCTTAAGGACTAGAAACATAGGAACATTTCCATTTAAAAATGGACAGAAAAGAAAACAAAGCGAAAGGAGAAACTTTCCTGATACAGATTTTTCTTACTCCGAAACATTGTGTTTGCTGCTGATCTGCTCACAAGTCCCCATTCATATGTTGCTGCCATCAACTATATGAGTTGATGTTCAGCTATCTTGTCCTGTCCTTGTGATACCACCAAATCCCTTGCATGGGAGTAGTAGCGGTTTCAGGTGGTACTATATGAATGCTCAGGGAAGTGCTGTGGTCTGCTGAAGTAACCACATCCCTATAGAAATAATGCAATAGCTTTTTTTTTTTTTAAAAAAAAAACCTATTACATTTTGACTGGATGTTGCTCCAACTGTTTCAGCACATTAGTCTTGGGGGGGGGGGGGGGGGGCAAAACAGCCTAGGACTGGTTACCTACTGCTTTGATGTATTTATTATTATATTTTAATCTTGGCTTTCTACTAAATAAGTGATCAAGGAGTCTACAAACATCATTAAAAATTAAGTTGAACAATAAAACCATTTAAATTACCACATTTTTTAAAACCATTAAAATGCTCTGTGGCCATTTTGGCTGGGTGAGTTCTTAAACTTTTTAAATAGTGAGTCACTTCTGTGGGTCACTGGGGGGCAGAGCTAGAAGCCTAATTCTATATAACTGCTGGCAGAGGATTTCTGGACCATTCCTTGCAAGAGGAAAGGTGGGTCTCTGTAGCCATTTTGGCTGGGTGAGTTCTTAAAATTTTTAAATGGTGAGTCACTTCTGTGAGTCACAGGGGGGCGGATGAAGGGATCAGACAAGTGGTCATGGATGATCCTCCCCTTCCCTATAATACCCTGGATCACCTCTCATTCTGTTCCTAATCATACTTTATCCCTCCATACAAGGCTTTCAGAAATCTGAGTGTTCAAACTTTCCTATGAACCAAAAAGTTTGAAAGGGAATCTGACCTGGTGAAGATTCCCCATGAAAGAAATGTGCAACCCTCCTGCCTTTCCCCAGCAACCACTTGTGCAATGCATGGGGTTGCACAAATGAGATATATGGTTTTGGGGCATCATATATCATTACAAGTGGCATACATATCAATCTGCTCATACACTGAGGTCTTCTTTGCATTGTCTGCCATGCTGTCTTAGATGAGACGGATGGCAAACAACTGGCTACAGAGCATTCTCAGCTGTGGTGCCCTGCTTTTGAATTCTCTTCTGAATGGTGCCTAAGCCAATGTATTTTTGTACCAGTCCTTCCAACCTGATTTTCTTTCTTGCTGTGTTTCATTCTGCTGCTTCAGCAGTTGCTATCATTCTGTTATGCATTCGATGTTTTTCCGCACATTTTTTTTTCTTTAAATGAGAATACACAAATTGTGTAAAAATATGTCAGATAAAAAAATAGGCATATACAATGTGTGATGGACTAAATTGAAACATAACCTGCATTTTATGGGTTGCAGGTGCTTGTCGCAATCATGGGCAGCCAGTGGCTTCCATCTTTTCATGATGAATCTGTACTGGGTTTTATTCCAGGCTTTAAAAGAAGCTATACATGCTGTCAGACTTATTTTAGGGCTAGGCTTCAACACCGTGGATAATTCCTTTAAAATCTGAATAAAACTTGAAGGTTTGAATAAAAACCTTGAATAAAACCCCTGACAAGTAAGACACTCCCAGAATGGAATAAAGAAGAGACCAGGGAAACATCCTAGTGCCATGATAGATGGCATAATAGTTTGTATGTAATTTATATGCTTCACTAAAATATTGGAACAACTTTTGAGCTAAATCCTGCCAAAAATGTTTTCCCCATTTGGGAATCATACTACCTGGAATTCTGTTAGTGATGTCTGCATATACACGTGTCTCTTTTAAGGTGGGGCACAGGAGGCTTTTTCTCTAGTCCTTCATATTCCATCCCAAACTTTCTTCACAGGCAGCTGTCAAGTCCTATGTGTCTCTGTGTGTGTGTCTGTTATATTCCTCCAAGTTGTTTCTGAGTCATGGCAACCTATCATTGAACTATCATTGTGTTTTCCTGGTAAGATTTATTCAAAGGAGGTTTGTCATTGCCTTCCCTTGCAGCTGAGAGCTTGCCCAAAGTCACCCATGTGGGTTTCATGGTTGAGCAGGAATTTAACCCTGGTCTCCAGAGTCATAGTCGAATTATCAAACCACTATACCAAAGCCCTGGCAAAGGTAATTAGTCCTGCTACTTACTGATTAGAATGGGAAAGAGCAGGAGGAATTCAGAGGAGGAAGAAGTGGTTAGTCTCAGCTCTAAGGGAAAGGGAAATGAGGCAGCACACAAGGTTGCGAGTTCAATACTAGCCAGGGCTCAGGCTAGATTCAGGCTTGCATCCTTCCGAGGTTGCTAAAATGAGTACCCAACTGTTGGGGGGCAATGAGTGTCCAGTTGTAAACCACGTAGACATCCCATAGTGCGATATAAGTGGTATATAAATGAAGCTGCTTTTCTTGTTTGCAGTGGATGTCCTCCTTATCTTCCTCCTCTAAATTGCCTCCTCCCTTCCCTACAAGCAGCAGCAGTAATGTACTGTTAATGGGCACAAAATTTTATTGATAGACATTGTATTCTACTTACATGATCCAGGATCTTAGTAGTACCTTTCTGTGCTAGTTTACAAGTAACTAAGCTCCACTGAATTTAGTGGGACTTGGGGACCTTTCACATTTCACAACTACAGTACTATGATTCTACTTTAATGACCATGATAATGTCTTATGGGGTAATGGGACTGTTAGTTTGTTGAGGCACTAGAGCTCTCTGGCTGAGAATCTAAATATATTTTCCCCCAAACTGCAAGCCTCAGGACTCCATAGGTGTCACCATGGCAATTAAAGCGAAAAAATAGAGCTATAATTGTGCATTGTGAAAAAGCCCATGGATTCCAAATAAGCTGGAACAAAATTGTCATTCTGCAATTCTGAATACTAGGTAAACTGATACTGTTGGATATTGTATGTAATTTGATGATAGTTAAGTATTTGGAATATAGTTAGGAAATTTAGACAATTTTCTCCTTCCCCAACACCCTAAGGTAATACCAGAATTTCCAGGGTCCAATTCCATCCTACATATGAATTCACAATTCAGAATCCAATTTGAGTATTTATTTATGATACACAGTTTCTAGCAGTCTGATACTACACACGTCCCTCCACATTTGTGGCTTTTGCAGATTTGATTATTCGTGGGTTTTATTAATATGTCATTTCTAGGAATCTCTAACGTCCTCCAGTACAACTCTGTGGTCAACTTTAACATAAAGTTTCACTGAAGGCCCAAGAGATTCCTAGAGAGAACACTCCACTAGGCATTTGTAGCTCCTCCAGTGCAATTTTGTGGTCAATGTCTGGCAGATGTTGACCACAGAGTTGAACTGGAGGACCTAGAGATTCCTAGAGAGGTGTTCTTTCAAGAAAAAATAGTGTTTTTGTTATTTGTGGTTTTTTCTCATTCACAGGAATCCTGTGCCCCTAACCCCAGTGAATGTGGAAGGATGAGTGTACTTTGTCATGGTTTTGTCCTGTAAATACTATAATTTAGTAAGGTACTTAGAATTCTCTGTGAGAGTATACTAGAGCTTTCTCCTAGGAATCCAAAGGATGGAGTTAAGGTACTTAAAGGGGTGTCAAACTGCTATAATTATGTAGTGTAGATACATTGTGAATCTGGGAGAACCTGATATATTAAAATTACACAGGGCTAATTTTGATATAATGGGGTAAGATCAAACATTTCTTCTCATATAACAACAACAACAACAACAACAACAACAACAACTTTATTCTTATATCCTCCCTTTCTGCTAGGACAATCAAGGTGGCTCTCATAGAATAAAATTAAATTTAAATAAAACATACCCTGTATTAAAACAATAATAACAATAATAACAACAATTGACCCCCCCTTTAAAAGAGTTAAATACAATACTAAAATTAAAACATAATATTAAAATGGCACATTTTCTGGAACACGAGTGGATGTATAAAGAGGAGAGAGCACAGATTAAATTAGAATAATCTATTCAAGGAAGGCCTGATGGAAGAGATCTGTCTTGATAACTTTTTTAAAGCTGTCTAAGCTGGTTATTTGATGGATCTCTTCCGGCAAGGCTTTCCATAATCTGGGAGAGGCGGCAGAAAACGTCCTCTGGGAAGTTACTGTTAAACTGTTTTTTATCGGTTGTAATAAATTCTTCCCAGAGGACCTGAGGATGCGGGGTAGATTGTTGAAGGAGGCGATCCCTTAGATAGATTGGACCCAGGCCATGTAGGACTCATACTGTGCTCAGAAACCAATAGGCAGCCAGTGAAGGGATTTCAATATAGGTGTAATATGATCACTCCTAGATTTACCGGTGATCAGGTGCCATATTTTGTACTAGTTGTAGTTTCCGGACTAGGTATAAGGTAGCCCCATGTAGAGTGCATTGCAGAAATTGAATTGTGAGATTATCAGTGCATGCACTACAGTTTCTAGGTCCCTTATTTCCAGGAAAGGGCACAGCTGGCATATCAGCCGAAGCTGATAACAGGCGTTCTTGACTCTCACATTCACCTGATCTATCATGTGAAGTGATGGGTCTAGGAGCACCCCCATACTGCAAGCACAGTCCTTAGAGGAGAGTGTGACCCCATACAGGACTGGAGATTGTAACCCAATACCTGGTTTGGGAGCCCCTACTGTGAGTACCTCCATTTTTTCTGGATTCAGTTTGAGTTGGTTTTACCTCATCCAGTCCATTACCACCTCAAGACATTGATTAAGGGGAGAATTGTCATCTGCTGGCATGGCTGCTGACTGGGACATGGAGAAATATATTTGGGTGTCATCAGCATATTGATCACACCCTGCCCCATGTCTCCATATGATTTCCCCCAGAGGCTTCATATAAATATTTAATAGCACCGGGGACGGGATGGCACCCTAAGGGATGCCACAATTAAGCTCTGTTTTTGAAGAGCAACTGTCCCCAGCATCACCCTCTGGAACCTGCCTGAGAGGAAGGAACAGAACCACTGAAGTGCAGTGCCTCCAATTCCTAATTCTCCTAGGAGTTCCAAGAGGATGTCATGATTTATCATATCAAAAGCCATTGAGAGTTCCAAAAGCACTATCTGGGTCATGCTTCCCCTGTCAATGCTTAGGCAAAGGTCATCTGCCAGAGCAACCATGGCAGTCTCCACCCGAAATCCTGGTCTGAAGCCAGTTTGAAATGGATTTAGAAAATCAGTTTCATCCAATATCACTTGGAGTTGAAAAGTGATGGCCAGTTCGATCATTTTGCTCAAAAATGGCAGATGTGATACCAGCCTATAATTTTTCAAATCCAAGGGGTCCAGGGAAGGCTCTTTCAGGAGCGGTCTAACAACCACTTCCTTTAAACAGGTTGGAACAGCTCCTTCCCTAAGGGATGCATTGATCTATTTGAGTAAAGCTATCAAGGCATCACCCTCCTGGATGACCAGCCATGATGGGCAGGGATCGAGGGTGCATGTCTTCCTCTTCATTTTTCCAAGGATCTTGTCTACATCATCAGTACTCACCGGCTTGAACCGATCCAGTTTAATCTCTAAAACGAGTTTACTGGACACCTCATCAGTAGGTTCTGCTGTAATTTTGGCATCTAAGTCAGCTCTTATCTAATTGATTTTATCTGCAAAGTAGTTGTTAAAAGCATCACAGCAGGCTGTTG